>CATQJL010000112.1:54955139-55535430 GCA_958299035.1 Cylicocyclus nassatus | reverse complement strand
CAGACTAACTTGTCAAACATATCCGTGACTTTGCAAAAGGTCTTACTAAAGGCTCAATTTTACTGACCAAAAGCCAAGTGGATCCGTCTGACGTGTGATTGTCAAAGGATCCACTGAACGGATCCGCTCAAGCTTTGGTATATTGGACTCTCATGTTGCTAGCATGCGCTGTGCAAAATTTGGGCTTAAGAAGTTGGCTGGTAACCGTCCCACGAATTTCGTGACAGACAGACAGACTTACACACACACACACACATCCACACAAAAACACGTAAACATCCTTAGCCCGTTATTATAAGTAATGATCATTTAAAAAAATTCACAGCCTATCGTGAAAAGAAACTTGCTGCTAAGACTTCATCCAGAGACACCTTTTTCTGTATTTGAGAAAAAAATGAAACCTACTGCTAAACTTTCTATTCTTAAAGATGCCACGGTGCGTACATTAGTGATACTGATAAAGCCGAAGCCCTTGGTACTTACTTTGCTAGTGTCTATTTTCCTGTTAGTAATTATGTTAAATACACTACTTCGATGAATGTTAACGTGGCGCCAACTCATAGCTGTGTTGACGTTTACTTTCATCCATCTAGTGTGTACAACTTCCTTAGAAAACTCAAGCCCTCCCTCACGGAGACTTTTGATGGTATACCGCAAATTGTGTACTTGAGCGCGTCATCGCTTGCGGATCCACTCGCACACATTTTCAATATATCTATGATGTTGGGAGAAGTTCCGCCTATGTGGAAAGAAGCCTTGGTTACAGCCATACCTAAAGTTGATGGAGCGCTTTTTCTCACCAATTTTCGCCCCATCAGTTTACTGCCTACCCCTGTCAAAATCATGGAAAGAATTATACGAGGTAAATTAATTAATTGGCTCAATAACTCGGGTCTAATCCCCGATGAACAGCATGGATTTTTGAACCTTCCACCACCACCAATTTGGTTGACAGTGTGTTCGATTGGAGCTTGGCATTCAAAGAGGGCAAATCTGTTGACATTATTTACGTTGACCTTACTAAGGCATTTGATTAAGTTTGCCATCCTAATTTACTGAGTAAATTAAGCAAAATCGGAATCGGAGGTAATCTGCTTTCTGGTTTACATCTTATCTGTATGATCGACATATGACTGTTAGAGTTGGACATCATTATTCCAAAAAGTACCTCTGCACTAGTGGTGTCCTTCAGGGGGTGTTTTAGCCTTTTTCTTCCTGATTTATACCCTCGATCTACCATCTGTTTTGAAAACCTTTCCTAGCATACAAGTAAAAATTATGCTGATGATATAAAAATTTATGGAGCATATGATGAAGAGAAAGCCCCAGAAGTTCAGCTGGCACTGCAAACTTCTCTTGATAAATTGATCAAGTGGTGTGATAGCTGGGATCTAGCGTTGAACCTCGACAAATGCTCAACGTTTCATCTTGGAAATGCTTCTACAATCTCCTATCACATCAAAGGCACTACATTGAAAGGATGTGATGCTGTTAGAGATCTGGGCGTCTTGATTGATACAAACCTTAGCTTCACTAAGCAAGTCGATATGACAATCAAGAAAGCGTATTCTTCGCTTTTCATGCTTTTTCGAAATACTAGTACCAAATCCCCAAGGATACTGATATTGCTCTATAAAGCGTTTGTTCTCCCTCACCTGGAATACTGTTTTCAGATCTGGTCTCCCTTCCGCAAAAAAGATATGCGTAGAGTAGAAAAGGTTTAATAATTTTTTACGAGGTTGCTGTACAGACGCGTATCACCCAGAGTTGCCCCACCTGAATACCACGACCGTCTTAAGAAGCTTCATATGGAGTCTTTAACACATCGGCGGGTATTTTCGGACCTTGTATTCTGCTTTCGAGTTCTAAGGAGAAAGAACAAACTAAAAGCTAGCAAGTACTGGATTTTTGTTCCTACTAGTGAAAGGTCTGGTTCTTTTAACCTGCAATATCCAAGAATCCGACGCAGAAAATACCTACTGATGTTCAATAATGTGTTTTGTAGGGGAGCTAGGTGGCTTTCGCGTCTCCCTGTTGATACCACTAGTGCAGATAGTAGCCATATTTTCAGGAGTACACTAAAAAGACTTGACTTGTCAAGTATCGCTGAAAATGATTAGCGTTGCCTGACGGTCATAGCCTTTTTGATCAGAGATGCTGGACTTAATTTATTTGCTTGGGATATTGTATACGACTGTGTTTATGGATGGATCTCCGATATAGGCTTTGTGTTCTAGCACATTTTCTTCCAATTTTCATCTTTAAAATCTGCCATCTCAGGTGCTCTTTGGTCTTATGATGGTTCGCTTTTCAATTATGGCTATAAATTATGGCTTTGACGTCTTTCGTGTGTCTCCTCACGTTACGTCATACTTGTAATTTCGGTCTACTCGTTTTCTTCTAGTTACTAACCAGTCTCTCATCATCATCTTAGTCCGAGTCTTTTTCGCTCAGCTATCCAGTATTCAATCGTACAGCTTGCTGGTTTAACAGAGTAATATACCTGTGCCAGTAGACCCGCCTGATAAGCTGTCGGTTTCCTTTAAGATTTAATACAAAGATCGCTCCGCTGGCAACGAGGGGGCATGGGTCATCTCCTTGGAGTTATAACTTTTGGAGTTATGAGTATCAATGCCTATCAATGCCTACATATTTATACATATCTAGTTATTAGCCTATCAACATATTCAGTGCAAGCCGTTTCATCTTTCTTACATTAGTCTGACTAGGATTAGACTCGGATTGATATGATGATGTCTGCATTCGTTTATTGCTTATTCCGCTGTATTACTAACTTCTCGATTTGTGTTTTGTGTTTTTTCCTTTGTATTGGAACGCCTTGAGCGTACAAATGAAAATGAAAATGAAAATGAAAATTTGGTTTGTGTACGCGCAGTGAGACTAAGGAACAAAGTGTGTAAAAAAATTAGGAAAAACTCAATTAAGAGCGTGCTAGACTTTTTCAATTTAGGTGGTCAATGTCCCACCTAATGCCCACCTGTGATAAGCAAAACTTCCATTTCACATAAGTTTTTGAAAATTTTTACATGAATCTATTCTACACAAGTTTACAGTTGTGACAGTGGAATGTAAAAATTCTCGGCGAATTCGGCAAAGTCGGCGAAAAACGCAAATCACCGAATTCGCCGACATCGCCGAGAATTTCCACATTCCAAAGTCATGACTGTTTGACTGCATGTATGATGTAAATCTTCAAATTTCCGCTCAAATGGATCACTCAATGTGCTGTCAACAATTTTTACATTGTTTTGCTGCTGGTGACACATTTTAGGGATAAGAATCCCACAAAATACAAGATTCTCAAATCCGGGAGAAAATTCATGAGAACGAGAGTTTGTAACCTCATAATTTAACGAACAGTGCAGATAAGGGCCTATGCTAATCACGGCCTAATAGCGTTCTCTAAAGAGATTTTAATTTACAAAAACGCGCAAGCAAGTTTTTTGATAGACGGATGAGAAGTGCAACGAATTTTCAACCTTGCGTGGTTCAATAAATTTTTTCCATTTGAAACTTCACTGTAACCTCTTAGCGCGAAATAACGGGTTTTCATTAACAGTGGGTTTGAAAACTACAGTGAGTGGAGCTTCGGGTCAATTCAAGATTATCAATATTTTAGCCAAAACCAGTGGCGAGGTTAAGAGCGAAAATCGAGAAACAAATGGCGCCATCTTCTTAGAAAAATTGAGCATAGAGTTTATCCAATCTGCTGATTGCAACAAACACATCTGCTGCCCATGATAGCTTCATTCTGTAGGTCTAACGGTGGCTAAATTTTAGGTAAATTTTGGTTGTAACAAAGTTTGCTAGCCATTTTCGCCTTCACTTCAAAAAAAACTTTTCATGTTTAGCTGCCAAGAAACTCGCGAAGCTCTTGTGTCGAATGATGTTCATCTTAGCTCTTTCTACATAAAGTAATGGGTTGCCCCCTAACAAAATCCCGTTCGCAGAACATAAGTGAAGACCTCAGATCAAAACTAAGTGACTTTCCACCCATATATTGGGTATATAGTGACAACTCAATGGGCGGGCTTACAATTCACAGCTAAAAATCATAAAATCGATATTCTAGAAGTTGCGAAACCTCCAAAGTCGATGAAATCGACGGGTTGCGAAACCTTTAAAATTGATAGAATTGAAGATTTGGAGAACTTGAAGTTTTCGCAACCTCAAAAATCTCGATTTTAATTGCCAAGTTTTGAGATTCACAACCTTAATATTGAACCCCAAGTTCTACCCACCTTTTTAAGCTTCGCCCATTTCCCAAGACTCCGCCCACTCAACTACAAGCCACGCCCATTCATCCCTCAACAGCCACAGTTTACCCATTGTTAGCACTACCATCTCTCAATCACTGCCGCTAATCCACCAATCAAAGCCCCGCTCACTTCACTCAAAACACCTTCAAGTGAAGATCCACCCCTTCCCTTCTCGACCCGCTTACGTGCACTCCAACCGAAAAAATGAGCGAAAAAATCGGAAAAGTGTAAAATAGGCTCACTTTCAGCGCTTTTATACAACTACAACTCCTCCAAACAAGCTCGCCCACTTTCTACTTTGCACTACGATCAAAATCAAGAAAAGGAAAAATAAGAAGAAATTAAGCGAAAATTGCGTTTTTCTAATCCTATTTACCCCCCTTTCTAGCCGCTTTCAGCCGCCTAACCAGGTCCAGATGGCCACCGGGTAACTGCCACAGCGTTCCAGTAATAAAGAGAGGGGAAAATTGAGGGAAGAGAAAGAGAAAAAATCGCGCGGGCAGACTTGAAAAAAACGTCCTGGAAGTTTTGTAGATGGCCTCTCACAAACGGCTCCCCTGGATTTTCTCCGAATTCTATGTCATGTACCCCTCGAATGCAAAATGAAACACGCTATCCTAGCTCAACATCCCTACTCTCTACGGAGATGAAATTCAGAATAAGCGTCATCGCCTTTATATAGCGCTTCCTACGCTGGAGCTATGAACACGAGCTACTTCTAGAAAAATAGAGCTACCAAAAGTACATGTCAGTGGCCACATGAGATTACCACAAACCTACAACTTGCAGAGATATAAGGGCGCAAACTCACCCTTATTGACAGATTTCTCAAGTTCGGCTGTCAATTAGGCACTTTTATTGGAAATTTGTTCTTCTTACGGCCTTCTTTCTAGAAACCATATTTTCAAAGATCTGTCCAATAGAACAGACCCCAGCCCCATATCTGTAATATTCGCAGTTATTAGCTCCCCAACATGCATGCTCAGACCGTAAGATCGGCTCCTCCAAAGCTGCTCCATTATTCCTCCAAAAATCACGTTAGGCACCTCTCTCGCACCTGAATACGCCATATTTTTTGTAGCCTCCCACATGCAGTCTGAATAAGCATCGCTCGCACAGTCGAGACTAATAAATTGGTAAAACAAAAATCTTCTCTCTGCTGCTAGCATATGACCTATAAACCTTGTGTGAAGTTTTTCATCCAAATCTTTATGCTGAAGTAATCTGTAAGCTTTTCTACAATTATGAAAATGCCATGCAGTTGTACTCGGCGAATTCGGCGAGGTCGGCGAATTGGCCAAAGTCAGCAAGTCGCCGAGTTTGTCGACATCGCCGAGAATTTTCAGATTCCAAAGTCATAACTGTAGATATCCGTACCTCTCAAAAAAAAACAACTAAGCCGCAATCGAGCTTATGACAGAATGTGCACGACCGCCGACTGCATCATCTGACAAGGGAAGCTACCTAACTTAGCTCGGCCTTTTTGCAAGGGACATATATGGTCTGAATCAGTTTCAACGCTGATTTCAAATATGCTATCCCTAGCTGCCATTACGAAGCGAGTTATGGGCTTTTTCCTGCACAAAATTGGCATGCTCACCGACTCACGGGCATCACGTCATCATTATTTGAGTGCTGATATATATGCGTTAAGCTTTTTTTATTGAGAAAAGATTGGATTTGTACTATTTTGACACCTCAGCACCTTTTTTCGCAGATTTTTATCTACAGGCAGTCTTCTCTTGTTCAGTGGTACGCCAATTTTGCGTAAGAAATAGCCCATAACTTGCTTCGGAATCTCAGACAATCAAATGCTCTCAGCCGGCAGCCACAAAACCACCGCCTAGACCCACCAAAAGCGCGGTGGCCTCATCGCCTCACTGTCGCTTCCCGCTGAGAGCCTGTGATTGTCTGAGATGGTGCACGACAGCTAGGAATAGTATATTTGGAATCAGCATTTGAAGCTGATTTAGAATATGTAGCCCTTCTACCAAAAGGCTGAGCTAAGTTAGGTAGCCTTCCTTATGAGCTCTGGAACCACGCGACTGGATGGAATTAGGAGCGGTATATTTCATAACCTGTCAAAAATGCGGTGACCAACACATAAAAGAATGGCAGACGGTTGTGCACAAGAAACAAAGGACATCTTGACGCCATAAAAAATCCAAAATACGCCACAATCCACACCTCTGGGTGCACATCGAAGGTTATGTCATGGGAACCAGTACTTTCAGGTCACTGCACTTTGTCGCACTAATCCAAGCTAATAGTTCACAAAACGGGTATATGTCAAGAATAAGATAGCTGGCAATAGTGGCACCCTGAATGCGCGAGTGTCAGGAAACGACGCACAGGTAGCACCGCCCAGCAGCGAACGAGCTCTCACAAGGCCTACATTTTGGAGCAGTAAATGCCCAAAGCTTTATTCTTCTTCAAATATGCTTTATGTTGAGGCTTCTGCTATTCTTTAATGATGGAAACAGTTAGCAATCACATCGCCATAGACACGCGATAGAAATGTCTTGGGCTCAATTTAGCATGTGAAATATGTGAGCTTCTTTGATAGTTGTAGGAAACGAACTCCAAATGAAAACAAACTGAAGTTTAGATCATTTTCCTCATTTCATAAATGAATGAGATAAAGCTGTTAAGCGCGCGAGCAACTGTCAGCTAACGGCTGGAAAAGCTATCGTTTTTCTTAAACGCCACCTCCACAAAACGTTGGAAGCCTTTTGGATAGCGTCTAAATTACCAAAAATGAACTGCAAAGATGAAAGCATTGCCATAAACAGCGAACTGTTCTCCTATCAAACACAATGTGGATTCTAATACAAGATCTTCTACAACTATAAAAATCAATGTTGGCAATGTCTAACTCACTCATAGCGCGGTTGCAGCGCAGTACTGGTTGTTCGGTCTCTATATCCCGGTCTAACAAGGCTGAAGTTAGGCTCTCTTATTCTGCCACTCCATCATTAAGCTAAACAGAATCTATTGCCAAACAAGGCGTTTGAGCGGGCAGTTTTTAAAGTCTCAATTTTTTAGGAAGCCTTGAAGAAGCGGACGAACTGCCGAAACGTTGGCTTATCGCGTAACAAACTTTTGCTAGACCTTTTAAAAATTGTGTTACAACTGAATCACAATGCCAAGGTTTATCGACAATCGAGCACAAAATATCAATTTTCTTTGATTGCTTCAATTCCATTTTCGATTTTCCCCACATCGTCAGTTCCATCTTTGATTTTCCTCACATTGCGGACTTTCGGAATCTTCTTCACATTCTTCGAAGCCTTCTTGATTCCCTTTTTTATCCCTTTTCTTACTTTTCTGTGAGATTTTCTTCCGCATTCACCAACGTCCACAGCAGAGAGAATCTGTAAGCATTAAAGTAATGTGCAGTCAGCAAGTCTAAGGAGTAAAATCGCAAATTAAGTCATGTCTTGCTTGGTCAACATACCACTAAGATGGTAAGTAACAAGAAGGTGAGGTTGAGAATTCTCATTCTTGTCGAATTGATGTAAAGTTTCTGAAAAAAATATTCCAAGAAGCGGTACACTGAGCGTTTGATAAAACGGCGAACAAACGAAACTTTTTTGATATAACTTGACAGAGAACCAAATGGGGTGGGGGACTATATGTCAACGGAAGTGGAAAGTTCCGCCGGCCATCTGCGACAAATACACTTTTTACTACATGCACAGGCTAAATATCTGCTGCATCGTCCTCCAATCCTCCCACTTTCGTCGACATATAGTCCTCTACCCAAACAAATAATCTTCTGCAAGGGAAATTACGAGATTGCAATGATCTTGACTTCTCTGCTATGTAACTCCTAGACATTTGTAACTGACAATGTCGCAGATTATGTCAAAAATAAAATTTATAATGTTGTGCACAATAATATACACAAATCTGTCATCCACTATATCGCTTGTTTAGCTGTAAATTCATCAACTTTTTTCTATGAAAAATATCGGTAATTGCCTTTTCAGAGAAGAAGCAAGCAAAGCTTGCGTTTGATCATGCTCTAGACAAAAGTTCTCCGTTGCTAATACTTTCCCTTGACTCTGCAAAGCTAAAGACCATTCATGATTGGTGGTTTTGAGCCACATTAGACCTTACAAGGGAATGGTCAGAAGTCGAAGCGGCCAAACCAAACAAGCTGTATACCATTCATAGATGCGATAGGTGGAGAAATTTCTCTGACCCCCTTCACTTTAGGGCCGGCATCTGGCTGACCCCTTTCACCTGAGGTTGAGACTAATCAAGGCAAACAGCTATTACAACGGAACTTTTGTTTGGAAAGGAAACGCCAGCTGCTCTTCTCCTCAGACATCAAGACTGCAAGAGAGTATGGAATCAACAACGTTTCGTTGAAAAACGCATGCTTGAGACCTTCTGCGCGCTCAAAGGGCGTTGATAACGAAACTTAATCAAAAAGTAAAAGGTGATTTTTTGAATAATTAACATTGTATCAATGAATACATACTTTGCCAAAAAGAGTTGAGCAAGAGTAGAAAAATCTGAACCGACTAGCGATGGATGCATGTTTACTGACAAGAAATCATACCATATCTCTTTTCACTAGAGAGAATAATAACAAACAAAACAACAGTCAGATTACTCGTTTTTCATGCTTTCGATTCATATATAAAAGTTCGAAAAAGACCTTCTTGGTTCGAAAATATAATTATCCAAAATTGGCTGATACTGTAGCTAGATAAAACTGCTCGTATCTCGCTTCACAGACAAGCTACGAAAAAAGAGACGGTCTATATCGATTCCTCGCGTTCTTAGCTATCGAATGGTATATAAGGTGTTGGTGCACAAAGCTTTCCCAGTCCAAAAAAGTCTTGCTCCGGCAACCCATAGAAAGCCGGAGCGGGGTGGAGCAAGTTACTATTGAATATCTCCACCTCATTTTTGAGAAACCACAAGTTTTCTCACCCGACAACCTGTATACCATTAGAAAGCCCACAAAAAAAGGATTCGACGTAGACCGTCTCTTTTTCTCTAGCTCCCCTCTACTTAGAGTTACACGGGATTTTACCCAAAAAGACGTGTGTTTTTGTCGCGAAATTTCTGCGTGAAGAATGGATAAAGGTGCCTGATTTTCTAACTGCATCACAGAGCAAGACCTTGCCAGTAAATGTAGACCGTCTCTTTTTTTTTAATCTTTGTTCTTTCTTTCAAAAATAAATTACAAAATAATAACACAAAATTAGCTGGTGAGTAGGCGTATAAAATCGCTCGTATCTCGCTCTACAAAGAAGCTATGAAAAAAGAGACGGTCTACGTCGATTCTCCATAATCTCAGCTTTCGAACGGTGTAAAGCATGTTAGGGCTTTCTTGCTTCCCGGCTCTAAAAAGCACTTGCTCTGGTGACCGATAAAAGCCAATACATTGGGGGAGCTGGGTGGAGCCAGCTAATAGTAAATACCTCCACACCATTTTTAAAAACTGGCAAGTTTTTTCGCTCAGCGGTCTATATACCATTCGAAAGCCCAGGAAAAGGGGACTCGACGTAGACCGTCGAATTCTTTCTAGCGGCACTTTACTGAGAGATACACTGCATTTTACCTGAAATCATGTTCATTTTCAACAGCAAATTTCTGCCAAACGAAGACTCAATCTGCTGGTTATCTATCTGCGTTACAGAGCAAGTCTTCATTAGCAGACGTAGACCGTCGACTTTCTCGTAGCATTCTTTTGGAGAGCAGAAAGTGAGGACACAAAATTAGTTGACACATGAAGTACATAAAATCCCTCATATCTCGCGGCACAAAAGACCTAGAAAAAAGCCGACGTTCTATGTCGATTCTATATGACCTCAGTTTTCGGTATGTAACTTGTTGGGGCATTTTGCTCTAAGGGCTCACTTACCCCCTTCACCTTACAAGGATGGGAGTAGCAGAGACCCCCTTCACCTGGAGAGGGCCCGGCTCCCCCTATCGCACCTATGATACCATTCGATGCACTATAAAACGCTGACTTCGGATTGTCTTTCTTATCTGCTCCCCGCTTCTGTGAACCAAGCTACAAGCAGTTTTATTGTGAAAAAATATCATACATAAAAACAGCGAAATTGAGCGCATTGTTGCATTTTTAGCTCAGCTTCAGGCTTTAGAAATTTGAAGTAGCTCAGCTGCACGTTTTGGCCCAGCATTAAGGTGAACGTGGCTTTGTACGGCTAAACACCTTCACGCATAACTTCTTAGCAAAATAATGGTCTTCAGTGGCTTATAGCTTCGCCCATAAAAGCGATAAGCAAGTAAGGAAAACAGATTTAGAGTCAGTGCTTCACGCTGCATCTAACGGTATGCAGCTTGTTTGGATTTGCCACTTCGATTTCTGACCATTCCCCTTGTTAGCAACTGACCAATTTTGCATGGACAGGCTTATGCTCAAAAAGAGAAATTGAACGAAATAAAAAAGAGGATGATCAGGAAGTTATTGAAGGTTGAGGAGTTTCTAATATTGTCAAAATCTTTTCAATCGAGATTACTCTACCAAGAGCCGCTTGGAAACAGTACACAAAAGTCTTGCCTTGATCCAAACCCACCTTCCTTCTGCGATGCCGGAACATGGAAAAAATTCTAAGCGTTTAAAGGTTCAATTTTGGCAAACATTTAGCGCCACATGCTCAAGAACTAGTTGTTTAAAAACACCTACTGTGTCTCCGGTGAATGTGAGCATCCTCTGAAACCAGCACACTAAATATCTTGCTAGTCAGGCACTTCCAAGTTGGGTCGCTAATCGCGTGATTCACCAAACTTCAGAATGTCCGATCTGGCAAGTTTGACCATGTCGGGCAGCAGAGCACGATCTCGACAGGTCGGGCTCCGCTGCCGGATTGCTGTGCCCGACATGGCCTGTTAAATGTACAGGATTCACTTCCTATATAGCGGATTGATAAATACGCCCCTAGTATCGTTGGCGACCCCCGCTGTACGTTTGAATGGAGCGTTTGCAAACATCCGAACGCGTTGGTGACTTATCAAAACTCTACTACAAAACATAGTTCTTTGTAATCTCTAACTTGCACCAGAGGGTGAATAAGTTCACTAACGGCTTCAGATGTCTGCAAATGTTCCGTACAACGTAACCGGGAAGGAGACGATAGCAAGATTGATTGAAGTATGCAAGTGCGAAAGTGAATGAAAAAAAAACCCTCCAAATGATTCAGTATTTAGAAGCATTTGACATCACTCAACTAAATGACTTCTTTTGTATTGCAGTCTAGAATCTATACCATTGAATTTGTTCCAAACGTATAGTACCTACGTCTGCCTTTTTCTAAATTCCCGAAAAATATCGTGATTTTAGAGATCATTGGAGTGAGATGCACATGCCAAAGGTAGTATGATATCCTAATCACACTCCGATATTAGTATAAAAACCCTTTCGCGAAAACATTAGTTTTTGGCCCGGAAATGTGTTAGCACCGCTTTGAGAAATTTATAGCTTTTTACATTCCGAAGGGTTTGCTTTCTCGAAATTTCGAACTTGTTCCATGCACTTTACAAAAGCATTTGAGGCACTATCTAACTCGCAAACACAGCAGTGATAAAAGTTTATGAACAGAATCTGTAAGGGGTTGCCAGGGATATGAACCAGGGCCTGGACAAAGGTGGCAAATGATCCTCGTGAAGCGATTCACCTTTGCCGCTTTAATTCCACGATTTTCCCCCTGATCGCATCAACTGCGCAGGTTATTTCATTAAAGCGTGTTTTTCTCAAAAGTCGGGACTTGTTTGTTCCTCCAGCAAAATGGAGAAGATAAGTTGAAGGAAAAGTTGCTTTCACAATAACTCAAGTGCCAGAATTCTTGCATTACCTACAAGAACTTTTGTACTCTGCAAGCTTTCAAAGTATTTAGCTCGACTCTACATGAAGAAGCCGTCTTGCTCAATAGAGAACCGTAAAGTTCACACATGAGTGCCTCGGTCCTGACCAAGAAACAAAGCGCAGTGTTGTGAAAAGAAAGAATTTCATTGTTAGCTCTAAGATTTATTATCTCTTCGAATAAAAGCTGGGCTAGGATACCAGAAAAGAAAAGGTCAACATTTCGTTTTACCTATCACATAGTACTTTTGTCGGCATTGTAAGCGGTTGCAAGATAGGGTAATATTAAGTTGACTGTAATGGATTCTGCTGAGAGCTTACCCCCGGGGCCTCGATAGGAATATTTGGGAAGGCAAGCTCTACAACATTTGAAACGAGAAATCAAGAGCATATGACCGACACGGACACAACTTCTTTTCGTACACTTATATAGACCTATGTCAGTCACCTGCGAACTTCTTTCAATCGCTTGTATGTAATCAGCTTTGAAAATTTAGATAGAGAAAATCTCTTGACAGATTGCAACAAAAAATTTTGTTAGTCCTCGAACCAGCCCGCAGCTCGTGACTAGGTGTGTCCGTTGCTTGTGACCAGATTGTCCAATAGCAGTTTAACGATGCTTTCGGAGCTTTCGCCGCCAATCGATGTGGAGGAAGTCTTCGTTTAATTACACAACAATCATTGAGGCAAGGGACATACCTCACGCGATTTCAGTCGCCACGCGATCTGGCAATTTGCCGTATGTCTTTAAATTCAATACTGGAAGACCTCAGATGCACAGCATGTATAGCTTTCGTAGGTTGATAAAATGCCCCTCTTCCGTACATTCAGAAACCCCGTAGGATGAGTTATGAACATTTGGAGTATTGCCAAATCGCGTGGCGACTGAAATCGCGTGAGGTATGCCCGAGGCCTAAATTACCCCAGTTGCATTGCCATCAATTGAATTTTGCAATGTTCAAAATCGGATGGTATTTTTATGAATATGGTGCTCAAGATTATTTTTTACCAAAAAGTTGTATGTCAGAAAATCGCACTGTAAATACTCACTTCGCTCAAGGCTTGATGAATGAACGCCCAAAATTCATTCCTCTCTAGAAATGGCTTTTTGATAACATGCTGTGAATTTATGTCTAAATATGTGAATGCAACCCCATATAATCATCGTGTATGATGCTTGTTTGCACATCAAAGACGGAAAAAATTTAGCTTTTTGCTCACAAAAGCGAGTACTAGCTTTCTTTTTTACTCATAGTTTTCATTTCTTCAAGGCCATTAGATCACATCATGCGTTTCTGTATGCTTCATGATTAGAACTCCATTCTGCTCATCTTCATCTAAGTATAATATTCGGTTATGGCAAACGTTTCGTAAAGGCCTTTTTTCTTCAGCCAGGTCTTTAGCCGATTATGATTTCTGAACTGAATCTGTAATTTGATGACAAAACTTTTATCCAGAGCAAAGTGTTTTTTAGTGATGCAAGAAAATAATTATTAGATCATATGTTTAGTGTCATTGAGAATCATTTACAGCAAGCTCCTTAACAATTGCTGATAGATTGCATTGAAAATTTGCTTCGTCATCTTAGTCATTTTTGCTTCTCTACAGTATAGGACAAAATATTGAGTGCTTAAACACATTGATTGATTGTTTTTCAATAGTCAAACAAGGCAAGGCATGAACAAGGCAGCTTCGCTTCATGCAGAGTCCATGTAAATACTTTGAGAGCTTGCAGATTGGAGTGAAA
This sequence comes from Cylicocyclus nassatus, assembly GCA_958299035.1. Taxonomy (NCBI): domain Eukaryota; kingdom Metazoa; phylum Nematoda; class Chromadorea; order Rhabditida; family Strongylidae; genus Cylicocyclus; species Cylicocyclus nassatus. The sequence goes on along the minus strand of CATQJL010000112.1, from coordinate 55,521,557 downwards.
AAGGTTTTGTATGTAATGCAAGAACTCTGGCACTTGAGTCATCCTGAAAGCGACTTCTCCTTCAACTTCTCTTCTCCTCCTTGGTAAATGAACAAACGAATCTTGGCATTTGAGAAAACGCGTTTCAATCAAACCTGCGCAGTTGGTGCGATCAAAGGAAAGCAGTGAAATCAAAGAGGCAAAGGCGTAATCGCTTCACAGATGACTATTACCCATTCTCTTTGACTGAAACGCGTTTTTCTCAAATGCCGGGATTCGTTTGTTCATTTACCAAGGAGGAGAAGAGAAGTTGAAGGAGAAGTCGTTTTCATGAATACTCAAGTGCCAGAGTTCTTGCATTACATACAAAACCTTTTTCACTCCAATCTGCAAGCTCTCAATGTATTTACATGGACTCTGCATGAAGCGAAGCTGCCTTGTTCATGCCTTGCCTTGTTTGACTATTAAAAACAATCAATCAATGTGTTTAAGCACTCAATATTTTGTCCTATACAGAGAAGCAAAAATGACTAACAAGGAAATGGTCAGAAGTCGAAGTGGCCAATCCATACAAGCGGCATACCATTCGCCGCAGCATGAAATGCTGATTTTAAATCTGTCTTCCATATCTGCAGAGCGCTTTTGTAGGCGAAGTTATGATCAGCTTTACTGCGAGAAAGTCGTATGCAAAAATTGCGAAATTAGGCACATTATTGCTCTTTCAGCTCACTTCTAGGTGCAGGCCATATGAAGTGACCTAGTTGCATGTTTTGGTCCGACACTGAGCCGAGAATGGCTTTATATAGCCAAGTTTGCACTTTACAGCACAATTTCTTAACAAAATAATGGCCTTCAACGGCTTCTCATTTCGTCCACAAAAGCGCTCTGCAGATGAGGAAAACAGATTTAGAGTCAGCGATTTATGCTGCATCTAATGGCATGCAGCTTGTATGGATTGGCTACTTCGACTTCTGACCATTCCCTTGTAAGATGACGAAGCAAATAATGCAATCTATCACAATTGTTAAGGAGCTTGCTGTAAATGATTCTCAATGACACAAAACATATGATCTAATAATTATTTTCTTGCATCACAAAAAAACACTTAGCTCTGGATAAAAGTTTTGTCATCAAATCACAGATTCAGTTCAGAAATCATAATCGGCTAAAGACCTGGCTGAAGAAAAAAGGCCTTTACGAAACGTTTGCCACAACCGAATATTATACTTAGATGAAGATGAGCAGAATGCAGTTCTGAATCATGAAGCATACAGAAACGCATGATGTGATCTAATGGCCTCGAAGAAATGAAAACTATGAGTAAAAAAGAAAGCTAGTCAGCCACCTGGTGCAGCAGCCAGCCGCCATAGCTGCACCAACGCCACGGCTGAGCTACCGTAAGCGCGCTCTTGTCGTTCGCAAAGAGATTTTCGCAGCAGTCTCGCACCTCATCGCCCTGAGGTGCGAGGATTCTCTCAGAGATCGCGCTGCTGCCACATATTATATATCGATGAAGATAGCAGAAAATTTGTAGTTTATTATAAGATACAACACAAAAATTTACAAAAAGAAAAGTTTGAATTCAGTAAAATTTTCAAGCAGTAAAAAATATAAAGAAATCTCATCACTTTCTCATAATCTAGACTTTTTCTAGAGTTTTCATTTTCTAATTTTTCTTTCGGGCAGTCAAAAATAAGCTTGTAAGTTGCCCGATCTTTCTTTTCTGTGTGCGAATTAATTTATGACCTGAAATTTTCTAAAATTTTCCTTTATTCATTTTGAAATTTCTCACGAACTTGAAAACCTCCGCCACACATTGCGTGGGCGGTGTATAACCGTCTTTTTTTTTCTCACCCCTACTTCGTTATGGGATTCAACTTGTGGACGCCGTCCCCGATCAGCGCTTTTAGTCCAATTTCAGTGACTGTCTTTCCGCAGTCGGTTTCATCCCGGATTAGGCGAAACATTCTAGATGGAGAAGCGCGTGCGCATCGCAGGAGGCTTCGCGGGCGCATAGCGCTGGCAGTTTGCCAAGCAAAGACTGAGGAGAATGAAGAGACGCAGACTTGGGTTCTTAGCGCGGTATGATATACTGTAGCTGCGAAACGGCGTGAACGTTGCGAGGCGGACGCCCGCCAATCCAATTTTCGCCTAAAGCGGGTCGAAACTCACTGTACCGAACATGATCGTTTTCTAGTCAAGAAACCTACATTTCCATGAAGTTTTCAAAGTCGAGAAGGCGGTTACGTTGCTCCACATCATTTCATCTTTTATACCTCCATATGTAGCACAGCTTTTCTGCCTTACGCTCGCTGACTTTTTGGAAAAGTGGTCATGACTTTATGCGACACCGCTTGTTGATTTCTTGCTTCGTCCAAAAATTAGCAATATATTTGCGAAAAATCGGAATGAAAAAAAAATTCAACAGCCGGCCTTTAACACAATGACGACTATGCAAATTCTGAGTTGTCTGCCTTTTGGGGGGTGGCGGACTTTATGAACGATAGCGCGCGCTGAGACAGGGGGGTGTCAATAAGGTGCGCATCCGAGGCCACGCCCACCGCCAGATGGACGAGTTTTCCGCAGGACAGCCTTAGCATTGGTCCACGGCTAATATGGACTAGTACACGCTCTCACTACTACATTCTTCTAACCTCCAATCAATATTCTCCAATATTCTTCTATATTCTCCTATATTCTTTATTTCTCCTCTACTTTCCTGCATTTCTCCTACATTTCTTTCATATTCAGCGTCCAATTGTTGCTCTGGTAGCTATACGGAGGTGGTCATATTTCTTTTATAACATGAACCCATCCGTAATGAGCTGGAGCACATATAAAGACGCATAAAGCTTTAATATAAGAATCTTTTTTACACTTCTAATCATCTATTGTTACCTAATCACTTGATTTTACTGTGATATTGTCATACTATTCATTTCCAAACAAACTAATGGGATTTAATAGGAATATGCATTTTCGAAATAGTCAGTTTGCTGTTGTGATGTAGTTTAAGAAGTAAGATTTGAATGCAATTGTCTTACTTTGTGCAGTTTATTGTTATCATGATCATATACTACAATAATAAATGTTTATCAAGATATGATATATGAATAGCACATAGAATAGATAGTCGAAGATAGAAGCATAGAGATTAATAATGGAAACAATACGACAGAATGAAGACATAGGCACATATATAGAGAGTGATCATTATTAAATAGATAATATGAAGTGATAAGGTGATTCGCTGACCTAGTTACAAAGGTGTGAAGGTCTGAACTAAGCGTTGACCTTGAACAACATAATCCCTGAAGCATATGTGAGCCTTTAGAACGCTTATATAAATGCAGCAGAGTACGAAGAGTAGAACAGGATGATGCCCAATCTTCCCGGAGCGTTATATCTGTTGCAGCAGCCAAACAGAGGTGAGTTAAATGTTATTCCGCAGCGCATCGCATCAAATGCCCATTACAGGAGAAGACCGTGACCAGAGGGTTATCAAGTGGTGGAACACCGTGAAGGGGGCGATATTCTTACCCAAGCATTTGCAAAGGAGACTACTTGCCCTCCATAGGCCCAGTATGTCAGAAATGCATGATGCTTACTCCATGTGCCGCGAATTTCTCGACTATCTGAAGTCTACATGGTATGAAGGCCATTCGAGGACATGTGGAATAAGTGGCAGGTAGCAGATACCCGCACCACTAATGCCGCAGAAGCCTTCCACAGGTAACACCAACTAATAAAGACATAATAAACTAAATAACAAGGAATTTAGGCTTCTCGGGACTCTCCTGCAGGGTAAGTATCCCCCCATGGCGAAGTTGCTGAGGCGTCTGCAGAGTTGTAACACGGACGCAAGAGCCGACTTCTTATTTATGGAAAGGGTAGGCCTCAGTTCATCCGTTATATCAACAATCCCCCAAAGAATATCGGATTCCAGAACAGGGCCGTAGGCAGGAAGCTCAGAAGAAGGGATATCAGGCGACGCACGAGGATACTACGAGTCATGAATGCTTACAGCGAAGTACTTAACCGTCCCAGTGTAGGAGCCCATCAATTAGGAATGTATTGTAGAATCATGTCTAGATTTGTAACAAGTAGATTGCACTAAATGTAAATACCCCTTTTTCTATCCCTTTTCTAATTGCATGTGTTGTTGTGTTATCTAATAAATATGTCACAATCCCAAACGAACATGAGAGAGGGAAAGGGTAACAAACATAAAACAAACAAGATACATGCATAAAGAAAAAGTAATGAGAATAAAATGAAATTACAAACAAAGAACAAAAACAAAAGCAAAACACAAACAAAATTCCGTTTTGTTCCAACCCTTAGACGGAAAAGTTACAATAAAATTTGGTTAGAGCCCTCCCCGGAGCTCATCAGTAAGGAGGGAGGGCTATTGGGAAGAACGAACATAAGTAAATAAAAAAAACAATAAATACATATCACATGCAAGCATTACAACATAAAAACAAACCTAGCAACAGATCCTTTGTTGTCGATCGCAGACCTTCGCTGATATTGTTGTGCCATGGCCATCCTCGAGCAAACATCGATTGCCCAGAAATAGCACGTAAGTGCAATCGAAAACAGAACAAACAAGAATCGCGGGAAATACAAGGATTTACGAAAAGAGAATGATAAAAACACACAAATAGTAATGAAAGCAAGTCAAATGAACACTATAGCACAACAGTAACCAAGAAAAAGTAGAAAAAACAGAGATGATAAGATAAAATGATAAATTATCATTTTGCTGCGGCGGTGACTCATCGATTGATAAGGGGATTCAAATCTTGCCGCCGAACCACTACGCTCGCCTCTGCATGCGCGTCGCGGCCTCCACGGCAGGAGGCGGGGCCTAATGCGGCGCGTATACGGTAGCGCGCCCCCGGCTGCCACATGCTATCTTTTATAAAGTCATACACCCCCTTTTGGGACCAAGACCTTTCACGTATCAGCCAGCATTTTCCAAATAAAATCATATTTAATGTCATGTGCAGTGCAGGATTGGGGAAAGTCCTTGAACAATTTTGATGTCATTGTATGTCTTGTACGCTAATTGTAAACATTTGTTTCTTATAAACTTAAGTATAACCCCTCCATAAGCTGGGCTATAGCTTCATTCCTATCGGAGATATGCCTTCTGGAACGGAGCGAGCGTTGGTGGCAAAGATGCAACGAGGAGGATAGCTGACCAACAGTTTGCGCGGGATCCTCTAATTTCACAGAACAGCGTCTTTTCCCCTGTGTCGTTTCCAGATTATGAACAGCACCCAGGACTGTTGCAGGATTGGTAAATTGGCTACCTCGGCCACTCACATAAATCTGCAAATTGTTCGCCAGCGCCTTCGTCGCAACCTTCGGCGAAGCTCGATTGAGCTGGCTTCAGAGCTGTTCATCTCTGACAGGACAGTCTTCGACATCGTGGAACAGGACCTTGAGATAAAGCTTTTCAGGACGCTAAAAACTCATGCTTTTCAAGAAGACACGAAGCTGAAATGCATCGACTGCTTGAGCGTCTCTCCAAGGCACGCCACTGAACGATACTGTTTTCCGGCGTCAAAATTTTCACCGTAATGCAGGTGTTTCATTACCAAAACAACAGAATCATCAAACAATCGTCCCAAAAAGCCAATAGCAAGGGTTGACATGCAGAAGGAAAGCTTCATCTGGCCTTTTGTGATGTTTGCGCGGCGACTGCTTCCGACATCAAGATGCTGCTAATTATTAGAATCTCAAGGCATCAAGGTGAACACTACTACGCATGTGAATAACATGCTGAAGAAGCAATTGTTGCCCTGGAGTAATTACCATTTGCTGGGAGCGATTGGTGCTACCAGCAGGATAGCACATCTGCGCATAAAGCGAAGGTTGTTCAAACATGGCTCCAAATCAACGTTAAAGGCAGCGGCTCGAAGATTTTCAACTTCAAGGTTTTGGCAGATTTGGGGCTATCCCGGCCTCCTGAATCACGATATGGACTCCCCTTAGCGCGAAAATGGGGAAGACCCCTTTTTTGAAACTTCCCTTGAGAAGGGCGCGGACGAGTGAGCCGTTTTTCTCTGCCGTCAGAGACGCAAAGTAAAGAGGTAGAGAGCGCTAGCACAATTCTGCCCTATAAAGCTACGAGTGACGGCGCGTTTTCCAGCGGAAAACGTACTCGTCCGAAAAAGGTGTTAGGGGGCGAAAGGAGGAAGAACAGCGGCGAAGAGGGGTATCAAAAGACGGGGTATTCCCCATTTTCGCGCTAAGGGGAGTCCATGTCGTGATTCAGGGAGCCAGAATAGCCCCAAATCTGCAAAACCCCGAAGTTGAAAATTTGCCGAGCCGCTGCCTTTAAGGGATTCATTACTCCTGCGGAATGGCCTCCGTACTGGTCAGGTCTGAATACCCTCGACTACAGCGTGTGTTCAGTTCTTTGAATCAAAGCCTACGCTCACCCATGCAAGAATGTGAAGTCTCTGCCACGTGCCCTTCAGAATGCGCGGAAGGAAGTCGACGTGGAGCACACCCGTGCCACCATGGACGGCGTTCTCAAGTTTGTGTTCGCGTCAAAGGAGGAATCTTTAAGTTGTGAAGTCACTTTTATGTAGCAGATTGTTGTTAGTTATTGATTTCATGTAATCATCTTGCCTAGCTTTGTCATCACGATAAAAATACCGTGTTCTAGGGCTTTCCCACCCTGTACACCTACACTAGCTCTGTGAGGGTGCGTAACAACTGTTACCCAGGCAGCCGCCTGGTGCCGCGGCCGGCCGCCAGAGCTGGCACCAGTGTCGTGGCTGAGCCACTGTAGGCGCGCTCTCGCTGTCCGCAACCGCAGAGAGAATTTCGCAGCAACTTCGCAGCTCTCGCACTGAAGGCAAGAATTACCTCAGAGGTCGCGCTACTGCCACATATTATATATCAATCAAGACAGCAAAAATTTGTAGTTTATCAAGAGATAAAATATAAAAAGTATGCAAAAAAGTTTTAAAAAATGACGAAATAATCATAAAATCATACAATCATAATATCATGGAGAAATTCCATTGAAAAAATATAAAATAGATCACTGAATAGTTTTTTGGCCAATTGTGACCTTTGGGACAGAAGAATTTCAACACCAAGTAGGTCAGATATCAGAAAAGCTGTGCCACATATGGAGGTATGAAAGGTGAAATGATGTGGAGAGACGTAACCGCCTTCTCGACTTTGAAAACTTCATGGAAATGTAGGTTTCTTGACTAGGAAACGATCATGTTCGGTACAGTGAGTTTCGACCCGCTTTGGGCGAAAATTGGATTGGCGGGCGTTCGCCTCGCAACGGTTCACGCCGTTTCGCAGCTACAGTATATCATACCGCGCTAAGAACCCAAGTCTGCGTCTCTTCATTCTCCTCAGTCTTTGCTTGGCAAACTGCCAGCGCTATGCGCCCGCGAAGCCTCCTGCGATGCGCACGCGCTTCTCCTTCTAGAATGTTTCGCCTAATCCGGGATGAAACCGACTGCAGAAAGACAGTCACTGAAATCGGGCTAAAAGCGCTGATCGGGGACGGCGTCCACAAGTTGAATCCCATAACGAAGCAGGGGTGAGAAAAAAGACGGTTATACACCGCCCACGCAATGTGTGGCGGAGGTTTTGAAGTTCGCGAGAAATTTCAAAATGAATAAAGGAAAATTTTAGAAAATTTCAGGTAATAAATTTATTCGCACACAAAAAAGAAAGATCGGGCAACCTACGCTTATTTTTGACTGCCCGAAAGAGAAATTAGAAAATGGAAACTCTGGAATAAGTCTAGATTATGAGAAGGTGATGAGATTTCTTTAAATTTTTTACTGCTTGAAAATTTTACTGAATTCAAACTTTTTCTTTTTGTAAATTTTTGTGTTGTATCTTATAATAAACTACAAATTTTCTGCTATCTTGAACGATATATAATATGTGGCAGCAGCGCAATTTCTGAGGGAATTCTCGCACCTCAGCGCGATGAGGTGCGAGACTGCTGCGAAAATCTCTCTGCGAACGACGAGAGCGCGCTTACGGTAGCTCAGCCGCGGCGTTGGTGCAGCTCTGGCGGCTGGCTGCGGCACCAGGTGGCTGCCTGGGTAACACTTGCAGGCCTCCCGCTCTGTGAAGCTGGCAGATTACATGGAGGTTATTTCTAGATCCAGTGAAAAAAGAAAACTCCCGAAGTGAGTTTGCCCCAGAACAGCCGCCGTTTTACTAAATCCATACCTTGAAACACCATGTGTGTCAAGCGGTCTCATGTGGTAGTCACTGCTTGACCATGTGTGTCAAGCGGTCGTCAATGTGTTAAAAACTTCGTGACCATTTTCCATAAATCTGCGAGCGGAGTGCGAAAAATCAGCAACACGGATTTTCCGGTACCCGCCTACCCCCGGCGATTATCTGAGTAAAATGATGGGTACCGGAAATTTAGAACGTTGCGTTTGCAGCCCCCCCCCAACTCACCATCAGTGAAGTCGGAAGCGAAAAAGCGCGTCTAGGAAGGGTGAAATTCACTTTGGAAGTCTCCCCGCCGCTTCGTACCGGACCCCGCCCACTTACACGTATCGTCTGTTCCCCAGCAAGGTTCCCATAGGTACCACGTCATCTCGCTGCCTTTCACTCTTCTGAACGTGTTAACCTCAGGCAGTTCCGTTAAAATCTCAGGTGAAACGTGTCAAAAAGAGCGAAAGGCAGCGTCGCACCACGTACGCACGCTGGTTCACATGGGAACTTTTCTGGGGCACACAAGATATTTTGCATCGAGTCGGACATCGAGAGCTTCGCAAAAAGCTCATTTTCGCCGTTTTCGTGCGCTGGAAAAACCAGATATGGGTTCAGCGGGCGAGAAAACTCCGAAAAGGTGAAAAACCGGGAAGCGAGATTTTGACGGGGCATTGCCTTCAATGGCAGTCGGGTGGGCGCACTTCGGACGTGAAAGGACTCACAACTTCTGCTCTAGAAAGAAAAATCAGTTTAGCAATCGCAAAAAGAAACGGATGGCACTGTTGGTGACGGAGAGCACAAGCGTTAAGCGACAAAACATGCCGCAAGCAGCGTAAAGCCCGTAACTCACAATTATGCGCCATTTTTTGAATAGTCGAGTTGTCTATCGGCCCCGAACGCCCAACCCCTGTTTTTGCCGCCGAAAATGTTGCCCGAGGAGTGTTTTTGGGGTACAACAAAGTGAGTTTGTCGCCTAATGCCTACCAGGGCTCGGCACAGTTTGCTTATAAGCAAGCTGATTTTGTTTTTGGGGCAAAAAGCAAAAGGATATTATTTTTGTGGCCGAAAAAACACAACTTAGATTACGCTTTTTAGTCATTTTCGTAAGGGTTTTTGACGTCTATGGTTTAGGGTCAAAGGGGACTACTTAGAATTTGAAGCCAAGGGGGGGGGGGGAACTTAGGAGCCCGAGAATAATTAGGCCGACTGGGAAGTGCCTGCAGGATACAGTCATGCTCGCAGTATCCGATTGCTCCCTAGGACATGGCGACAATCTAAGCTCCGCCCCTGAGAGCCTGTTTTGGAACCATGCCAAGGAATGCTGAAAATCCCAATTGAATCAGATCACTGAAACTGGCTCTTAGCCAGAAACCTTCAAAATGATCGTACGAAGGTCAAATTAGGCTCAAACGAAAGAGAAAAATCGTGCCATCGTCATAAAATATCTACTGTTTGAAAATGATTGAACGCAACATTCTTTTGGTTCAAAACTTTATTTAGGTGAATTACCGGGGAATTACTCAAGGAACTGTCGCTTTTCAAAATAATTTATTTGAGTGTTAGATCCGGGCAAAAGACTAGAAAATCGTTCGAAAAATGACGCTTCAAAAACTTTTCAAAAATGATAGTTATCAAAGTGCTGATATTTAAGCAAAAGAGTAGAAAATCCCAAAAAATGAGAGCTCAAGAACTTCTCAAAAATCATAATTCATTTGAGTGCTGAATTTCGGGTAATCATTCGAGAAATGACATTCAGTATTTATAGCTATCAAAGTTGCCTGCAAATAAAGATATAAAAATTTTTAAGATCGTAAGATCGTAGTAACGATAAGTGGTTTTTATTCTTTACGGTACTATTCATAAGGAAAATTTCACCTCAAACTGTTCCTGCAGCCTTTTCTTGTCTAGGTTGAGGTCATTGCTTACAGCATATTAGCCGGATGTTCTTCGCACATCAAAAGGCGGCGTAGCAGGAGGAACCAAAGGCCTCGCCGCCTGTATCTTTGGGGGAAAGGGGAGGAGCTGGCTGCGAGCCAAGAAGGATCTGGCAAGGCAGAATCTTACAGGTAGATTTTATATCCTTGTCATGACAATTTTTCTGTTTCATTCTTTTTTGAAGAAACAATCAACAAGAACGAAAAAAGAAAAGAAACGGATTTTATTCTCAAATAACACATCGATACGAAAAACACAAATGTCCATTATTCCTAAGATAATTTTCTCATTCTTTTACACTATTTTTACACTAACGATTTTGTTACCGCAGCTTGCGCTAATCGATAGGCGATTAGTTGACCTATACAGTGCCAAACCTGTCTCACACATTTGGAAAGAAAAAATCTCACATATTTGAGAAGAAAAGATTAGGTAAAGGAATCTTTGTTCCTAGAAAATCCCCTTCCCCAGATAAAATGTATTTGCAACATTTTATCTGGGGAAGGGGTTAAGGAAACTGAGGGAGCAAGTTATAAATTTAGAAAATCGAAAAAATGAGTAAAAATAATTATATTCATACAAATATTTATAAAATGTGCGTTAAACGAGTCGTTTTCCGAGGTAAGGTGGACTATCGAAAATAATACGTGAATCGATGATCAAAAGCATTGGAGGCGTGAAGTCATACAATTTGTAGAAGCTCACAAGGAGATGTACTGGGAAAGAAATCGAAAAATAAAAAAGCGGCAATGAAAAATTCACTGAAAGACATGATGCTGTGGAAAACTTTTCCAACGTTTTTCCTCGAATACAAGAATGCTCGACTTTGCCAAAGTCATGTCCTAATAACTGTCATCGTTGCATGGAGGATAGTGTCACACCTCAAATCTGATCTGTGAAACTCTACTGACAGGTACTGAGCTTTCTCTCGCACCATATTTGAATGTCTTCGTTCAAAGGTCCTCAATTAAGCGGTATGGACAGTTATAATGTTATTCAATGCTACTGTTGCCCTTTATGCAAATTAACTGCGTTGTATTTTTCAAACACCTTTTCAATGTTTTCAACCTCGAGGGAAAGCTCTCTTATTCCTTTTTTGTACTAGCATGTCAATCTGTGTAATTTGAACTTGCTCTCAAGTATAATAGTAGACATTTCAATCATTTTATATCCAAATCTTTATTTCCTTCCTAACTATTTGTGGCAAATTTAAATTTTTTGGTCTATAAAAACTTATTTTTAAAAGTAGTTATCGAAAATCTCTTTTGAACTTTAACCTCAACTCTGAGCTGCTATTCATTGTGATTTGCCTCCAGTTCCGTGGTCTGTCTTTCCAACTCAGCGCACACTATGAGCATCTCGTGGGCGGAGCAATGGGCGGAGCCTATTCATGGCTGCTAGAAGTCTCTAGGATATGCGGCGGCATACCCTTCGTTCCTCCTGCGCGTCCTCCCATCAAAATCGTCTGTCTTTGACAGAATATCTTTGATTAGCAATATCAATAGTGGCATAGATGCGATAGGTGGAGAAATTTCTCTGACCCCCTTCACTTTAGGGCCGGCATCTGGCTGACCCCTTTCACCTGAGGTTGAGACTAATCAAGGCAAACAGCTATTACAACGGAACTTTTGTTTGGAAAGGAAACGCCAGCTGCTCTTCTCCTCAGACATCAAGACTGCAAGAGAGTATGGAATCAACAACGTTTCGTTGAAAAACGCATGCTTGAGACCTTCTGCGCGCTCAAAGGGCGTTGATAACGAAACTTAATCAAAAAGTAAAAGGTGATTTTTTGAATAATTAACATTGTATCAATGAATACATACTTTGCCAAAAAGAGTTGAGCAAGAGTAGAAAAATCTGAACCGACTAGCGATGGATGCATGTTTACTGACAAGAAATCATACCATATCTCTTTTCACTAGAGAGAATAATAACAAACAAAACAACAGTCAGATTACTCGTTTTTCATGCTTTCGATTCATATATAAAAGTTCGAAAAAGACCTTCTTGGTTCGAAAATATAATTATCCAAAATTGGCTGATACTGTAGCTAGATAAAACTGCTCGTATCTCGCTTCACAGACAAGCTACGAAAAAAGAGACGGTCTATATCGATTCCTCGCGTTCTTAGCTATCGAATGGTATATAAGGTGTTGGTGCACAAAGCTTTCCCAGTCCAAAAAAGTCTTGCTCCGGCAACCCATAGAAAGCCGGAGCGGGGTGGAGCAAGTTACTATTGAATATCTCCACCTCATTTTTGAGAAACCACAAGTTTTCTCACCCGACAACCTGTATACCATTAGAAAGCCCACAAAAAAAGGATTCGACGTAGACCGTCTCTTTTTCTCTAGCTCCCCTCTACTTAGAGTTACACGGGATTTTACCCAAAAAGACGTGTGTTTTTGTCGCGAAATTTCTGCGTGAAGAATGGATAAAGGTGCCTGATTTTCTAACTGCATCACAGAGCAAGACCTTGCCAGTAAATGTAGACCGTCTCTTTTTTTTTAATCTTTGTTCTTTCTTTCAAAAATAAATTACAAAATAATAACACAAAATTAGCTGGTGAGTAGGCGTATAAAATCGCTCGTATCTCGCTCTACAAAGAAGCTATGAAAAAAGAGACGGTCTACGTCGATTCTCCATAATCTCAGCTTTCGAACGGTGTAAAGCATGTTAGGGCTTTCTTGCTTCCCGGCTCTAAAAAGCACTTGCTCTGGTGACCGATAAAAGCCAATACATTGGGGGAGCTGGGTGGAGCCAGCTAATAGTAAATACCTCCACACCATTTTTAAAAACTGGCAAGTTTTTTCGCTCAGCGGTCTATATACCATTCGAAAGCCCAGGAAAAGGGGACTCGACGTAGACCGTCGAATTCTTTCTAGCGGCACTTTACTGAGAGATACACTGCATTTTACCTGAAATCATGTTCATTTTCAACAGCAAATTTCTGCCAAACGAAGACTCAATCTGCTGGTTATCTATCTGCGTTACAGAGCAAGTCTTCATTAGCAGACGTAGACCGTCGACTTTCTCGTAGCATTCTTTTGGAGAGCAGAAAGTGAGGACACAAAATTAGTTGACACATGAAGTACATAAAATCCCTCATATCTCGCGGCACAAAAGACCTAGAAAAAAGCCGACGTTCTATGTCGATTCTATATGACCTCAGTTTTCGGTATGTAACTTGTTGGGGCATTTTGCTCTAAGGGCTCACTTACCCCCTTCACCTTACAAGGATGGGAGTAGCAGAGACCCCCTTCACCTGGAGAGGGCCCGGCTCCCCCTATCGCACCTATGAATAGTGGTGAGCTGTTATTTCTTGGATGATTTATTATTTGCTCAAACTTCCGCATATGAATAAATTTCTATTTTTAAGCATTTTCTAAACTGGCAATTCTTGCTTGATTTTCTAGTTTTTTGCCCGGACTTAACACTCAAATAAATTATTTTTGAGAAGCTTGACATAATTTTCCTTCAAATCCACACTCAAATGAAGTTTTGAACCAAAAGAATGTTGTATTCAATCATTTTCAATCAGTAGATACTTTGTAATGATGACGCGATTTTTCTCTTTCGTTTGAGCCTAACTTGACCTTCGTACGATCATTTTGAAGGTTTTTGGCTACGAGCCAGTTTCAGTGACCTGAAATTCAATTGGGATTTTCAGCATTCCTTGGCAAGGTTCCAGAGCAGGCTCTCAGGGGCGGAGCTTAGATTGTCGCCATGTCCTAGGGAGCAATCGGAGACTGCGAGCATGACTGTATCCTGTAGGCACTTCCCGAGTCGGCCTAATTAGGCTCGGATTCCTAAGTTCTATTCCCCCAAGGGGGACTTCGTTCTTTGCATATTTGGAAAGCCACCTCGTGCCGAGCCCTGCGCCCTACTGTCGTATAGACCTCGACACGGCACCCAATTGACATCATGCGTTAAAAATGCGTACTTGGTGTCAATAAGTGATCACCACTTACCTCAGGTTTTTAATTGGTGTTTTTTCAACTTTACTTCATCCTCGTCTCTCTGGAGTACGGAAAATGATTAGAGGAACTTTTGATAAAACTGAAACATTTCAAATATTGCTCTCGTACTGAAATCTCGTGGCTGGGGGTTATTTACAATGCTGAATCCTAAAATGATACCCATTTTGCTTGATAGTCGTTTATTGCGTAACTGCAGCAGCTGCCTAATACTCAAACAGAACTGCTTAGGGTCTGTTTAGGATTGTTTTGCATGCTCAATTAAATGATGATTTTCTGTGACAAATAAACATTGCCGACATTGGCACGAAGGTGTCATTCCTAGGATATACCTGTATGTTTGTGATATAAATAGGAAATGAGAAAAGAGTAGCTAGCCAAAAAAGCAGGATCTATCCCACTGTAGGTGTGTGTGCATTTACATATCCTCTAGACGCCCTGTAAAACCCTTGCAAAGGTGAAGGTCGATTTTCATGGAAATCATCACACACGAATAGTTTTGTCTTTGATGGGTAAGTTATATTAGAGGGGGAATGTGCGTCATCAGCTAAGAGCTTTTGTTGCATAAAAGTTGATATAGCCTAAGCTAAAAAAATCTGCAAGGTATCTTACATTATCCTCAAGGAGCCTACAGTAGCATCGGAAGCCCTTATGAATGGAAGGATAAAAATAATGGCACAAGCAGTCTAAAAACTTCGCGGTACCTGCATGAGTATTCAGAAAAGACAGCCTCCTTGCCCTGTGTCCTCCAGTTCCATTTAGCACATCAAATAACTCCAAACTAAACTACGGGAAATTATCCATTTTGATATCTCTGCTGTTCACAAGTTCACAGGAAAGAATTAGCAAAAGATAGATACTACTTCTCAAATCAGCATGCAGAACAGTTCCATCAAATAAATACTAGGCAATTCTGTCTTTCGGCTTTAGTACGGGCAGCTGGTGCAGCCACAAACGACTACAAATAAGTATCATTTTCGGATTCAGCAGAGTAAGCAACCCCCATGCCGTAAGATTTCGTACGAGTTGCAATATTTGAAATGTTTCAGTTTTATCAAAACTTCCTTTGATCATTTTCCGTACTCCAGAGAGACGAGGGTGAAGCAAATTTGAAAAAACACCAATCACTGGCTTGAGGTAAGTGATGAGCACCGTATTGACACCAAGTACGCATTTTTAACGCATAGTCAATTGGGTGCCGTGTCGAGGTCTATACAACAGTCTGCACCCTACACCCGTAGCGATCAACGGGAGCGGGACGGGGGGTCGCGAGATTGAGAGCTACCATAAGTGGGACCCCTCTTTTCGAATGTTTTATAGCATAATCGAAATTATTCTATGAATTTTCACATGCACAGGTTTAGGCGGCAAATTAATCGATTTCTAAAAACATTGTGCCAGGTAGCTGAGACGATAAACAAAATCGAAGAATTGGAAGATGTTCATGGTACATGTGAGATACGAAGAGATAGAACTTTTACCCATAAAACTTGATATTGAGAGTGACAACATAAAGCCTATCGATTTCTTTTGTCCACGTAGAGCAACTTGTTCAATTTTTACTTAGAGGTCCACTTTGGCGCACGCTTCTCAGCAAATGCGCTCATGCCTTCTTTGCGATCGTTCTAAAGATTCGAAATTGAAATCGTGCAACCTTGACATTATGGGAAAGACTCACTGTGGCGAAGGTAGTATGGAAAAGCCGCCGCTCATATCGTAGGCCCTCCTTCAGTGTCGTTTCATATGCAGTGTTGACAGCCTCCTCAAAAAGAGTTTTGTCCGAAAAGGAGGCGAAACTTCCAAATCAGAGGAAACAGTAAGGATAACAATTTTAACTTCACCATTTGCACAATAAGGGGTGATTGTTCAGAAATTTTCTCTCCTAGTTTCACAGCTTCATTCACGACTTCAGCTGGAAACACCTAAAAGGATACCCACACTGTGAGGTGACTAAAGCACTCATTCATAGAAAAATCATAACATAGAATAAAGTTACGGCATTAAAAAGACTAAAACTAGAATTATAAAAGGTGCTAAGCGAATTTCACCCAAGGTGAATTTGATAGCGACCGCAACTGCTTACTGCTCACTTTGCATTAACTTCTAGGTTACGGCGAATTTACCGAAGATAAAACACAATGATTTGCATAGATGTCGAGGGGATTATTGACAAGCTGATCATGGCTACAGTACCCGCTCCGATAGTCCTCGGTAGTCTTTCGAAATGAGACATGTATTTGTGTTTACCTACCGTCACGAACCACACAAAGCATCTTTATGCGAGACCATGTAGCTGGGAAGATGTTATATTGCAATGTTTTTTTGAGTTTTCAACTGACGTATAAGCCGACGAAATATCGTCTCAATAGCAAATAGTTTCCACTTTCAAGGCCAGGGCGTGAATCAGACGAAAAAGTGGAAAAAGAATAAGACTTTCAACAACAAAAGAAGAATAGAAGCTAGGCTTACTTTTGACACTAAACCACATTCCTTCGCTTCTTGGGCACTTACTCGGTTACCCGTCAAACATACTTCCATGGCCATTGTCTTTCCAGCTACTCGTGCCCATCTTTGAGTACCACCAGCCCCTGAATATGTGAACAACTAGTTGGCAAACCCGGCTCCGCCCGGCTCTGTCAATAACATATTTGTAATCAGCATGCTCGATTACCCCCCTGTGCCAACTCCCAGCCCCGTAGCTCAAATTTTGCAAAAAATCGATAAAATCGATATCGATCGATACGAAAAGTAGCCTATGACACCCGCCGTGGCCCTAAGTGTATGTGTGCCAAGTTTGGTCCGGATCGATTCAGAAATGGAATTTTCTATTCGGAACATACGTACAGACACAGAAACAGACATTCAGCTTTATATTCAGTCTTTTTCAACCCGGAGCAGGCGAAACATCCAAGTGGAGCAGCGCGTCCGCACCGCCGCTGGTTCAGCGAGATAAATTAAAATGAAGAGAAGCAGACTGCAAAGCGGCGCGAATCGTTGCGAAGCCGACCCCGCCAACCCATTTTCCGCCTAAACTGAGGTGAAACTTACTGTAGTCGTTCTCACCCCACTAGCAGGTCGGTGGACAAATTCGAATTTGAACTGGAGCAGGCAGGTCGCGGCAGAACACGGCACCTTAGCTCTTCATTCAAATTCACGCATTCACTTTGTGTATTTCTTCGCCATTGCTTAGCAGTTTTTGTATTGTTACAACGTTTTTGACCTATATTGAGTTTTTGTAATTGCTGAGCGCTGTCTCCTGCCGCGCTCTGTTGACAGGCCTGCTCCAATTCAAATTTGAGTTCGTCCACCGACCGACTAGTGGGGTGAGGGCGACTACACAGGGTGTCCCAAAAAATGTGAACACTGTTTGGTCGTTAATAACTCCGTTGCTTTCATGCCTTTCGCCGAGCTTGAGGCACCATTCTGTGGAACGAGGTTCAACTTAGATTTGTAGTATGGAGCGAATCACCGGTCGGTGTTCGTTACTGTAAGATTACGGTATGAACTTTTAGCATGTGGATCTATTGTAAAATATGGCATCTGACAAAATGATTTTCAAAAGATCTAAAAAATCGTGTACTAGGGTTTTCGCGCACGCTGATTCCACTACACAACTTTTTATAAGTGTTTTTAGCTTCTTTGAAGGTGTAATCACCTTTCTGACAAATGCTGGAAATTCAGTTATTACGATTTAATTGGCATAACCTTGGACAGAAGCATCACAATAAAATGAAATTTCATATTTCAGCGTCTTCCATTACCATATATAAAAGTTTTTGGATTGTTTGGTTTTGTTCCGGGGCAGAATATGGCCTAAAATGGCCTAAAATCCTTGTCGAAGTTCATACCGTAATCCTGCAGTAATGAACACTGATCGGTGATTCGCTCCATACTGAAAATCTAAGTTAAACCTCGCTTTATAGAATGGTGCCTCAAGCTCGGCGAAGGACGTTAAAACAAGGGAGTTATCAACAATCAAACAGTGTTCACATTTTTTTGGGACACCCTGTATATAAGATACGAGGATATTTCCATGGGACTTGCCTGGAATTGTGCCAATGTTCACTTCTGGCTCTCCAAACTGTGCTTTATCCCCAGCGTAGATGATGTCACACATCATAGCCAGCTCACAACCTCCTCCCAGGGCATATCTGAAGTGATAAAGCCTTAATCTACTGCTTATCACTAGTTTGTTTATGTTTTGACTATTTTTTCATTATGGGGCACCATGATGCGTGAGAAAAGATAAATAATAATATAAACAGGACTGGAAATGGAGCAATTAAATACGATTGCTAATACAAAGAATATTTCGCACTAGCTTACCAGCGGCAATGACCGGTTTAGAGGTTTCGCTCAAAGCTGTCCACTCTTCCAAGAATCGTCCTCGGAAAGTCTGCGCAAATTCGCGGTCCACCATTTCTTTGGTGTCAGCACCAGCTGAAAAACATTCACCTACCAAACTCATAAGTAAACAACCACACAAATTCACATTCACAAACCAGCAAACGCTTTTTGACTTCCAGTGAGAACGATGGCACCAACAGAATCATCATTATCAAGCTCTCGAAGTGATATTGAAAGCTAAAAAGGAGTGTTCGTGAGATGCGCATCTATCAGAGTTATCCATGCTCTTCAAGTCTTTTTGAAGGGCATGACTAATACCACTAAGGGCTGGAACTTGTGACTTTTCTCTAACAGTGAAGACAGACAGACTTGTCGAGGACTAAAGGTTTTCTTTCGGTTGTGGGGACGATGCTCTTTTCAGAAGAGTGTATGGTAATCTTCACAACTTTTTAAAGACTCAACCTCCGAAGTGTTTCAAAAAAAGGCGTGATCTTCGCCTTGCTCCTAGAAGTTTTCTTAAAAGGGTGATTTATATTCGGAAAATTGAAGAGTTATTTTTATTTTTAAAGAATTAAGATAAGCACCTGAGCAAATTGTGTAGACGAGTTTTGGTAAGGGTGTTCCAATCTGAATGTCACGGTCTGCGCGGCTCGGGTCCTCGCGGGCGGCTTCGCTTGGGCCACTGGACACGTTCGCCAACGTGTCGCGAGACTTTTCCTAGGCTCGCCAGCCATTAAAATTTAAAGGCAGCGGCTCGGTAGATTGACCTACCTCAGATTTTGACACATATGGATAGGAAACCCTCCAAGTGAACCAAAACAGCAACTCCGCGCCGAAAATGTGAACTCTGCAAGCCAGGGGGGCGGCTCAAGCGCCGCTCCCCTTCCTCCTTCGCTGCCCTAGCACCTTGTTCGGACGAGTATTCTTAGGCCCGTATGCACTAAAATTTTTGCGGCGGGGGGAGCGGCGTCCCCCGTTATGAAGGGACCGCGTGCGGACGCCGCTGCGGCTTTTTCATCATTGGGGACGTCGCTCCCCTCGCCGCAGGGATGTTAGTGCATGCGGCCCTTAGCTAGATGGCGCGGGACCCCCCCCCCCAACCGCTTTCCCGCATTGTGCATGCTATACAAAGCCAAAATTACAGGCGGCAGGGTCTTCGTGCCAGGGCCTCCCGACTTTCCTTCGAAAATTCTCGTCCGAGCTGCCTTTTGAAAATTGAAGAAAACACCTTGAAAAAGGCCTTTTCACCCCTTTTGAAGCTCAGATTCGGGATCTACGGCTCGAGAAGGCTCAAAACATGCAAAAAGATGGAAATGCAAAATCTGCCGGGACGCTGCCTTTAAGGGCATTGTCCAGGTCAACTGAGGGGTGGTGGGAGACGCAGTGGAGCATGGCTCCTGACCAATGCAACAGTTCAAGTCCGATGAAAAAAGCTGGATTCCGAAGCGAGAAAAACGCTTAGGAAAAAGAGGGCGGCACCCTAATCCCACCTCCTCGACAAGTTTTGACCTGTTTAACACATTAGATCTACAACATTCGCCACGTCAAAACTTGTCAAGGAGGGGGAATTGGCGGATCGCCCCTTTTTCCCGGAGCGATTTTTTCGCTTCAAAATCCAGCTCTTTTAATCGGACTTGAACTGTTGCATTAGCCAGAAGCCGTGCTCCAGCATTTCATCAAAATCCCACCACCCCTCAGTTGACCTAGGCAATGCCTTTAAAGGCAGTGGCAGATTTTGCATTTCCATGTTTCTGCATAATTTAGGCCTTTTCGACACGTAGAACCAGAACTTGAGCTTCGAACGGGGTGAAAAGACCATTTTGGATCGTTTACTTAATTTCTAAAATGCATCACGAACGAGAGTTCCAAATGGAAAGTTGGAAGACCCGGCATGAAGACCCTTCCGCCTGTAATTTTTGCTTTGGATAGCATGTACAATGCGGGAGCGGTTGTAAGGTACCGCGTCGAACAGGCAAGTGAAGCCGTTCGAGCGCGCGCCGTTTGGGGTCGCGCGAGCGCCATTTTTTTCGCCGCCTGTTTTTCTCTGCCCTTCTTCCAGTCGTGAACTGCCTTCAATGTACGCAACAGCGTTGCTCTCCGTGCGCAGCGCGGACGGCCTATAGCTGCAGCACTCAGACATTTTTTGCGGCCACCCGCGCGCATGGCAGGCTGGGCGAAAACCCGTTCCGGGCCTTGCCCTGCCATGCTAGCGCGGGCCAGCGACGGTTTCAGTATTTACAGCGACCCTGTCACCCGGACGAGCGGGTCAGCCTGTATTTCAATGTCTCCTTTGCCTTGTTGGCCCGCGCTGGTATACCAGGGCCACCCTAGAGCTTCTGCTCGGCTGCACCTATATGCGCGTGTCACCTCAAATGTGGATACAACCCATGTGAAATCAAAAATAGTGAAACTCGTTCCTGCAATCACACTACTGATCGAACTACACGAGATTATTCAAAATCCCATAGAAGGTCAACCCATATGCAAAACTTTTGTCAGCCTAAATGCAAATGCTACACCTCCAGGAAGCTCCGATGGCATCTCTTTCACTGCGTCGTATCTCACGCGAGTTAAATTTGTGCTCATAACGTGCATCAATTTATATGGATGAGCGGGTCGCTGCTAATTTCAGCATGCATGTGTATGGGTGCGCGGCATAGGTGCGATAGAGTTAGCCGGGCTCTCCCCAGATGAGGGGGGTCTCGGCTGTTCCCGCCTTCCAGGGTGAAGGGGGTATGTGAGTCTAGGGGGGAGGGAGGAAGAGAGAAAAGGTGAAAAAGCGTGGTATAAAGAGCTCTAATTTGTACCTTATTTAGGCACAGATTGAAAAAAAAATTAAAAATTTTTAAAAGAAACTGAAAAATTTTTAAAAAAATTAACTTTATGAAGATCTGTGCATCTTTATGAAGATAGAATTGCGTGCAAAAGCGTTCTGAGTCGAAAATGGATTTGAAACTTTCTTCTTCTTCTAAGCGCTTTTGTGAATTCTTTCCTGGCCCTCTGGTAGCACCAGGAAAGTCAGCAGGTAGGTGACCAGTTTCTTCATATCATCTTTTAGGATATTTCAAAAAGTCATACGGTAACAGCCTGTCTGGACCACTTATACCAATCCTTTGAATGAAGTTTTTAGATAACAATATGTTTAGAAGAAGGTTGACAAACCTTAAGTAATTGCTTAGATGCTCCATCGTTGTACGATCTGCGTTGTTGTGATAACAGAGTAGATAGAAAATTTCTTTCTTCACCCCTGCCGTGCTAGTCGAAATGGAAACTAGCTTTGCCAGTAAGTCCATCAGATTTTTGCGGTAAGTAATGGGAAAAGAGCCAGATCGCATATGCTTTCGCAACACGGGAAGGAAATAGTGCATACTTTTTTGGGCCTTGTCGAACTCTGACTTCACCTCCTCTAACATACGTCCTGTTAGCTGATGAGAAAGCTGCTCAACTTTTTCTTTAACAGCCTCTGCGGAATAGCGGTAAAAAATACTATGCTACGCGTTGTTTTTTTTTTCAATATCATAGGTCATAATGTCACAAGGCGAATAACTTCCAAAAGCATAAAGCACGGAGTTGGGTTCGCACTTTAGTCGGGATCTAAGAGCAGTAGCTATGCTTTGTACTAATACCTTCCTTTTGTTCATATCCATGTTTGTGAATTTAGCAGCCTTAAAATCTTCAGCAACCTGAAGATCAGCAATGGTTCCTGAACATTTCCTCATTGAAAATAGGCAATCTCCTTGGATTCCTTATGTAGGAAATCAGAGAGTTTCGCTCAATTGTAAACTCTGTATCAAAGTCGACAACATTTTTGTCGGCAAAATTCTCCTTCTGCCTCGCTGTGGAACTGGAACACATGCGAGTCATCTGCGATTTTGTAAAGTATTCTGCCTGCCGTTTCCTCTTCATACTGCCAACCTTTCCAAAACATTGAGGGATATTTTAATAACATGTTATTCTTCTGAATGTCTGAAAGTTTTTGATTCATTGAAACCAACCATTCTCTACAAATTAGGTATGGTGAGTCTAGAGCGTTTTCACGAAAGTGACCTTCTTCAGCACCAGGTTTACAGAGTACAGATTCCAGAAATGGGTGGGTTTTTGTGTGAAGGTGTTTAAATTCACCAACCTCCCATAGTTTTTTGAGTGCGTGCTAATAATGATGGCATAACTGTCAATCAAAAGCGCATTTTTTACCGAAAAAACATGAACATATAACAACGATAAGCACGCTTAAATAGACGCGTTCGTTCACGTTCCCGTTAGTGCTGATGACGATGTCAATCCACAGCACATTTTTTACTATTAACTTGCTCCACCTCGCTCTTATTAGGTCGTCCCGAAAGTTTTTGCGCACGATTTCCAAAAATTCATAACTTCTGATTTTTCCAACCGATTTGACTGCTTTCAATTTTGTGTGAAAGCGTAAGTCATGCTCCTTATAATGACATCTCACTGCTTAGTAATGGTCGTCTGTTGCATAGATAGGAGCGATAGAAGAAAAATGGTCAAAATTTGAATTTTCTGTGTAGAGTCATACAAAATCGGAGACCTGCAACAAAAATCGGAGCAGTCAGTATTGTAGGTTCTTCCACCAGCTCTCTCTAACAGTGCAAAGTTTGGGCCGATTGAGCGTTTCTATGGAAAGTTATGATTTCCCTGAAAAATACCAAATTAACCAAATTCGCCCTTTTGTATCGCTTGCTCGAAAATCATAACTTTTCATAAGACCCTCAATCAGCGCAAACTTTGCACTGTTAGAAGGAGCTGGTGAAAGAACCTACAATACTGACTGCTCCGATTTTTGTTGCAAGTCTCCGATTTTTCATGACCCTACACAGAAAATTCAAATTTTGACCAATTTTGTTCTATCGCTCCTATCTATGCAACAGATGACCATCAGTAAGCAGATAAGATGTCATTATAAAAAACATGACTTACTGTTTCATACGGAAATAAAAGCAGTCAAATCGGTTGAAAAAGTCAGAAATTATGATTTTTGAAAATCGTGCGCAAGAACTTTCGGGACGACTTATACAATGTGTTGGCTTTTATGGGTCACCGGAGCAAACGATTTTTAGAGCCGGGAATCAAAAAAAACCCTAACATGCTTTATACCATTCGAAAGCTGAGATCTTGGAGAATCGAATTAGGCCGTCAACTTTTTTCTAGGTCTTCTGTGCCGCGAGATATGAGGGATTTTATGTGCTTCAAAAATCAACTGATTTTGTGTCCTCACTTTCTGCTCTCCAAATGAATGCTACGAGGATAAATAAATATTATAAATAATAAATACCGTTTCTTTTGTAAATTTATGAGTGTACTTGTCGTTTGAGGTACTTAGCCTGCAAAACCTTTTAATAGCGATTTTTATCGTATTCTCAGAGTACAATACCAATCTCAGCCCAGATGAAGGGGGTCATCGGGAGTTTGGCCTCAAAGTGAAGGGGTAAGATCCATCACTCCCCCTGTCGCAACTATGCCCGCGCACTGCGCGGGCAGCAGTGAAATTATGAGCCTATATAGGCGTGCGGGCCACCGTCAGCATGGCATCAACTATGCGCGCGGGTCGCCAGCTCACACTTCTGGCCCGCCGCTGGGCCTGATGCATGTAAGGCTGAGATATTGGTGCCGCGGCTCAACATCGAAACCTAGTTGGGCGACCGGGCCACTGCAACAATTGTCTGAGCAGTTTCCCGATACTGAAGCCAAAACCACAGAATTGTCTAGAATTTGTAGGATGAAGTTGTCTACTTGCTGTAAGAAATATTACCAAGACAAAAAAATGCCAATTTTTTATATTATCTCTTATGCGCTCGAAGAGCCTACGGAAGCCCCTGAACGGTCAGAAATGATAAAAGTTATTGGCTCAAGCACTCCAAAGACCTTGCGATACCTACTTGAGTATTCAGAAAAGACAGCCTCTTTGTCCTCTGTCCTCAACTTCCATTTAACACATCAAATAACTCCAAACTAAGTCACTGGAGAGTCATCCATTCTGACATCTCTGCTTTTTATAAGTTTCATGAAAGAACTACCATAAGATAGATACTATTTCTCAAATTACCATGCAGAACAGTTTCATTAAACAAGGCCTAGGCAATTCGGTCGTTTCGGCTCAAGTAAGATCAGCTGCTGCAGCAATAACAAACGACTGTCAAGCAAAACGGATATCATTTTCGGGATTAGCACAATAAATAACCCCCCATACCATAAGATTTCAATACAAGTAGCAATATTCAAAATGATTCAGTTCTATAAAACTTTGTTCAATCATTTTGCGTACTCCGGAGAGACGAGCATGAAGTAAAGCTGAAAAACATCAATTACAGGCTTGAGGTAATTGGTGAGCACTGTACTGGCATCAAGTACGCACTTTTGACGCATGGTGTCAATTGGGTGCCGTGTCGAGGTCTATACAACAGTCATTTACTCGACGCGAAGGGAGCATCAACCAGCGGGACTGGGCTTGTAGATTCGCGGGGTGACCGGGAATCCCACCACAGGTTTACCCAGGGATCTAAACGATCCCTTAATTTGGAATTCCCGTACGGTTCCCGCAATGCTTGCAGAAGCTGTTTGCGTTTGTTGAAGCTGA
This sequence comes from Cylicocyclus nassatus, assembly GCA_958299035.1. Classification (NCBI taxonomy): domain Eukaryota; kingdom Metazoa; phylum Nematoda; class Chromadorea; order Rhabditida; family Strongylidae; genus Cylicocyclus; species Cylicocyclus nassatus. The sequence continues at coordinate 55,496,498 of CATQJL010000112.1, read as the reverse complement.
TCGTAGATTAGTTTTTGCGAAATATAGTTTTTTCGTTGTATTCTTAGACTTTCTTTCACTGACGAATTTGCAGTTTAGATTTGGCACTTTGACCAAGAAGATGACTAGAGCAAAGAGGAAAAGCACAACTACCAAAACAAAAGAAAAAACCGTGACTCTGTCAATCGCAGAGCTGCGGCAACAGCAAAGAAGAGAGAAGAAAATCAGGAAAAGATTGAGAAAAGAGCAAGAGAAGATTGTTGCACAAAAATCACCTGTTTGTAAGGAAACATCTGCAAATGTGGAGAATGTGGAGAAAAAGAGAATATTACCAAAAGAACATTGGGAAAACACTTATATCGATGGTCGAGTCTATATTCCAACACTTGATGACTTCAGCGATGAAGCTTGCAAGAAAGGTTCAATGCTAGACGAGGTAGTAAAAATTTGCAAAAAAAATCCCAAAGTAAAAAGTCTTAGTCCTCCATTTTTAGGCCTCCTACCTTCATGCTGAAGATCTTGCCAGTCTCCTGTGTGGCAGCCGTATTTTCCTTATGATTAGAGACTCATCTATCGGGATGGAAATGTTGAACTTCTGTATTGCACTGAAGGAGAGACACAATCGCCTACATCTGAGGTTAATTGAGTGATAACTTAAGACAAACCTTTGCAGAAATTATTTTTTAGAGCGGTAGCTAGTGAACCTCTTGTGTGCCAGCATTGCGCTCGTCTGCTTTTGTATGAAGATTGCTCGTGAGTTCGTTCAGTGGCCACTTTAATATAACAACAGCATAGATTTATGGTTTTTAAGTAATGAAACTAGATGGGTAAGGGTCAGTGTTGCTTCAGTGAACTCTGAGAATGTATGATCATGCCATGGACTTTGAGTTAGGCCCTTTTTTGCAGAGGGTTCTTCCCGAAATGTAATTTTTTCAATATCATCAGTTCCAGCGCAAGTTGTCCGGAAATTCCTTGAAAATTCCTGCTCCTTTCTATGTCAGTAGCTTTGTTTGACCTTGACTTATTATAGGGAACTAGCTGGCTTCCTCAGCTTCGCTCGCCCTGCCAAAACACTATGATAAAGCTCTCATCCTTATTCCTATACAACCTTTCCCTGTGACCACATCTGCATGCCATTCACTATTCCCGCTGTTTTAGTAATCAGCATGCTCGTTAACCCCCTGTGCCAACTCCCAGCTCCGTAACTCAAACTTTGCAGAAAATCGATAAAATCGATATGGATCGACAACGAAAAGTAGCCTACGACACCCACCCCGCCGAAGTGTATGTGTGCCAAGTTTGGTTCGGATCGGTTCACAAATGGAATTTTTGTTCATACATACGACAGACAAACAAACATCCAGCTCCATTAAGCACAAGTTTTAGAAGATACACTAGAGCAATAAGAACACCCTTGGATTTGGGTTGACGTGCAGAAATTTAGAATTGCTGTTTATTTCGAAACAAATTGATAAGATCTGTGCCTACTATTTTTAACAAAGTAAGATTCTTACTTATCTCACTTCTCTACTGAACTACAGTTGCAGCGGTAGAATTTGTCCAAAATTGCGGGATTGTCGGGATTGCGGGATTGTCGGGATCCGCGGGATTCGCGACTTCACGGGATTTGCGGGATTCGCGGGATTGAGCTATAACTTCTTTTAGAACAACTTTATTTGTAATCTGCGTAAAGATTTGGCTTCAGCTTGATGAGACGAATCTTCTGGTATACAATATGTCCGTAATTCATAGTGACACGGTAGACATATGGTGATACCTTGTTATTTTCTATGTTAAGGCTTTTGTGAACATCTATCACCGTGTAAATCGCGAATAGGAGATTCTGGTACGAAGTTCCCATTATCGAAAACTATCGCGAAAAAATGGGCAGTTTTTATTTACCCTTATCACTGATACAAGCATTTTATCATTTATCACTGATAATATCATATTTTTGGATCATTTTTGGCACATGGTAAGAAAAGTAGTGGAGGAAACGCTGTGTGAATTTATATCGCTCTTTCTCTCATTATAAGAGATCTACAGGATTTCCTAGTTCTATTGTTCGGTCAATTGGTAGATCCCTCGCTGCAGCAATCGATCGATTTCTCATCGGCACATGCCATTGCTGCTAGTTCTTACCTGAAATGGCATTTTCGCTTCATCTCGCTTCACGCCGAAGCCTGGGCTGAAATTCTGCACCTATATGGAAGATGAACGTGGGAATCGACCGCGTGAATTTAAGCCATTCTTGTCGTTATCATTGATATCACCATTTTATCATTTATCACTAATGATATCACAAAATTGGATCATTTTTGACATATAGTAAGGAATGTACTTTAGGAAACGCTGTGCGAGTTTTTACCGCTCTATCTCTTATAGAATGTGATCTACAGGCTTTTTCGGTTCAATTGCGCATTCGGTGCAGTAGATAGATGCTCTTTCAAAACATTCACCGCTCTATAAATTGTCTATAAATCATAAATTGACCATTAACCAATGTGAACAGATTTGATCAGTATGTCATACAACCACTCAGGGTGGAATTTCGACGAAATACGCGATTTTTACACTTTGAGCGAAATTCATGAGGACGTGTTTTCGTAGACTCGTAACTCGGAGAACTTTATAGACTGGAGCCTGGGCATGCACCTTTTGATAGCACAGTTCCTAGTGATTTTGACTTAGAAAAGCAAGCAGGCAAGTTTTCTGGCAAATTCGCGAAAAGTGCAGGCAAATTTACGAACTTTCATGACTCACTTACAGTCACCTCACAATATCTCTACAAAAAGACCCTGTCTTCTTCAAAGACCACTATTTTCGTAAACAGCGTGTTCGAAAACCTCTATAAGCGAAGTTTCCTAACAATTCAAGAGCATCAACATTTTGACCAATATCCATCGGCGAGCTTCCAGAGCGTAAAACGAGAAAAAATGAAATAACCCGAACATCCCGGGAAACTTGCTCATAGAGGTTATCTGGCCTGCTGATTTCGAAATTCACATCTGCTTAGCAAGATAGCTTCGTATTCTAGGGCTGTGGCAAGTAGAAGTTCCTGCGACAAGATTTTTCCCAATTCACCAGTTCTTCTATCTCCCTTCGAAAGAAGTTTGCGAAGACTATTTAGCGATCATTAATCTGCAAGGGAGGTACTACCGAATCGCCCTTACAATAGTCTACTAGGGGCAATGCGCGCTACTTTACATCTTTGCAAAGTGACGTCCGCAGAAAGATTCACATATACTGAAATGGGAATATCAAGGGCATGCTGCATATCGAAAGGTTCGCCTTAACGAGCTGAGCACGATGCTTTTTTCGGATTCAGAATATATTCATTTCGAAGGAAGTTATGACAAATAGAACTTAAAAACGCGTGATTTTTCCAGAATTCACCAACGCTTATGTTTCTTCTGGAAAGAAATCCGCAGCTATACTTTAGTGCGCTTAATTTAGAAGAACCGTACTATCAAATATTACTTATCAGTATCCTTTATGTTAGGTAGGCGCTGCGTTACATCCTCGCAAACAGACCTCCGCAGAAGAATTTGAGAAAAGTGGAAACGGAATCGGATTCAGAATTTATTCATCTGAATGGAGTTATGGCGTTGTGTAGTTTGCGTGATTCGCGTGATTCCGCGGAAATCCCTTAATGTCGCAAAACTCCCAGAACGTTGCGGACTTTCGCAAAACCCCCGGAATTTCACGACATACAAAGAAAATCTGCATTTTTGTGAGCTGTTGTAGATAGCAAGAAATAGAGTAGAGCATGAAAGAATTCAAGAAGACTTCGATAGGGAGGCAACAGCCTATGTACGCGCATCGTTCGCGGGCGTGTGGACTCTGATGGAAAGATGCTCGAGCACGCGTTTGCGCCGTTTCGCACCTTAGATCGATCACCTTTGTGGATCTGAATTTGTATGTCATACGCAGAAAACAGAAGTGTTCAGCTCATCTTTGAAACTCCTGTCGACAGGCGACTCCGCTCATTCACAATTTATAGAGCGGTGAATGTTTTGAAAGAGCATCTACCTACTGCACCGAATGCGCAATTGAACCGAAAAAGCCTGTAGATCACATTCTATAAGAGATAGAGCGGTAAAAACTCGCACAGCGTTTCCTAAAGTACATTCCTTACTGTATGTCAAAAATGATCCAATTTTGTGATATCATTAGTGATAAATGATAAAATGGTGATATCAGTGATAACGACAAATAAGAATGGCTTAAATTCACGCGGTCGATTTCCACGTTCATCTTCCATATAGGTGCAGAATTTCAGCCCAGGCTTCGGCGTGAAGCGAGATGAAGCGAAAATGCCATTTCAGGTAAGAACTAGCAGCAATGGCATGTGCCGATGAGAAATCGATCGATTGCTGCAGCGAGGGATCTACCAATTGACCGAACAATAGAACTAGGAAATCCTGTAGATCTCTTATAATGAGAGAAAGAGCGATAGAAATTCACACAGCGTTTCCTCCACTACTTTTCTTACCATGTGCCAAAAATGATCCAAAAATATGATATTATCAGTGATAAATGATAAAATGCTTGTATCAGTGATAAGGGTAAATAAAAACTGCCCATTTTTTCGCGATAGTTTTCGATAATGGGAACTTCGTACCAGAATCTCCTATTCGCGATTTACACGGTGATAGATGTTCACAAAAGCCTTAACATAGAAAATAACAAGGTATCACCATATGTCTACCGTGTCACTATGAATTACGGACATATTGTATACCAGAAGATTCGTCTCATCAAGCTGAAGCCAAATCTTTACGCAGATTACAAATAAAGTTGTTCTAAAAGAAGTTATAGCTCAATCCCGCGAATCCCGCGAATCCCGCAAATCCCGCGAAGTCGCAAATCCCGCAAATCCCGCGAATCCCGACAATCCCGCAATTTTGGACAAATTCTACCGCTGCAACTGTATTGGGTTGGCTCAGAAGTAAGCTCGTTTTGGCATGTAAATCTTCATAGATATTTGGTCATTGCTCGTTATCCTTGAATTTTTTTTTTGCGTTGAAGTAGTTTGAAGCTCCTACCATTACAAATCAACTACCTGGTTATTTTACTTCTTTGCTTTTTCCATCGAGAACTGATTTCTACTTACAGATTTATATTCCAATTTTCATTGAAATGCTCCTTTTAGATAACAACAATGAGAAAAATTTGTCTGCAACATTTGAGGGACGTAAAAGCGACGAAACCTATCCATTAGTCAACCATATTATGTAAAGGGAAATGTCAAAAAAATATAGCTGTTTACTGTAGCGGATATCATGGATTTTCGATAAGCAAAAGATTAGGTTATTAAACTCATGCTATCGACGATTATGGATAATACTACATAGATTATAAGTATGTAGATGAATGTCTCATAATTTTTTACCGTTTTTGTTACAACGGTCTTTTTCTTTCCTTCAATTGATATCGGATTTCTGATCATTCGAGAGGGCGAGCAAGCTCTACAAGATGGCTATTAAGATTCCGCTTAAATCGTAGTTCACATGAAGTTTGAAGCTGATATCTGATAGTAGTCAAAATGAACCTTATTGTCAAAAATCGTATCTCCGAAAAACTCTCAATTCCCCATTTATCCCAGCATATGCTTGACACATTGGGCATTCAATTGTACATTTTCCGCATTTTTTCCGTGGCTAGAAAGAAAAAAATGATTGGAGTAAATTGGCAAACTCCGCCCCTGATATCTTGCCTCTCATACACGTAATTATGTAACTCATACATTCAGAAGTACGATCATGTATTGGTGCCCTTTGTACGTGCCCCAGTTCTCGAGAAATGCTGGTTTTCAGGGTGAAAACCGTAAAGATTTATGAGACAGCCCAGATGTTGGCGAATTTGCGTTGAAACATCGAAGCTCGAGTAATTTTCTTTTCTTCCTTTTTTCGAACCAGGTTCGAAACTCACAGTGTCAAAAATTGTTCGCGCAGCTATAAATCAGACTTGAAGGTGTCGTTCTCTTAGGTGTAGTTTAGTTTGCAGGAATGCAGCCTATCTTGCGGATTTGGAGTCATAGAAAATAGAAACACTGTCGTTGTTGTACAGGTCCTTCAAATCGCGGCACGTCGCTTCAAGCTTCTTATCTTTGTCAAATTATCGCCGCAAAAAAGGAGAAGATCATCTGAGTTTTGCTCTTCCACATTAGTGGCCAAAACATGAAACGTTGCAACAATAACCAAAATCATGGATTTTAGTCTTATTTGAACTATTACTTGGGTTGACTATCAAAAAATTCAGCGAAGAATTTCTCACAATCACTGGCATAAGTCTCTTCTTCGAATATACTCTGCGATTTATCGTGCAGGACTCATTTTGGTACAAAGGACAGGTAAGCTTCTTGCGGTTTCTATCACGAATAGTCTTAGATAAAAGAATATTTAGAGGAAAGAAATCTCATTCCATCTTGCCCGTCGACTTGTTGGACTTCAACCCGGAGTGGCGCTTATTAATGACTCGTTTTATAGTAAGCCGCACTGTAAGTCTTAGCGTTTTGAGAGTGATATACAAGCAGCTGCACAAATTCGGTGGAACTTTTGGTCAGGAATTAGCAGGAAAATACTTCTTCTTACAATGTCAGAAAAGAAAGTAAAGCCATGTATCCTCTGTAAATTTTGAGAACCTAGAAGCTCGAAAGAGCAACATTCCCATTACCTTTGTTTGCCACCGATATACTAGGTTGTGACATAAGTCTTGTACAAATTTTTGGAAATGTGTAGGTTTTCCCAAAACAATGAATCCGTCTTTATTTATGATCGAAAGAGGAAATCATGCGCTTTTTATAAATGCTCAAAACATAAAATATTGTAATTACAGAGTGGCGATGAAAGTTGTTAGAGACGAACTACCGAAATGGTTTGTATACTACATTGTATTAGGTCATTCCGAAAGTAATTTCGCTTTTTTCAAATGGGCGCCACATTTAAAGGAACGAAGTTTTCTTGGAAATCTTGGTAGCATTCGATGCAGCATTTCATCCTCTTTCTAGCAGTTATGAAAATGTTGCAGCACAGTCAATGAGCTTTCAGAAAATGACCAAAATCTGCGACCTATGCTTTTCGAGATGGTCAAGTTTCACGATTTTTTAAAACTTTCATATCAATCCTCAGGATGAGTTCAAGTAAGTATTCGATAGAGTAAATCTTATAGAATACAGCATTACTTTTTTCTCCTTTCCATAGCTTGTCATGCATTTTTGACAGAATTTTAACTGATGCTACCGATTTCCATATTTGGGCAGCTAAATCCTCGTAGAACATCAAAAGAAGAGCAGCTCACGCACTATTCAATGCAGCAATTTCTCCTCTTTTTAACGGGCGCTTTTTATCTCCGATTCGTTTCATTTCCGGGGACAAAATCATCACAACTCATTGTTTTAGCGAGCCCAGGCTGTACCCGAAAAACTCGAAATTTGGTATTTCGAATCCATAAATTCTCATTTGCTTAATAAAATCAATATTAAGTCAAATATCATCTTGAAAGCTTGAGATTCCAAGTAATTACTGATGTTTGGTGCAATTGTGGCTGAGGTGGGCCTGCCAAAATCCGATGGTTCTGTTAAAAAATCTTTTAAAAAATTACGGCAAGCTATGAGAAGAAGAAAAAAATAGTGCTGTATTCTATAATGTTTACTCTACCGAACCATTACTTGGATTCCTTCTGAGGATTGACATGAAAGTTTTGAAAAATCGTGAAACTTGACTATTTCAAAAAGCATGGGTTGCAGATTTTGGTTATTTTCCGAAAGCTCATTGAGTACGCTGCAACGATTTCTTGACTGTTAGAAAGAGGATGACAAGCTGCATCGAACGCTACCAAGATCTCCTAAAAAACTTTGTTCCTTCAAATGTGGCGCCCATTTGAAAAAAGCGAAATTACTTTCGGAATGACCTAATATATTCCACTATTTTTTTGACTACCAGAAGTTGTAATTTTTTGAAATATGAAATACTAAATACCGAAATATGAAATACTACATATCTTATATGCAGCAAACAAAAACGGATGCTTAGGCATTTTTGCGATTTTTTGGAACTTTTGGTGCAGGAATTAGTTATAACGCTGTCGCAAGTTTTTTTCATAACTTCGCATAATTCGCAATCGGAGGAAAACCATTGGTATAAGTATACCAAATAATAGCTTGAAATCTGACTGACAGGAAACCACGTTTAGTCGAAATGGCTTTTTTAGATGGGATGTATACCACCAGGAAAGCATAAAACGCTGATTTCAAATTTGCCTTTCTTACTGCGTAGATTCATAGATGAGAAGGTGAGCTTTTATTGAAATAAAAAATTACGTGTGCATTATTTCTAGTGCTTGAAGGCAGCGTCCAGGCAAGTCTGGACACATAAGGTTCTCATGTGGATAGTAACTTGGGGGCCCTAAATAAGCCACTGCCCAACCAGCAGCTCAGGTAGTGCTCTAACGGCTGAGATATTCCGCTCGAAACGACCTCAGAATCGTATTTCGCATGGATTCATGGCGCAACGCGTGGATTCTCGCGCGAAACTGCCATGAATCCATGCGCATACGATCGCGGGGTCCAGTTTTGAGGGGAATATCTCAGCCGTTAGAGCACTACCTGAGCTGCCACTTGGGCATGCCTTAGTTAGGGCCCCGAAATTACTTCTCACGTAAAATCGACATAGGTCCAAATCTGCCTGGACGCTGCCTTTAATGGAGCAATGGTGATTGTCAGAAGACCTCATTCAATAAATAGTCTCAAAAAGGGATAGCACACTTGGTCGCTTTACTTAAGAGCTAGGGGGTTCAGCAGCTTATTTTATCTAGCTGCACTTTTTCTTTTTGCTCAATAAACCCTCATACTCCCTCTTTCACAAACGTTCCGCAAATGAGGAACCCAGATTTGGAATCAGCTTTTGATTCTCTCCGGTATGGTTTACATCCTATCTAAAAAGGCCATTTCAGTTAAACATGGTTCCCTTGTGAGTTGAATCCTGAAAATGACAACTAAATAAAGACTTTTGCAGGTTCGTTGCGATTAAATCCGTTATCCGTAAAGGAAGCTACGAAATTACCGGAATATGAAGTAAAGAAACTTTTGGAATGTCTTTTTGCAAATGCTATGCGATTTTTCGTGCTGTACTGCATGCACGCCGTTAGGTAAGTCTCCACTTTAGACTTGCGAAGCCTTGTTGATTGAACAAATTCAGAGATCAAACAGTTCTGAGGTTTTCAGACGATGGAAGCGCTTTCTTTCGTTTGAAGGTGACATATATATATAGGAAATGCATTCCCGGAATCTGTCAACTTTAGTATATTTTTATACAGGATCCGCTCGCTACATCCGCATTCGATAAGGAAGTACATGCTCTCGGCCCCAAGTTTCATCTATGCGTGTCTGATGAGGTACAAACTTTTTCGGTTGTGCGAGCAGATGAAGGAAGAGCCTTCTTTAGAGGAAAAGTTTCACACGTAAAAGCTAATGTAATGATTTCCACTTGCAAAGAAGTTCTTTGATTGCCTTCACGTTTAGTTCTTATCTAGCAGTCTTGATTTGCTAAACATATCAAGTAAGCCAAGAAGTTATTATATTTCTAGTCAATCGTTTCTTGGCATGTAGTTCATGTACAAAGTGAAAGCGGATGTACTCTCGTATGTGCTACTATATGTGAGTACATAGGGGGGAGTGCTCTAGGGCCAAGGAGGCGGATTTTGCCATTTTTTAGGTTCTCTTCTTTCCTTATTTTCTTGCGTAAGCTTTATTCAACACTTTTTCTAAGTTAGAATTTAGCGAAAACCGTAAGAGAGTATGTCAAATTCCAGCCGAATGTTTTAGGTCATAAACCCTTTTATAAATTCATTTATCTTACAAAAACAGAAGTTTTTACCTGCTTTCTAACGATTATTTGAATGTTAAATTTTTCGTGACACTATTGGCGCAAAAATGCCAATGAAATTAGCATCGACATTCAGCCAGGTAAAATGGAAAGTATCCAGAGTTTTTTGAAGAAGGTAGTTGATATTTTTTGACTTGAAGTGGGAACCAAATTTGTCGCTTTTCACACAGAAATAAGATAGTTTGCTGTTAGAATCCAAAAAGCAGCCAGCTATTTTGAGATGGAGCCTCATGGAAAAGAGGTTTTAATTGACGTATTCTGGCGAATTGTGCTGCGAAGATGTCCTATTTTTCAGTTTTCAAAATATTTCCAGAGGATGAAAAGTTGTATGCCATTGAGTGATCTCTATACATCAACATTTGACGATTGGCAATCTGGAAACGACTGCTCATCGCTAGTTTACCAAGTAAGGATCGTTTATACAAAAGCTTTGGCTTTTATCTTATCCCTATCAGATTGCACATCTTCCTGTAGCGGAAATTACTAGACTGATACTTGGAGAAAAGCTATTTTTCGAGCTTGCTTCCGAGTTCCCTATCTTTGTAGCCCAACTGAATGAATATGCTAGATCTTTGAAACATTTTCAGTCAAGAGAGCGACACAGGTAAGGCTAAGCTCTCTTTTTTCTAATTTAGAGTTATTGTACTGTTTTGCAGGCAATGCAAATATGCAGTGACAAAGTAAGCTTAATTTCTAGTGGTGCTTGAACCTTCTCACATAGTTTTGTTGCTAACCTGTTTTGCTTGTGTTGCAGAACAGAAATAGAAGTGCTTCGCACATCCGTAGTAAAGGTTTACGTGGAGAGAGTGTTGTTAGCTGCATCTGACTGGTTTGCGTTTGAAAAGGTTGGTCAGCACTTAGTCCTTTTTAGAAGTTATTTGGCGCAATTAATATTATCAGCGACTCTAAGCGCTTGCAATTTCAAAATTAGTTTTGCGGATAATGAAGAGTTGCCAAAAATGATTTTTATGACTTTTCACATCAAATGCCAACAAATTTAAACGATTTTACATCTCCGCTCCTCTTCATTGGCAACATCCAGACAATTCTTCGTCTTCCATTTTTGGGCCTTTCCGTAGCCCTTATTACAGTGATGCAGTGAACAATGTTCCAGATCTATTCTTTCTACTCAGAGGCCACGTTAGACGGCCCGAGCACCTAGATATTCTAGTCCAAGAGCCTTCTTGTGGACTAGGTACTAATCGGGGGAACATAGATGTTGCCTGGACGCTGCCTCTGAGGTCCTTTACGCGTATATAACATCGCGAACTAGATTCTATTTCTGGAATTTTTGCGCTAAAATATTAGGTTGGCTAATAAATAAGTTCGGTCGCTTTTGCAGCTCTCAGAGATGCTGCAGAAAAATTTTTGTCCAAAGTTTGGTGTCTCTGGAAAGACCACTTCAATGGGTATTGGAGCATATATTCTATTTGAGTGAGACTTACCTTCCATAGAAAAAAATCCACAAAGAAGTGAGAAGGCGCAGTTTTCTCATAGTGCGCAAATATGAGAAAATTTGGTTTTCTTGGTGACACATTTCAAAGTTGCATATCACAATTTGTCCTGTTATTCACTAAATAGGGAAAACTCCTGGCCAAAAACCAAACTGCTCTTCTTTGAATTCATTACAGCATGAAAACGAAGCTTAGGAAGTCAGAGAATTGAGCTTTTGGAAATTGCGCCATGTTGAGACATAACTGTCTTTACCGACTATAGAAAATCCTGATTATTTGATATGTGATAGAGGAAGCTTTAAGCTACTTTCCCACAGAGAATCATAGATAAAAATCAACAAGAAAATTTCTAATGAAGATTTGTATGCCATAACGAACTTATTTTTAGCCAACCTAATACTTACAGCTGTGTATGAAATCAGCAAGCCTACTAATTTTCATTTTAGAAAGTTAGCCTACTTAATTATATTGCAAAGTCTTTGCGCACATGGGTCAGACACGAGAGATTATTCAAAGAAGCTATGTATGACATGCCTTATGAAGAATATCGTGAGATAGTTTTGGTTTCACTGAAATATGAAATAAAAACACACGTTTACTTTTAAGACTCGCTGCGAGTTTTTTCGGAGAAACATGGAGCTCTTCATCCACTTTCAGAAGAACTTCTCAAAGAGATCTCGACAAGATTTGATCACTTTTTCCTTATCTATGCGATTCATGCTCTCAGGTATTAGTGAAAAACCAGTTTCTTTCAAAAAGTGCATTTTTAGAGAACATACTGACGCTTTCGTAGATGAGAAGGGTATTGTGAAATTTCGATTTAAGGAACAAGATTCTAACGCTTATAGAACGGTGAGGATGTCTAATTTTTGTGTTTTCTCTCAGTGTTTCACTTAATATGTATAATTCAATAGACTGAAAATTGTCACGTTACATTAGACTTCTTTTTAGGATATCTTAATACCTGACGAAGAACTTCAGCACGAGTCTGTATCCCCTAATGATTGGTCTCATCAGCATTCAAAACATAGTGTCGAAAATCTGGGTAATTCGATTTGGGTAAGCTTAGGTATGATTGAATAACACCGTTATGCTGAAAAAACACCAAATAAAGAAGTTTTTCTAAATTTTGATTTTGTTTCTGCTTTTTTGAAGGCAGTGTGTCCGGGCAAAAACTCGATTTTGAGATTTTGTGCTTACCCGGGCAAATAGCGTGATATCCTCGATATCTCTATCATTCTGAACAAAAAAATACATAATCTTTTGAGGACCATGCAAATAAACAAGCTTTCTTTGAAGAGAACTAGCAAATCCCAAAACTATCGCAATACCAGATAAGCACAAGCTGAAAAATCCAAGAAATCTTCATTTTTTAAAAGATCTTATTTTCCTTTTAACGTCGGAGAGTGGATGGGAGCAATCAAGGAATATCTCAAGTATATAACAGTAAGAAAACTCGTCAAAATTATTAATTCTTCAACAGTAAGAAAATAGTAGTCAAAATTATAAATTCGTGACCTAGTGGTTTAAGCGAGTTAGATAAGCCAAAATATTATAGGTCCAATAGATTAGATAGGTCGATGATAAAAGATGAAAATATGCCACATAAGCTGGTATAAAAGGGATGGCGTAGATCACCAAGTCAGAATATTTTATTCTAATCTGCACAACTGCCAACGAGATCCTTAGGCTCCTAATAAAATTGACCACTTCCCTCAGGTAATTTGAAAATGAAAAACCAATAGTGGAAAATTTCAAAACACATGAACCCGTTGGATATTGAAAGATGATTCAGATTTTAGAAGAAGCAAAAGAACCATCCTTAATGGGCGCTTCAACAAAACCGCATTGATGTCAAAATCTGCAACAGAAAAAACTATACAATTTCCAATTTATTTTTAAATTTTTGGAAATTTTCCGGTATAGTTTTATACTCCACCATTGCATTGTTTTTGGAATTTTTGAATTCCTGCCGTTTTGAATGATTTAGATATTAAGGATATCACGCTACCTCTGAGGCTGAAATTGCACCCAGCGCGACGAACTGCGAGGACATTCCTTGGCAGGAGTCCAGACGACGAATTATAGGTTGCTGCATGATGCTGCACAAAGGCGCAATACCTTTGTGCGCGAATGCGGCTTTACTAGCCACAAAGCGCATCAGCTGCGGCAACAGTTGGCTGCCCGGCTACCACTTGCAGGCCTCCCGCGATGTCAGGACGGCTAGCGGAATCGAGAAGACCGCTCCGGAAGCTGGAAGCATGAATTCACGGTGAGGAGCACCCTACCCACCGGCTGTTCCCCTCCTGCGTTAGAGCCCTTTTTCGCCGTTTTCGCGCTTTCAGATGTGGATTTTCGGATTCAGCATGAGGAATAGGCCTGGATAAGCCCAAAATCTCAAAATCGAGTTTTTACCTGAACACTGCCTTTAAGGCAACAGAGTTTTGTAGCCCTTTGGGGAAGGTACTGGTACCTGGATATTTTAAAGGATTGAAGCTCTCAATTAGCTAATCTATTAAAGATGTCAAAACCATTGCTCATTCAGTAACCTTTTTTACATGTCAGGACCCTATGCTTCACCTTCATACTACCTCTGGATTCTTGTAGTTTTATTGTCGCTATCGAGAGTAGTGGTCCATGTCATTTCCTTAGTGCTAACGTTGGCAAAATTTTCTTTCCAGTTCTAAGAGTTTGTTCTCATGTCTGGGCTTTCGATTTGGAAGGTGATATATACCCATGGATAGAGCTTTTGCTGATGCTCGACACCTCTTTATCTGCGATGCGTTTTTCTTACAAAAACGTCATGACCTTTTCTTATGTCAAATTGTCGTGTATTTTTGAGCGTAAAACGGTAGTTCTCACACGAAAGTATGCACGCTCAGGCAAACCACCTAATAAGCATTGTAGCAATCCGATACGACTGAACGTTTTCGAGTATTGTCCATCCATGTTGTTATTCACGGGTCGCCAATTCCCTTCCCACACTTCCATTGTAAGCACAAAAAAGCCCATAACTTGCTTTATGTAGACGGTTCATAGATATAAGCTGATATAGAAGCTATATTTGAAATCAGCATTTTAAGCTTTATCCAACTATACATCACTTTCCAAATCGCCACTTAACCAAGCGAACTTCCCTTGTTGCAGAACCCCCCCCCCCCTTCCAATCCTCCCCACCCCATTCTCGCATAGTCCTCCGCTATGGAACATATTTGTTCTTATGTGGAATGTACAGGAACTGATTGAGGCAACTTGACCATAAGTGACCTTTATTTTTGTTCCACAAATAAAATTATGTGCGCAGGTGGAGCTTTGTTGCCGAAGCTTAGCCACGAACAATTATTAGGTTGCTGCATAAGTTCTGTCCGATTCAAATTTTTTGAGTTTAAAATGTCATAACTCCCTTCAAAGTCAACATTTCTCCAAGATTTTAGTTTCTATGTGTTGAGTAATTCCTTGGCTGTCAGACTCATATTGAAACCTGCGAAAATCTTCGTAAAGGAAGGAGCAAGAACTCAAAAACTTCACAGCGTTTTTCTTCAAACCTGTCTTTTTTGACATGGCAGTGCTCCCTTATGATTGACATGGCAGTGCTCCCTTATGAGAAATGATAGGCATCTTGTCCAACAATGGATAGATAGAGAATTTTTCGCAGATTATTGTAAAAGAGCCCATAGGGTCTGCATTGCCGAGAGATTTTTTTGACCGAGCAAAAAAGAAGCCACTTTTTGACCTCGCCTCAGTGCATGTGTGCATGCCTATTTACGAGTTACGAAAATTTTACAAATAACGTGAGCGCCGAAAAGAAATTGATGGATGGTCTCTGCTAGCCCTTGCTTTACCCTAGCACATCCAACTTTGAAGTCGTCGATTGCTTCTATTCACAGAAGGTTATAGCTTGTAAAAAATCTGTACAGAAAATTAATGTTTGACAATAAATTTTACTAGCAAGACGTTTTCTTCATGAAACTGAACTTATGCGTATGCTAGCCTGTTACACCCTTATTCCGAAACCGATTGAAAAACTTGACCTATAGGGCGCGTTATGGAGATTTCCTCACAAGAACATATTTCTAGAGTGAGAACGTGCCTCGACCACTTGGAGATTTTAGGCCTGAAATCTCCTTACACTAAGATATTTATTAATATCTAATATTCTTTAGAAAGCGCAAGAAAAGCACTTTTTAATGATACTAACAATATCGCATCAGATATGAGATCCTCTTAGAGCAGCTGCTTCAAACATAAGGCAAAAAATTTCGGACAGAACTTATGCAGCAACCTAATATATTCATTTCTAAACAACGGTATTTTAGTCTCGCACTTCTAAAAGAGTGAGCTCATTTTTAGCCAGATGTTAAAAAGTCCACATCAAAGTTTCGATCCTTTTCAAAATGCCTTTTTGTGTTGAATAAAGTAACTCTCTTTGTTCTCAATCATAACGTCTCGTCACTTAGGTACCATCTCAAGCCGATGAAGCCAATGTTCTTCCTTCATTCAAGCTTGAATCGGCGAAATCACTGGAGATTGTGGAAGTAAGAAGGCCATTTCGATTCATACTTCGTCTCATAATCCTTGATCCTGTTAAATTCAGGCAGAAAACGATAATGATGAAGAATGGGAGATGAAGCTGTTCGAAAGGGTAAGGCAGGATCCGACTGTGCCGGCACATTTCAAAACAACTTTTGGGTAAGTTTATTGCTTCCGCTTATTATCATACAATTACCTATTCAAGCTTTTCAGAATTCTCGTGGCCAATAACCGCAACTTAAGGGAAGAGAAAGCTTTTTTGCAATCTCGACTAGGATTGGGTTAGCACAGAGTTGTCATTGTAGTTTTGTGCAAGTGTTTGAATGCCAATTGCCATATTGTTGATTTTTGTTGTCACTAAGAATTATGCTCATATTTCCAACTCATCCTCATTGAATCTTATATATAAAGCTGAATGTCTGTTTGTCTGTATGTCTGTATGTCTGTATGTATGTACGTATGTTCCGAATAGAAAATTCCATTTCTGAACCGATCGGGACCAAACTTGGCACACATACACTTCGGGCCCCGGCGGGTGTCATAGGCTACTTTTCGTATCGATCGATATCGATTTTATCGATTCTTTGCAAAATTTGAGCTACGGGGCTGGGAGTTGGCACAGGGGGTAAGTGAGCATGGGGTTTCGAATCCAATATTAGTTTTAAAATCGTGCATTACTTTTATCGATTTTATCGATTTTTTTGCAGAGTTTGAGCTACGGGGCTGGGATTTGGCACAGGGGGGTAATCGGGCGTGCTGATCACCACCGTGGGGGTGATCAGCATGCTCGATTACACCCCTCTGCCAAATTCCAGCCCCCTAGCTTAAATTTTGCAAAAAATCGATAAAATCGATAAAAGTAATGCACGGTTTCGAAAACTAATATTGTATTCGTAATCGGCATGCTCGATAACACCCCTCTGCCAACTCCCAGCCCCGTAGCTCAAATTTTGCAAAAAATCGATAAAATCGATAAAAGTAATGCACGGTTTCGAAAACTAATATTGTATTCGTAATCGGCATGCTCGATAACACCCCTCTGCCAACTCCCAGCCCCGTAGCTCAAATTTTGCAAAAAATCGATAAAATCGACATCGATCGATAACGAAAAGTGGACTGTGACACCCGCCGGGGCCCGAAGGGTATGTGTGCCAAGTTTGGTCCAGCTCGGTTAAGAAATGGAATTTTCTATTTGGAACATACGGCGGAGCCGGGTAAGCCAGCTAGTGGTTTATAAAAGTATGGTAGAGTTTGTGACCTCTGATCTTTGAAAGCCATTCTGGCACGTTTTCTGTTATATTGTGGTTTGTTAGAGAGACCGCTAAATATGCAAGGAAATTGCCTGCTAGAAAGTACCGGTACTGCAAAAAATTCGCTTCCAGCTTTTCTGAGAAGGAGAAATTAGTTAAGCCTCAGTTAACTGAACATCAAATCATTTTAATCGTTGCCTCTGAAAAGGATCCTTTTGATCTTCGCCGCTAAAAAGGGAAATAATCTTCCGTTGTCTGTTAGCGAACGTGGTAATTGCAACTCTACTCTCTCTCTCTCCTCTCTCTCTCTCTCTGCATACTCCTTTTTTGCGCACAAGATTTGCAGCTGCCATGTAAGTTTTCGTTAAGATTTTTCAGTTAAAAATTAGATGGTGAATATTTTTTGACTTTGAGTTTGAGTCCAGAGTGGCAGAGTATTTTGGAGTGAGCACATTTTTACGGAGAAAATCGTACTAACCTATCTTCAGGTGTATAAGCCGCACCCTTTTTGATGTAAACGCGAGCAGACCTAGGCGTGCCGCCGCGCATGTGCCTCGCGAAGCGGTCGCTTCCTCGCACACTGCTCTCACTTAACGCGCCCCATCGTAACAGGCAGTCTTTTGGCGTGTGTGCCTTTAGAGTGAAAAGGGTGCGGCTTATACACCTGAAAATAGGGTAATAAGTAGATGAAGGAGGGTACAAAGTTCTCTACGAAAATGATTCAGGATAAACGCCATGTTAGCATTCAAAATTTTTCTTGGAAAGGTGCATCAGCTGTGCTCTAGCCTTATAGAGAATTGAAGGAACCGCAAAGAAAGTTTGTTTCTTGTCGATTTTATGCTTACAAGATTTGGCAAGCACAATAACGTTAGAAGTGTATCAAATTTGAATCGGAAGCGCTTAAGGTCAGAAACTTACCGACCCTGTATGTGCACTCTACTCTAGCTTTTGATTGTGATTAAAAATGCAGAGCATAGAAAATTTTTTACTTTCAAATGTAGTAAGTGCATGTTCGTTAATGTGTTAGCAAATGATACAAAATTCAGTTCAACTTTACCAGCCAGTTAGTTTGCTACTGTACATACATACACTTATGCTTATCTTGCATGATTAAATTGTGAAAATATTTGCGTTTCCTGCTAATCTTTGCAAAAAAGGACTTTAGAAGTGAAGAGCTTAGAAATCCCATCTTTTTAGGCGGAATCATCACGTGAACATAATACTCGAAAGCATTTTTTTACTGAAAAAATCCCTGTGTTTTCAGTAATTCCTATCGACAGGATGACTATTACTTGCAAATTTTTTGAAATGACCAGGGAAAAGAATTGGACTTAACCCTCAGGATGTATCGCAAATGAATAAAGAGCAGTTGTATCAGCTACGATGATAGAAAAAGACTGAGAAAAAAACTGAGAAAAGTAGAGAAAAGTTTAAATGCGTCAAAGGACGGTTACTTTCAATATATTGCCAAGAGTACATAGGAGAAACTCCCTGACAACAGACTTTATTGCCTGCAGAAGAGGATCGATGCTGGACAAGGGTGGAATATTTGCAAATGTTCTTCTCACAAAATGCTACTTTATATGCAATTTTCGCCACGGATCTCCCTCATAGAGGGATCACAGCCGGTTAGTCGCGAGGCTACGTGGGGCGTCCCCAGGTGGCGGATAGGGGGATAATCGCCGACCAAAAGCGACCCCGCGCCTGCTCTGATAAGCAAGCGGAGCCGGGGGACGGACTCCCTGCCTCCACTAAAAGCTTGCGCCCTAATTTCCCGGGTAGGTGTGTGGGGAGACGAGTTCGGAGTCGCCTCCAACAAATAAGCTCCGATCGTCCCTCGCGGGGGTTTTGAGCCCAACAAGCTATCCCTGCGAGTAAATTCTTGTTCGACACAGTGATAATATGGAAAGCTCCTTTAATCTTGGAAGAGCCACTGGTAAGGCAGCGCCAGTGGGGACAAGGTTTGAAAGGCGATCTAGGCTGCCGAAAACGAGACGGACTATGATGACGATCTGTACTTACAACGCGAGGACGCTGGCATCGGACGCATCTATCGAAGATCTCATGATGCAAGCAAGGAAGATTAAGTACGACGTCATCGGACTGACCGAGACAAGGAGGCACCACCCGCTGAACGCCACATTTGAGACTGGAGAAGAACTGTTTCTAGGAACATGCGACAGTCGAGAGTAGGTGGAGTGGGAGTCCTTGTCAACACGAGTTTGGCCATGAACATCGATTCGTTCGAACAACTTACAACTCGAATCGGACGTTTGCGAATATCGAGATGTGGATCAATCCCTGCCTTGACCGTCTTCATTGCGTACGCCCCAACATCCAGCTACGACGAGGACGAACTCGAGGAATTTTATATGGACTTGGAGAAGTTCTACAGAGAAGATCATACCTTCTACAAGATCATCGTCGGTGATTTCAACGCGAAGTTCGGAACTAGAAGGTCGACTGAGGAACTTCACATCGGAACCCATGGTTTGCAGTGGAACGAACAAGGGGAGAGACTGTCCGAGTTTATCATGACGACGAGGACTATTCATGGAAACTCACAGTTCCAAAAGCCCTCTTCCCTACGCTGGACCTGGGAATCGCCCGGTGGAGAGTACCATAACGAGATTGACCACATCATCGTCAACAGAAGGTACTGCCTGACGGACGTCGCTGTTGTTCCGAAGTTCTACACGGGATCAGACCATCGTCTCCTGCGCGCCAAATTCTACTTTCCGCGGAATGGAGAGAGAGCCGTCAAGTTCAGGAAACATCGTCCCATGAATACCACCAACTGGGATCTGTTTTCTTCGATATCCGGCTCATGGCGAGATACCGTGATGGACAACATCGACGAAGAATACGAACGGTTCGTACAACATCTCCACGGTTGTGCCAAGGAAGCTCAGAGTCTAAGAAGTACGAGAAGGCGTCTCACCACGGGGACTTTGGAGCTGATACGCCAACGTGGACGCGCACGAGCCACAGGCAACTACCGACTGACGTCCGAGCTTGCGAAGCGATGCAGAGAAGCGATAAAAGAAGGCTTTAAGGAGAGAAGAGTAGCAGTGATGGTTGACGCCGCGGAGGTTGGAAGAAGTATACGCAACGCCCGCCGAAGCTTCGTCAACTTCAAGACAAAGATGACCGCACTTCGTCGTCCTGACGGAACCATAACTGCTTCCCGAAGATCAATGGAGAAGGTCATCCACGACTTCTACTCGGATCTTTTTGCGAGCCACGTCCACCTTCCACCATGCCATCTCAAGGAGGACGAGTATGTCGCACCGTCTGTTCTTCCTTCCGAGATTCGTCATGCTATCATGTCGATGAAAAACCGTACAGCACCCGGTCCCGACAGGATTAAGCCAGAACATCTGAAGAATCTTTCGCCAGTTCTCATCAAGACTTTGGCGGTACCTGACGGAAGGCAAGGTTCCAAGGCAATGGAAGACCAGCAAAACCGTGTTGCTGTACAAGAAGGGAGATCCCTGCGACATCGGCAATTATCGCCCTATCTGCTTGTTGTCTGTAGTCTACAAACTCTTTACGCGAGTCATTCTCAACAGGATCGGAAGAGAGTTGGACGAAGGACAACCATGCGAGCAAGCTGGGTTTCGAAGAGGATTCAGCACGATCGACCACATACACACGGTGTCAAGGCTCATTGAAGTGTCACGAGAGTATAAGATGCCGCTCTGTCTCACCTTCATCGACTTGAAGAAGGCCTTTGACTCGGTTGAGACTGAAGCCGTCATCGATGCCTTGAACAATCAAGGTATTCCGACTCATTACATCAAGATAATTCGTGAGCTGTATAACGACTTCACAACCACCATAACACCATTCTACAAGGACATCATTATTGACGTGAAAAGAGGCGTGCGACAAGGCGATACTATATCGCCGAAACTATTCAGTGCCGCTCTGGAGAACGTCATGCGTAAGTTGGAATGGGACAACATGGGAGTGAAAGTCGACGGCCGGCAGCTACATCACCTTCGCTTTGCTGATGACATCGTATTGATAACACCAAGCATCACGCAGGCGGAACAAATGCTGGCCCAGTTTGACGAAGTGTGTGGAAAGATCGGTCTACGGCTGAATCTAACGAAGACGATGTTCATGAGGAACGGAAGAGTGCCTGATGCTCCTTTCATGCTCAACGGGACGAACATCACCGAATGCTCAAGCTACACCTACCTAGGTCGTGAACTCAATATGATGAACGATCTAGCTCCGGAACTGAGCAGGAGGAAACGTGCAGCATGGGGAGCATATAAGACAATTGAGGACGTAGTGAAGAAGACCAAGAACATCCGGCTCCGCGCCCACCTTTTCAACTCGACGGTTCTTCCTGCTTTGACGTACGCTTCAGAAACATGGACAATGAGAAAGCAGGATGAACACGCGGTTAGCGTCATCGAACGAGCTGTTGAGAGAGTGATGCTAGGAGTGAATCGACTCACGCAAGTGAGGCAAGGATTACGAAGTTCTACCCTACGTCAACGATCGAAGATCAGGGATGCTGCCGCGTACGCCAAGCAGAACAAGATAAGATGGGCCGGGCACGTAATGCGTTTCGACGACAACCGGTGGACGAGAGCTGTAACAGATTGGATACCACCGGACGTCAAACGCGAACGAGGAAGACCGCCGACGCGATGGTCAGATATGTTCACGAAGTCCTTTAATGAAGTCCTTCAGAGCGTTCCACGTGTTCCTGGTGCGATACGTAAACATTGGTCAACAATTGCCCGAGACAGGGACGAATGGAGGCATCACTGGTACCCGCTCGTGCAATACGATGATCAACGGGGATGCAGGTGATACAGGTGATATGCAATTTTCAGGTTTTTTACTTACCTGCAGAAGATCTTGCAAGTCTTTTTGTGGCGCTCGCATTTTTTGTTTGATTTGCGTTTCAACCGCCAGTTTGAAGATTCTTTTTTTCTGTCGAGTTCTCAAAGAAAAGCATAGTTGCCCGAATTTGCAATCTGTTTTGCTTTCGAAGTCTTAGGAACAGATGAACATCAAACAGATGTTTTCAGAGTGATTGCAAATGAGCCTCTTATACGTTAATTGCGCCCTTCTCCTTTTGCACGGAGATTGTTCGTAAGTTTCCTTCTTTTTGTAAGATCTCTCTGTTTTGCATGATTGACATCTGATCTTTTTTCTTCTACCAAAGGCTTCGGTCGTAAATTACCCGCATTATAGATTACCCGAGTTAGCAGTGTTACTAGTGTTACAAGGTTTACTGGTGTCACCGCTTTTACAGCTATTGATTAACAAGATGATGACCTCTTCTCTTTATTCAACATCTAGCTGGCTTACCCGGCTCTGCCCGGCCCTGTCAAAGCACTATGATAAAGGTCCCATTCCTCTCCTTGTACGACCTTTCCCTGTGCCCACTTCTATATGCCAATTCCCTACTCCCGCTGTGTTCTAGTCAGCATGCTCGATTACACCCTTGTGCCAACTCCCAGCCCCGTAGCTCAAACTTTGCAAAAAATCGAAAAATCTCTATAGATGGATAACGAGAAGTACCAACGACACCCGCCCCGCCCGAAGTGTATGTGTGCCAAGTTTGGTCCGGATCGGTTCAGAAATGGAATTTTCTATTCGGAACATACGTACAGACAGACATACAGACATTCAGCTTTATATATAAAACTAGCGACCTACGGGTCCCTAGTAAGTGGGAGGGCAGATACATTGATATCTATCTGCGTTCAATTCAATTAAAGTCCCAAGGAACAGAATTCCACCCCCTCATCGACCTTTCGCGTGTCATAAGTAGTGGTGGAAAGAAGGCATCATGCTCTTAAGAGAAGAAGCTACCACTAATGACTTATTATCTGCAAAGCATCCTTTTGCTGTCTCGCAGATACCTTAGCCCAGATACCACAGCTCTAAAATAAGGAAACCCGACGTCATCTGTTTATAACAGCTGATTCATCCCAAAACTCAGGTTGATTTCCAGGAAAGTACCATGCCCTAGAAAAGTCAATTTACGTCTTCCAGCAGCAGAAAAACCCAAATATGTAGATAAAAAAGAAGCAGCTATTACAGGATTCATGAAACTATCTCAAAACGAAAATATCCTTTACGATGATGTCTTGCCAATAAACTGACTCATTTCTTAGAACGAGGCTAAAGCTGGCTCAATGCGTCTCGAGGAGCAATCTTAGAGAACCTGTCATGCCGCATAAAACTCTGGGTCGTTCCTTCCATCCAAGCTCCTCGTGCTTTTTTGCTTTTGGGGGCAGAAGTACGGTTTTTGCGAAGCAGAAGGGGCCAGAATTAAATTTTCCGAATGAAGTAAAAAGTGAGTTTCAAGCAAGTTCATTATGATTGAACATTGACACCTAGAAAATTAGCTCAAATATCTTTGCCTAACCCCCTAACCCAGTCTTTTCTCCTTCGAGACCAAGCTCTCTGTGCTTTTTTGCTTTTGGGGGCAAGATATGCTTTTTTCGAAGTAGAAGGGTAAAGTATGGTTTTTCTGAAGTAGAAGGACAAAAATGAGTTACAAGCATCTGTATGATTGAACATTGACAACTAAAATTATTTGACGAAAATATCAGGTTGTCTAAGCCTATGAGTTTTTTTTCCCTCGAGACCAGGCTCCCTATGCTCTTTTGCTAGACAGAAGCGTGATTTTTGCGAAGTTTAAGGCGCAAAAGTCTAGACGAAAATGTCCTATCGCATCACGAGTATGTTCTTCCCTCGAGACCAAACTCGTTGTGCTTTTTTTCAGGGGCCGAAGTGTGATTTTTGCGAAGCAAAAGGGCCAAAAATCTTGGCAAATATTTACTGTCGCATAAAGCTCATGGTGCTGTCCTTCCTTCGAGACCAATCCCTGTGCTTTTCTGCTTTAACACGTTTCGCCGGTGCTGCACATGGTGCAGCACCCTGTTTTGAAGGATCTTTTTGACGTTTACAGGAGGTTTTCTAGTTCAAGGTTATCATGTCAAAGGCCTAAGCTTCTACTTTTCAACTGACTCTGTAGAGTTGTGCCGCCGATATTTGTTTAGGAAATTTGAGCACAAATCGAACAACAGTTGCAACGAAGTGCGGCAACGCGAACGACGCGTGCGACGTTGCAACTCTTTGCTTCGATATCAAAGAGAAAAACCGTACTTTCAATACTGATGTGTACCGTCTACAACATGATACTTTTGGATACTATTAGAAACTGAGTTCTTGTTCCTATCTTCCAGGAAAACAGAAGTCCTTTATAAGCGACAAAATTCAAACACTTCGAATCCACTCGGAACCTTGTGTATGGAACTTATCTGTCAAGCTGATCACAGGTGTAGGACACAGTTTGATTTGTTGGCTAATGGCTGAAAGTGCACTCTTTTTTCGCCGCGCGCGATTTCGCGATCCGAAACGTGTTGAAGGCAGCATCCAGACAAATCTGGGCCTATTCGGATCTCACTTGGAGGGTAATCTTGGAGGGCTAACTAAAACACTGCCCAAGCGGCAGCTCAAATGGTGAGCTCATAGTTAAGATATTCGCCTCCAAACTGGATCCTGAGACCGTATTCGCATGGATTCATGGCAGTTTCGCACGAGGACCACGCGTGTCGCGCCATTAATCCATGTGAAGTACGATCTCGAGGTCCGCTTTCGAGGCGATCTCAGCCGTTAGAGCACTACCTGAGCTGCTGGTTGGGCAGTGGCTTATTTAAGGCCCCCAAATTACTATCCACGTGAGAACCCCATGTGTCTAGACTTCCCTGGACGCTGCCTTCAAGCACTAGAAAAAAATGCACTTGTAATTTTTTGTTTCAATAAAAGCTCACCTCCTCATCTAGAATCTACGCAGTAAGTAAGGTAAATTTGGAATCAGCGTTTTATGCTTTCCAAGTGGTATACACCCCATCTAAAAAGGCCATTCTAACTAAACATTGTTCGCTTGTCAGACAAATTTTGTGCTTTTGGTTGGCATACTTATGCCGATGACCTTTTCTTTCCGATTGCGAATCTTGCGAAGTTATGAAAAAAAACTTGCTACTAGACTATAATAACTAATCCCGGGGTCCAGTCTGGAAGCGAATATCTCAACTGTGAGTTCACCGTTTGAGCTGCCGCGTGGGCAGCTCAAACAGTGAACTGTCTTAGTTAGTGCCCCAAAATTACTTCCCACATCAAAACTCCGTATGTCCAGATTTGCCTGGACTCTGCCTTCAAGGGCAGAACTATGGTTCTTGGAAGTAGGAGCCAAAAGTTAATTTCGAGCAACTTTTTGTAAGATTTAGAACTGCAAATTCTTAGCGAAACAGTCTTGCCGTTTAGAGCCCTTTCGTCTTTTCTTTTAGCGGGACCTGTTTCCTTTGCTTTTGCAAGGCCAAAGTAGAATTTCCAAGAGGTAAAGGCAGACGAACAAAAGTGAATTTTTAGCAACTTTTGGTGAATTTTAACCTTGTTTCCTCCAGCGAAACTTGGCTCCCTCCGCCTTTCTGATTTTGGATCAAAAAGTACGATTTTCACAAGGCAGAAGCACCCAAAAGTGAATTTTAAGCATACCTCCGTAAAACTGATTATTATATTATCTTCAGCTACCCTTCTTGATGTATGAAATCATTCATGGTGTAAGAAATCATGTTTTTCTCAAGAACTACTTGTAAGAAGCATCAGGCAGGAGGCGATTACCAGTGAAAGCACACCGTAGTAATTCGGAAAATCTGTCGCCTTATCCGAATTGTGATAAGGTCAGACATCTGCGTTACTTTGGAAGTCTAAATTTATATTTTGCAACCGCTCTTGTTTGCGCTTTGTACACTTGTTCTTCTACATTCCCTTGCATGCCCTTTGCAACTGAGAAGATGATTTTCAATTTAGGTCATTCCGAAAGTTCTTCCTGCGAGCTGTCATAAAAACACGTGGAAAAGATGGGTAAACTGTCTAAAGACAGTTTGATGCATATCTAAAGACAGTTTGATGCACATTTTCTTCCCCCTTTCAACAGTCATGCTTCCAAATCATTTGCTTTTGCGAGTATCAAAATAATCGCCAAAATTCCAAACCTGAGGTTTTTGTCATACAAAGTTTGGCATTTTCCTAAATCGGTTTTAACTTCTGAAAGAGCTGTAATAATATTTGAATAGAGCAAAGAAAGTGCGATGTAACAAAATTTTTGCGCATCTTCAATAAGCTTTCCAGTATTTTTTGAGACTTTTCTCAGAAGTGTTCACTTTGGCAGTGTCTTATGATACGCAAACGCATCAAACGCCGAGGAATCTTCGGAAATTAAGGGTTTCAAAACTCGATTATCATTTACCACTAATTCGAGCTTTTACTGCCACGAAAAATCGAAATTTGAGATTTCGAGTATAGCCATAAGTGAATCTAAAAATACACGATTTTTATGTTTTCATCTCATTTGAACAAATCGGGAACAAAAAAAGGAAAGAGGAGAAAAAGCTGCATCGAATAACACCCGAGTCGCTCTTCGGTTGATGTTCTTTGAGACTTGGCTGAACCAAATATGGAATTTGATGGCATCAGAAAAATGATTTTGTTTACTTTGGAAAGCTAGCTGGAGATGCCAAAAAATTCATTACGTTGCACTTTGTTTGCTCTATCCAGCTGTTAAGCAAAATCTTCCAGAAGTTTAAAATAAAAAATGTGAAAAATTGTTCAAACTTGGGCATGGTAAAAATCATGGGTTCAAAACTTCTGCACTTATCCTTGTGACCAAAAGAGGAAATGGCATCAGAACACAACTGCTAGAAAGAGGAAGAAAAACCGCGTCGAAATAGTTCTTGAAATGCTTTCTCCAATCTTATTCCACGCGGTTTTGTGATAGAAAAAACAGAAAGAACTTTGGGAACGACTTGATATATTGCCGGAATTGACCGCAAAGCATAATACATATTTGCTTTCTGCACAGAGCAAGCTCAAAACTATTTTGCACCTCGAGGCAGTAGCTCGGCAAAACGAACATCTTGGATTTTTAATAGGGCAGGTTGCTTGCATTCCAAAATATGAAAATAGAGCACGGCCATGCTCATAGGCACGCTGCTCCTCCCGACAACTGCCCCGAAACTCGTGCGCACAAGAAATTACACGCTATCGGACGAGCTCGCAATTTCCTTCCCACTGTAAAAGCCAGGTATAATTCCAAGGGTTCCGCAACAACTCAGCGTCTGTAACCTTGGCGCGAAGTGTTTCATTCATTCAAATACAAAAAAGGCTACGGAAAAAACTGGTTTCCGTATTTTCGCTCTCTTGAGGTCGATTTTGGGATCAGCGCGTCGGATCACCACAGGTAAGCAATAAAAGTTTTGGGTCGACGATTTGCCGAGATCCTTGAAGTGCATAGTGTCTGAAGATTGATATATGAGGAAAAAGTCGAGACCTTGAATCGCTGCTCAAACAACATAACCTTACTAAGTGCGTATGCACAGCATTACTCTTTCGGCAATTAGGAGCTTTTCTCGGCGCATCCTCTTTCATTCGAGGGATACAATTCTTGTCTCAAAATTTCAAAGGTTCGACCTTCTTTGAATTTTGGCATGGTAATCCGATAATGATTTTTGCTGTAGCTAAGCCAAGATGGTATGATCTTTTTATTGATGGCTGACGTTTCGGCGTCCTCGCCTTCGGAGCCTGAAATCAAAGACCATTTGGTGACATACCCCCTCAGACGCCGCATCTGACCACAGCGATCAATTCAAGAGATCAAATGAGATCAAAAGCAGTATGTGAGGAAAGACAAAGCAAACGCTCACCGTAATACAGCGGTTTTTTGGAGCCAAGACCACTCGTATGAGAGGAAGTGATTGGCCACTGCGAATATTGCGCATATTTAAGGCCCGGGGCCCGCCAACGCAGCCCGCCAACGCATACTGAGTTAGATCAAAATTACATAAGGTCTGGTAGGATGCGAGCTCTTGTGTCACGGTTATGCACTCTTCTTTCCTGTTTAATTTTGGGCTTTTTGCAATTATCCAAAACGCTTCGAGAGTTTTGCGAGCTACAGTTTCCGGTTCGTACGACAAGATCGTGACCTTAATATCAAACATAGCATCGCCGTGGCTCCTTTGGCGGTGCGCTCCCAAAAGCGTTGAGGATTTTGACTTCCTGAGGCCATCCAGATGTTCCTTGATCCGAACTGAAAGTGCTCGCCCTGTTTCCCCAACATACACCTCATTACACGAGAGACATATTATCAGGTAAACTACCCCGGTTGCGGTGCAGTCGCCATCCTTACCATAGGGGCATATTGCGCAGTTTGGGTTCAGGCAAAGGCGATCATATGCTCGATTTCGCACTAGCCGCCGCTTCAGGCTAGAGGGTGGAATATTCACAACTCTTACGGAGTCCTGCAAACCAGCTTGACGTAGACAGGTTCTCACCGCTCTACTTAACTCTTCCGATACATACGGCAGACAAAAGGGGACCATGTTATCAGACAAATTTGCCGCTCTCCGAACCACGCGAGCTTGAGACTGGCCGCATTCTCTCATGGAATATCCGTTGCTTTCTGCCACGTCGTGCGCCAATTTTATTGATGCCAGACGCTCCTCTGTGCCGGATGCGATCTTACTTGCCGTTCTGAACATGTTGGTGATGACTGCCCTTTTGATTGATCTAGGATGCGCTGAACGACAATAAACCAAAATATTCTTATTACTAGGTTTACGATACCATTTGGTTCTCCATTCTCCTTCCCATAGATACACAAGCACATTGAGAAATGGGAGCCATCTATCCTTGGGCTTTTCTCTAGTAAACTTAATTCACAACGAGACAGGTGATGACGCTTCTTCAGGGGTGCTTGGACTGTAACATCTTCCGTTGGGCGGGGCAGTACTACAGGCAGATGAGAGGGTTAGCTATGGGACAGAGGCTAGCCCCTACACTAACCATTGCTTTCATGTCCAAGGTAGAAAACCCGGTCCTGGATCTACACCCTCTTCTTTACTGCCGCTACATAGATGACTGCTGCATAGTGTGCTCAACTCAAAGGGAATTAGACACCTGCTTCGAGCTTCTCAATCAGCAGTCATCTCATATCAAGTTTACTAGAGAAAAGCCCAAGGATAGATGGCTCCCATTTCTCAATGTGCTTGTGTATCTATGGGAAGGAGAATGGAGAACCAAATGGTATCGTAAACCTAGTAATAAGAATATTTTGGTTCATTGTCGTTCAGCGCATCCTAGATCAATCAAAAGGGCAGTCATCACCAACATGTTCAGAACGGCAAGTAAGATCGCATCCGGCACAGAGGAACGTCTGGCATCAATAAAATTGGCGCACGACGTAGCAGAAAGCAACGGATATTCCATGAGAGAATGCGGCCAGTCTCAAGCTCGCGTGGTTCGGAGAGCGGCAAATTTGTCTGATAACATGGTCCCCTTTTGTCTGCCGTATGTATCGGAAGAGTTAAGTAGAGCGGTGAGAACCTGTCTACGTCAAGCTGGTTTGCAGGACTCCGTAAGAGTTGTGAATATTCCACCCTCTAGCCTGAAGCGGCGGCTAGTGCGAAATCGAGCATATGATCGCCTTTGCCTGAACCCAAACTGCGCAATATGAGCATAATTCTTAGTGACAACAAAAATCAACAATATGGCAATTGGCATTCAAACACTTGCACAAAACTACAATGACAACTCTGTGCTAACCCAATCCTAGTCGAGATTGCAAAAAAGCTTTCTCTTCCCTTAAGTTGCGGTTATTGGCCACGAGAATTCTGAAAAGCTTGAATAGGTAATTGTATGATAATAAGCGGAAGCAATAAACTTACCCAAAAGTTGTTTTGAAATGTGCCGGCACAGTCGGATCCTGCCTTACCCTTTCGAACAGCTTCATCTCCCATTCTTCATCATTATCGTTTTCTGCCTGAATTTAACAGGATCAAGGATTATGAGACGAAGTATGAATCGAAATGGCCTTCTTACTTCCACAATCTCCAGTGATTTCGCCGATTCAAGCTTGAATGAAGGAAGAACATTGGCTTCATCGGCTTGAGATGGTACCTAAGTGACGAGACGTTATGATTGAGAACAAAGAGAGTTACTTTATTCAACACAAAAAGGCATTTTGAAAAGGATCGAAACTTTGATGTGGACTTTTTAACATCTGGCTAAAAATGAGCTCACTCTTTTAGAAGTGCGAGACTAAAATACCGTTGTTTAGAAATGAATATATTAGGTTGCTGCATAAGTTCTGTCCGAAATTTTTTGCCTTATGTTTGAAGCAGCTGCTCTAAGAGGATCTCATATCTGATGCGATATTGTTAGTATCATTAAAAAGTGCTTTTCTTGCGCTTTCTAAAGAATATTAGATATTAATAAATATCTTAGTGTAAGGAGATTTCAGGCCTAAAATCTCCAAGTGGTCGAGGCACGTTCTCACTCTAGAAATATGTTCTTGTGAGGAAATCTCCATAACGCGCCCTATAGGTCAAGTTTTTCAATCGGTTTCGGAATAAGGGTGTAACAGGCTAGCATACGCATAAGTTCAGTTTCATGAAGAAAACGTCTTGCTAGTAAAATTTATTGTCAAACATTAATTTTCTGTACAGATTTTTTACAAGCTATAACCTTCTGTGAATAGAAGCAATCGACGACTTCAAAGTTGGATGTGCTAGGGTAAAGCAAGGGCTAGCAGAGACCATCCATCAATTTCTTTTCGGCGCTCACGTTATTTGTAAAATTTTCGTAACTCGTAAATAGGCATGCACACATGCACTGAGGCGAGGTCAAAAAGTGGCTTCTTTTTTGCTCGGTCAAAAAAATCTCTCGGCAATGCAGACCCTATGGGCTCTTTTACAATAATCTGCGAAAAATTCTCTATCTATCCATTGTTGGACAAGATGCCTATCATTTCTCATAAGGGAGCACTGCCATGTCAATCATAAGGGAGCACTGCCATGTCAAAAAAGACAGGTTTGAAGAAAAACGCTGTGAAGTTTTTGAGTTCTTGCTCCTTCCTTTACGAAGATTTTCGCAGGTTTCAATATGAGTCTGACAGCCAAGGAATTACTCAACACATAGAAACTAAAATCTTGGAGAAATGTTGACTTTGAAGGGAGTTATGACATTTTAAACTCAAAAAATTTGAATCGGACAGAACTTATGCAGCAACCTAATAATTGTTCGTGGCTAAGCTTCGGCAACAAAGCTCCACCTGCGCACATAATTTTATTTGTGGAACAAAAATAAAGGTCACTTATGGTCAAGTTGCCTCAATCAGTTCCTGTACATTCCACATAAGAACAAATATGTTCCATAGCGGAGGACTATGCGAGAATGGGGTGGGGAGGATTGGAAGGGGGGGGGGGGTTCTGCAACAAGGGAAGTTCGCTTGGTTAAGTGGCGATTTGGAAAGTGATGTATAGTTGGATAAAGCTTAAAATGCTGATTTCAAATATAGCTTCTATATCAGCTTATATCTATGAACCGTCTACATAAAGCAAGTTATGGGCTTTTTTGTGCTTACAATGGAAGTGTGGGAAGGGAATTGGCGACCCGTGAATAACAACATGGATGGACAATACTCGAAAACGTTCAGTCGTATCGGATTGCTACAATGCTTATTAGGTGGTTTGCCTGAGCGTGCATACTTTCGTGTGAGAACTACCGTTTTACGCTCAAAAATACACGACAATTTGACATAAGAAAAGGTCATGACGTTTTTGTAAGAAAAACGCATCGCAGATAAAGAGGTGTCGAGCATCAGCAAAAGCTCTATCCATGGGTATATATCACCTTCCAAATCGAAAGCCCAGACATGAGAACAAACTCTTAGAACTGGAAAGAAAATTTTGCCAACGTTAGCACTAAGGAAATGACATGGACCACTACTCTCGATAGCGACAATAAAACTACAAGAATCCAGAGGTAGTATGAAGGTGAAGCATAGGGTCCTGACATGTAAAAAAGGTTACTGAATGAGCAATGGTTTTGACATCTTTAATAGATTAGCTAATTGAGAGCTTCAATCCTTTAAAATATCCAGGTACCAGTACCTTCCCCAAAGGGCTACAAAACTCTGTTGCCTTAAAGGCAGTGTTCAGGTAAAAACTCGATTTTGAGATTTTGGGCTTATCCAGGCCTATTCCTCATGCTGAATCCGAAAATCCACATCTGAAAGCGCGAAAACGGCGAAAAAGGGCTCTAACGCAGGAGGGGAACAGCCGGTGGGTAGGGTGCTCCTCACCGTGAATTCATGCTTCCAGCTTCCGGAGCGGTCTTCTCGATTCCGCTAGCCGTCCTGACATCGCGGGAGGCCTGCAAGTGGTAGCCGGGCAGCCAACTGTTGCCGCAGCTGATGCGCTTTGTGGCTAGTAAAGCCGCATTCGCGCACAAAGGTATTGCGCCTTTGTGCAGCATCATGCAGCAACCTATAATTCGTCGTCTGGACTCCTGCCAAGGAATGTCCTCGCAGTTCGTCGCGCTGGGTGCAATTTCAGCCTCAGAGGTAGCGTGATATCCTTAATATCTAAATCATTCAAAACGGCAGGAATTCAAAAATTCCAAAAACAATGCAATGGTGGAGTATAAAACTATACCGGAAAATTTCCAAAAATTTAAAAATAAATTGGAAATTGTATAGTTTTTTCTGTTGCAGATTTTGACATCAATGCGGTTTTGTTGAAGCGCCCATTAAGGATGGTTCTTTTGCTTCTTCTAAAATCTGAATCATCTTTCAATATCCAACGGGTTCATGTGTTTTGAAATTTTCCACTATTGGTTTTTCATTTTCAAATTACCTGAGGGAAGTGGTCAATTTTATTAGGAGCCTAAGGATCTCGTTGGCAGTTGTGCAGATTAGAATAAAATATTCTGACTTGGTGATCTACGCCATCCCTTTTATACCAGCTTATGTGGCATATTTTCATCTTTTATCATCGACCTATCTAATCTATTGGACCTATAATATTTTGGCTTATCTAACTCGCTTAAACCACTAGGTCACGAATTTATAATTTTGACTACTATTTTCTTACTGTTGAAGAATTAATAATTTTGACGAGTTTTCTTACTGTTATATACTTGAGATATTCCTTGATTGCTCCCATCCACTCTCCGACGTTAAAAGGAAAATAAGATCTTTTAAAAAATGAAGATTTCTTGGATTTTTCAGCTTGTGCTTATCTGGTATTGCGATAGTTTTGGGATTTGCTAGTTCTCTTCAAAGAAAGCTTGTTTATTTGCATGGTCCTCAAAAGATTATGTATTTTTTTGTTCAGAATGATAGAGATATCGAGGATATCACGCTATTTGCCCGGGTAAGCACAAAATCTCAAAATCGAGTTTTTGCCCGGACACACTGCCTTCAAAAAAGCAGAAACAAAATCAAAATTTAGAAAAACTTCTTTATTTGGTGTTTTTTCAGCATAACGGTGTTATTCAATCATACCTAAGCTTACCCAAATCGAATTACCCAGATTTTCGACACTATGTTTTGAATGCTGATGAGACCAATCATTAGGGGATACAGACTCGTGCTGAAGTTCTTCGTCAGGTATTAAGATATCCTAAAAAGAAGTCTAATGTAACGTGACAATTTTCAGTCTATTGAATTATACATATTAAGTGAAACACTGAGAGAAAACACAAAAATTAGACATCCTCACCGTTCTATAAGCGTTAGAATCTTGTTCCTTAAATCGAAATTTCACAATACCCTTCTCATCTACGAAAGCGTCAGTATGTTCTCTAAAAATGCACTTTTTGAAAGAAACTGGTTTTTCACTAATACCTGAGAGCATGAATCGCATAGATAAGGAAAAAGTGATCAAATCTTGTCGAGATCTCTTTGAGAAGTTCTTCTGAAAGTGGATGAAGAGCTCCATGTTTCTCCGAAAAAACTCGCAGCGAGTCTTAAAAGTAAACGTGTGTTTTTATTTCATATTTCAGTGAAACCAAAACTATCTCACGATATTCTTCATAAGGCATGTCATACATAGCTTCTTTGAATAATCTCTCGTGTCTGACCCATGTGCGCAAAGACTTTGCAATATAATTAAGTAGGCTAACTTTCTAAAATGAAAATTAGTAGGCTTGCTGATTTCATACACAGCTGTAAGTATTAGGTTGGCTAAAAATAAGTTCGTTATGGCATACAAATCTTCATTAGAAATTTTCTTGTTGATTTTTATCTATGATTCTCTGTGGGAAAGTAGCTTAAAGCTTCCTCTATCACATATCAAATAATCAGGATTTTCTATAGTCGGTAAAGACAGTTATGTCTCAACATGGCGCAATTTCCAAAAGCTCAATTCTCTGACTTCCTAAGCTTCGTTTTCATGCTGTAATGAATTCAAAGAAGAGCAGTTTGGTTTTTGGCCAGGAGTTTTCCCTATTTAGTGAATAACAGGACAAATTGTGATATGCAACTTTGAAATGTGTCACCAAGAAAACCAAATTTTCTCATATTTGCGCACTATGAGAAAACTGCGCCTTCTCACTTCTTTGTGGATTTTTTTCTATGGAAGGTAAGTCTCACTCAAATAGAATATATGCTCCAATACCCATTGAAGTGGTCTTTCCAGAGACACCAAACTTTGGACAAAAATTTTTCTGCAGCATCTCTGAGAGCTGCAAAAGCGACCGAACTTATTTATTAGCCAACCTAATATTTTAGCGCAAAAATTCCAGAAATAGAATCTAGTTCGCGATGTTATATACGCGTAAAGGACCTCAGAGGCAGCGTCCAGGCAACATCTATGTTCCCCCGATTAGTACCTAGTCCACAAGAAGGCTCTTGGACTAGAATATCTAGGTGCTCGGGCCGTCTAACGTGGCCTCTGAGTAGAAAGAATAGATCTGGAACATTGTTCACTGCATCACTGTAATAAGGGCTACGGAAAGGCCCAAAAATGGAAGACGAAGAATTGTCTGGATGTTGCCAATGAAGAGGAGCGGAGATGTAAAATCGTTTAAATTTGTTGGCATTTGATGTGAAAAGTCATAAAAATCATTTTTGGCAACTCTTCATTATCCGCAAAACTAATTTTGAAATTGCAAGCGCTTAGAGTCGCTGATAATATTAATTGCGCCAAATAACTTCTAAAAAGGACTAAGTGCTGACCAACCTTTTCAAACGCAAACCAGTCAGATGCAGCTAACAACACTCTCTCCACGTAAACCTTTACTACGGATGTGCGAAGCACTTCTATTTCTGTTCTGCAACACAAGCAAAACAGGTTAGCAACAAAACTATGTGAGAAGGTTCAAGCACCACTAGAAATTAAGCTTACTTTGTCACTGCATATTTGCATTGCCTGCAAAACAGTACAATAACTCTAAATTAGAAAAAAGAGAGCTTAGCCTTACCTGTGTCGCTCTCTTGACTGAAAATGTTTCAAAGATCTAGCATATTCATTCAGTTGGGCTACAAAGATAGGGAACTCGGAAGCAAGCTCGAAAAATAGCTTTTCTCCAAGTATCAGTCTAGTAATTTCCGCTACAGGAAGATGTGCAATCTGATAGGGATAAGATAAAAGCCAAAGCTTTTGTATAAACGATCCTTACTTGGTAAACTAGCGATGAGCAGTCGTTTCCAGATTGCCAATCGTCAAATGTTGATGTATAGAGATCACTCAATGGCATACAACTTTTCATCCTCTGGAAATATTTTGAAAACTGAAAAATAGGACATCTTCGCAGCACAATTCGCCAGAATACGTCAATTAAAACCTCTTTTCCATGAGGCTCCATCTCAAAATAGCTGGCTGCTTTTTGGATTCTAACAGCAAACTATCTTATTTCTGTGTGAAAAGCGACAAATTTGGTTCCCACTTCAAGTCAAAAAATATCAACTACCTTCTTCAAAAAACTCTGGATACTTTCCATTTTACCTGGCTGAATGTCGATGCTAATTTCATTGGCATTTTTGCGCCAATAGTGTCACGAAAAATTTAACATTCAAATAATCGTTAGAAAGCAGGTAAAAACTTCTGTTTTTGTAAGATAAATGAATTTATAAAAGGGTTTATGACCTAAAACATTCGGCTGGAATTTGACATACTCTCTTACGGTTTTCGCTAAATTCTAACTTAGAAAAAGTGTTGAATAAAGCTTACGCAAGAAAATAAGGAAAGAAGAGAACCTAAAAAATGGCAAAATCCGCCTCCTTGGCCCTAGAGCACTCCCCCCTATGTACTCACATATAGTAGCACATACGAGAGTACATCCGCTTTCACTTTGTACATGAACTACATGCCAAGAAACGATTGACTAGAAATATAATAACTTCTTGGCTTACTTGATATGTTTAGCAAATCAAGACTGCTAGATAAGAACTAAACGTGAAGGCAATCAAAGAACTTCTTTGCAAGTGGAAATCATTACATTAGCTTTTACGTGTGAAACTTTTCCTCTAAAGAAGGCTCTTCCTTCATCTGCTCGCACAACCGAAAAAGTTTGTACCTCATCAGACACGCATAGATGAAACTTGGGGCCGAGAGCATGTACTTCCTTATCGAATGCGGATGTAGCGAGCGGATCCTGTATAAAAATATACTAAAGTTGACAGATTCCGGGAATGCATTTCCTATATATATATGTCACCTTCAAACGAAAGAAAGCGCTTCCATCGTCTGAAAACCTCAGAACTGTTTGATCTCTGAATTTGTTCAATCAACAAGGCTTCGCAAGTCTAAAGTGGAGACTTACCTAACGGCGTGCATGCAGTACAGCACGAAAAATCGCATAGCATTTGCAAAAAGACATTCCAAAAGTTTCTTTACTTCATATTCCGGTAATTTCGTAGCTTCCTTTACGGATAACGGATTTAATCGCAACGAACCTGCAAAAGTCTTTATTTAGTTGTCATTTTCAGGATTCAACTCACAAGGGAACCATGTTTAACTGAAATGGCCTTTTTAGATAGGATGTAAACCATACCGGAGAGAATCAAAAGCTGATTCCAAATCTGGGTTCCTCATTTGCGGAACGTTTGTGAAAGAGGGAGTATGAGGGTTTATTGAGCAAAAAGAAAAAGTGCAGCTAGATAAAATAAGCTGCTGAACCCCCTAGCTCTTAAGTAAAGCGACCAAGTGTGCTATCCCTTTTTGAGACTATTTATTGAATGAGGTCTTCTGACAATCACCATTGCTCCATTAAAGGCAGCGTCCAGGCAGATTTGGACCTATGTCGATTTTACGTGAGAAGTAATTTCGGGGCCCTAACTAAGGCATGCCCAAGTGGCAGCTCAGGTAGTGCTCTAACGGCTGAGATATTCCCCTCAAAACTGGACCCCGCGATCGTATGCGCATGGATTCATGGCAGTTTCGCGCGAGAATCCACGCGTTGCGCCATGAATCCATGCGAAATACGATTCTGAGGTCGTTTCGAGCGGAATATCTCAGCCGTTAGAGCACTACCTGAGCTGCTGGTTGGGCAGTGGCTTATTTAGGGCCCCCAAGTTACTATCCACATGAGAACCTTATGTGTCCAGACTTGCCTGGACGCTGCCTTCAAGCACTAGAAATAATGCACACGTAATTTTTTATTTCAATAAAAGCTCACCTTCTCATCTATGAATCTACGCAGTAAGAAAGGCAAATTTGAAATCAGCGTTTTATGCTTTCCTGGTGGTATACATCCCATCTAAAAAAGCCATTTCGACTAAACGTGGTTTCCTGTCAGTCAGATTTCAAGCTATTATTTGGTATACTTATACCAATGGTTTTCCTCCGATTGCGAATTATGCGAAGTTATGAAAAAAACTTGCGACAGCGTTATAACTAATTCCTGCACCAAAAGTTCCAAAAAATCGCAAAAATGCCTAAGCATCCGTTTTTGTTTGCTGCATATAAGATATGTAGTATTTCATATTTCGGTATTTAGTATTTCATATTTCAAAAAATTACAACTTCTGGTAGTCAAAAAAATAGTGGAATATATTAGGTCATTCCGAAAGTAATTTCGCTTTTTTCAAATGGGCGCCACATTTGAAGGAACAAAGTTTTTTAGGAGATCTTGGTAGCGTTCGATGCAGCTTGTCATCCTCTTTCTAACAGTCAAGAAATCGTTGCAGCGTACTCAATGAGCTTTCGGAAAATAACCAAAATCTGCAACCCATGCTTTTTGAAATAGTCAAGTTTCACGATTTTTCAAAACTTTCATGTCAATCCTCAGAAGGAATCCAAGTAATGGTTCGGTAGAGTAAACATTATAGAATACAGCACTATTTTTTTCTTCTTCTCATAGCTTGCCGTAATTTTTTAAAAGATTTTTTAACAGAACCATCGGATTTTGGCAGGCCCACCTCAGCCACAATTGCACCAAACATCAGTAATTACTTGGAATCTCAAGCTTTCAAGATGATATTTGACTTAATATTGATTTTATTAAGCAAATGAGAATTTATGGATTCGAAATACCAAATTTCGAGTTTTTCGGGTACAGCCTGGGCTCGCTAAAACAATGAGTTGTGATGATTTTGTCCCCGGAAATGAAACGAATCGGAGATAAAAAGCGCCCGTTAAAAAGAGGAGAAATTGCTGCATTGAATAGTGCGTGAGCTGCTCTTCTTTTGATGTTCTACGAGGATTTAGCTGCCCAAATATGGAAATCGGTAGCATCAGTTAAAATTCTGTCAAAAATGCATGACAAGCTATGGAAAGGAGAAAAAAGTAATGCTGTATTCTATAAGATTTACTCTATCGAATACTTACTTGAACTCATCCTGAGGATTGATATGAAAGTTTTAAAAAATCGTGAAACTTGACCATCTCGAAAAGCATAGGTCGCAGATTTTGGTCATTTTCTGAAAGCTCATTGACTGTGCTGCAACATTTTCATAACTGCTAGAAAGAGGATGAAATGCTGCATCGAATGCTACCAAGATTTCCAAGAAAACTTCGTTCCTTTAAATGTGGCGCCCATTTGAAAAAAGCGAAATTACTTTCGGAATGACCTAATACAATGTAGTATACAAACCATTTCGGTAGTTCGTCTCTAACAACTTTCATCGCCACTCTGTAATTACAATATTTTATGTTTTGAGCATTTATAAAAAGCGCATGATTTCCTCTTTCGATCATAAATAAAGACGGATTCATTGTTTTGGGAAAACCTACACATTTCCAAAAATTTGTACAAGACTTATGTCACAACCTAGTATATCGGTGGCAAACAAAGGTAATGGGAATGTTGCTCTTTCGAGCTTCTAGGTTCTCAAAATTTACAGAGGATACATGGCTTTACTTTCTTTTCTGACATTGTAAGAAGAAGTATTTTCCTGCTAATTCCTGACCAAAAGTTCCACCGAATTTGTGCAGCTGCTTGTATATCACTCTCAAAACGCTAAGACTTACAGTGCGGCTTACTATAAAACGAGTCATTAATAAGCGCCACTCCGGGTTGAAGTCCAACAAGTCGACGGGCAAGATGGAATGAGATTTCTTTCCTCTAAATATTCTTTTATCTAAGACTATTCGTGATAGAAACCGCAAGAAGCTTACCTGTCCTTTGTACCAAAATGAGTCCTGCACGATAAATCGCAGAGTATATTCGAAGAAGAGACTTATGCCAGTGATTGTGAGAAATTCTTCGCTGAATTTTTTGATAGTCAACCCAAGTAATAGTTCAAATAAGACTAAAATCCATGATTTTGGTTATTGTTGCAACGTTTCATGTTTTGGCCACTAATGTGGAAGAGCAAAACTCAGATGATCTTCTCCTTTTTTGCGGCGATAATTTGACAAAGATAAGAAGCTTGAAGCGACGTGCCGCGATTTGAAGGACCTGTACAACAACGACAGTGTTTCTATTTTCTATGACTCCAAATCCGCAAGATAGGCTGCATTCCTGCAAACTAAACTACA
Source organism: Cylicocyclus nassatus (assembly GCA_958299035.1). Lineage (NCBI taxonomy): Eukaryota > Metazoa > Nematoda > Chromadorea > Rhabditida > Strongylidae > Cylicocyclus > Cylicocyclus nassatus. The sequence goes on along the minus strand of CATQJL010000112.1, from coordinate 55,456,596 downwards.
CCTAAGAGAACGACACCTTCAAGTCTGATTTATAGCTGCGCGAACAATTTTTGACACTGTGAGTTTCGAACCTGGTTCGAAAAAAGGAAGAAAAGAAAATTACTCGAGCTTCGATGTTTCAACGCAAATTCGCCAACATCTGGGCTGTCTCATAAATCTTTACGGTTTTCACCCTGAAAACCAGCATTTCTCGAGAACTGGGGCACGTACAAAGGGCACCAATACATGATCGTACTTCTGAATGTATGAGTTACATAATTACGTGTATGAGAGGCAAGATATCAGGGGCGGAGTTTGCCAATTTACTCCAATCATTTTTTTCTTTCTAGCCACGGAAAAAATGCGGAAAATGTACAATTGAATGCCCAATGTGTCAAGCATATGCTGGGATAAATGGGGAATTGAGAGTTTTTCGGAGATACGATTTTTGACAATAAGGTTCATTTTGACTACTATCAGATATCAGCTTCAAACTTCATGTGAACTACGATTTAAGCGGAATCTTAATAGCCATCTTGTAGAGCTTGCTCGCCCTCTCGAATGATCAGAAATCCGATATCAATTGAAGGAAAGAAAAAGACCGTTGTAACAAAAACGGTAAAAAATTATGAGACATTCATCTACATACTTATAATCTATGTAGTATTATCCATAATCGTCGATAGCATGAGTTTAATAACCTAATCTTTTGCTTATCGAAAATCCATGATATCCGCTACAGTAAACAGCTATATTTTTTTGACATTTCCCTTTACATAATATGGTTGACTAATGGATAGGTTTCGTCGCTTTTACGTCCCTCAAATGTTGCAGACAAATTTTTCTCATTGTTGTTATCTAAAAGGAGCATTTCAATGAAAATTGGAATATAAATCTGTAAGTAGAAATCAGTTCTCGATGGAAAAAGCAAAGAAGTAAAATAACCAGGTAGTTGATTTGTAATGGTAGGAGCTTCAAACTACTTCAACGCAAAAAAAAAATTCAAGGATAACGAGCAATGACCAAATATCTATGAAGATTTACATGCCAAAACGAGCTTACTTCTGAGCCAACCCAATACAGTTGCAGCGGTAGAATTTGTCCAAAATTGCGGGATTGTCGGGATTCGCGGGATTTGCGGGATTTGCGACTTCGCGGGATTTGCGGGATTCGCGGGATTCGCGGGATTGAGCTATAACTTCTTTTAGAACAACTTTATTTGTAATCTGCGTAAAGATTTGGCTTCAGCTTGATGAGACGAATCTTCTGGTATACAATATGTCCGTAATTCATAGTGACACGGTAGACATATGGTGATACCTTGTTATTTTCTATGTTAAGGCTTTTGTGAACATCTATCACCGTGTAAATCGCGAATAGGAGATTCTGGTACGAAGTTCCCATTATCGAAAACTATCGCGAAAAAATGGGCAGTTTTTATTTACCCTTATCACTGATACAAGCATTTTATCATTTATCACTGATAATATCATATTTTTGGATCATTTTTGGCACATGGTAAGAAAAGTAGTGGAGGAAACGCTGTGTGAATTTCTATCGCTCTTTCTCTCATTATAAGAGATCTACAGGATTTCCTAGTTCTATTGTTCGGTCAATTGGTAGATCCCTCGCTGCAGCAATCGATCGATTTCTCATCGGCACATGCCATTGCTGCTAGTTCTTACCTGAAATGGCATTTTCGCTTCATCTCGCTTCACGCCGAAGCCTGGGCTGAAATTCTGCACCTATATGGAAGATGAACGTGGAAATCGACCGCGTGAATTTAAGCCATTCTTATTTGTCGTTATCACTGATATCACCATTTTATCATTTATCACTAATGATATCACAAAATTGGATCATTTTTGACATACAGTAAGGAATGTACTTTAGGAAACGCTGTGCGAGTTTTTACCGCTCTATCTCTTATAGAATGTGATCTACAGGCTTTTTCGGTTCAATTGCGCATTCGGTGCAGTAGGTAGATGCTCTTTCAAAACATTCACCGCTCTATAAATTGTGAATGAGCGGAGTCGCCTGTCGACAGGAGTTTCAAAGATGAGCTGAACACTTCTGTTTTCTGCGTATGACATACAAATTCAGATCCACAAAGGTGATCGATCTAAGGTGCGAAACGGCGCAAACGCGTGCTCGAGCATCTTTCCATCAGAGTCCACACGCCCGCGAACGATGCGCGTACATAGGCTGTTGCCTCCCTATCGAAGTCTTCTTGAATTCTTTCATGCTCTACTCTATTTCTTGCTATCTACAACAGCTCACAAAAATGCAGATTTTCTTTGTATGTCGTGAAATTCCGGGGGTTTTGCGAAAGTCCGCAACGTTCTGGGAGTTTTGCGACATTAAGGGATTTCCGCGGAATCACGCGAATCACGCAAACTACACAACGCCATAACTCCATTCAGATGAATAAATTCTGAATCCGATTCCGTTTCCACTTTTCTCAAATTCTTCTGCGGAGGTCTGTTTGCGAGGATGTAACGCAGCGCCTACCTAACATAAAGGATACTGATAAGTAATATTTGATAGTACGGTTCTTCTAAATTAAGCGCACTAAAGTATAGCTGCGGATTTCTTTCCAGAAGAAACATAAGCGTTGGTGAATTCTGGAAAAATCACGCGTTTTTAAGTTCTATTTGTCATAACTTCCTTCGAAATGAATATATTCTGAATCCGAAAAAAGCATCGTGCTCAGCTCGTTAAGGCGAACCTTTCGATATGCAGCATGCCCTTGATATTCCCATTTCAGTATATGTGAATCTTTCTGCGGACGTCACTTTGCAAAGATGTAAAGTAGCGCGCATTGCCCCTAGTAGACTATTGTAAGGGCGATTCGGTAGTACCTCCCTTGCAGATTAATGATCGCTAAATAGTCTTCGCAAACTTCTTTCGAAGGGAGATAGAAGAACTGGTGAATTGGGAAAAATCTTGTCGCAGGAACTTCTACTTGCCACAGCCCTAGAATACGAAGCTATCTTGCTAAGCAGATGTGAATTTCGAAATCAGCAGGCCAGATAACCTCTATGAGCAAGTTTCCCGGGATGTTCGGGTTATTTCATTTTTTCTCGTTTTACGCTCTGGAAGCTCGCCGATGGATATTGGTCAAAATGTTGATGCTCTTGAATTGTTAGGAAACTTCGCTTATAGAGGTTTTCGAACACGCTGTTTACGAAAATAGTGGTCTTTGAAGAAGACAGGGTCTTTTTGTAGAGATATTGTGAGGTGACTGTAAGTGAGTCATGAAAGTTCGTAAATTTGCCTGCACTTTTCGCGAATTTGCCAGAAAACTTGCCTGCTTGCTTTTCTAAGTCAAAATCACTAGGAACTGTGCTATCAAAAGGTGCATGCCCAGGCTCCAGTCTATAAAGTTCTCCGAGTTACGAGTCTACGAAAACACGTCCTCATGAATTTCGCTCAAAGTGTAAAAATCGCGTATTTCGTCGAAATTCCACCCTGAGTGGTTGTATGACATACTGATCAAATCTGTTCACATTGGTTAATGGTCAATTTATGATTTATAGACAATTTATAGAGCGGTGAATGTTTTGAAAGAGCATCTATCTACTGCACCGAATGCGCAATTGAACCGAAAAAGCCTGTAGATCACATTCTATAAGAGATAGAGCGGTAAAAACTCGCACAGCGTTTCCTAAAGTACATTCCTTACTATATGTCAAAAATGATCCAATTTTGTGATATCATTAGTGATAAATGATAAAATGGTGATATCAATGATAACGACAAGAATGGCTTAAATTCACGCGGTCGATTCCCACGTTCATCTTCCATATAGGTGCAGAATTTCAGCCCAGGCTTCGGCGTGAAGCGAGATGAAGCGAAAATGCCATTTCAGGTAAGAACTAGCAGCAATGGCATGTGCCGATGAGAAATCGATCGATTGCTGCAGCGAGGGATCTACCAATTGACCGAACAATAGAACTAGGAAATCCTGTAGATCTCTTATAATGAGAGAAAGAGCGATATAAATTCACACAGCGTTTCCTCCACTACTTTTCTTACCATGTGCCAAAAATGATCCAAAAATATGATATTATCAGTGATAAATGATAAAATGCTTGTATCAGTGATAAGGGTAAATAAAAACTGCCCATTTTTTCGCGATAGTTTTCGATAATGGGAACTTCGTACCAGAATCTCCTATTCGCGATTTACACGGTGATAGATGTTCACAAAAGCCTTAACATAGAAAATAACAAGGTATCACCATATGTCTACCGTGTCACTATGAATTACGGACATATTGTATACCAGAAGATTCGTCTCATCAAGCTGAAGCCAAATCTTTACGCAGATTACAAATAAAGTTGTTCTAAAAGAAGTTATAGCTCAATCCCGCGAATCCCGCAAATCCCGTGAAGTCGCGAATCCCGCGGATCCCGACAATCCCGCAATCCCGACAATCCCGCAATTTTGGACAAATTCTACCGCTGCAACTGTAGTTCAGTAGAGAAGTGAGATAAGTAAGAATCTTACTTTGTTAAAAATAGTAGGCACAGATCTTATCAATTTGTTTCGAAATAAACAGCAATTCTAAATTTCTGCACGTCAACCCAAATCCAAGGGTGTTCTTATTGCTCTAGTGTATCTTCTAAAACTTGTGCTTAATGGAGCTGGATGTTTGTTTGTCTGTCGTATGTATGAACAAAAATTCCATTTGTGAACCGATCCGAACCAAACTTGGCACACATACACTTCGGCGGGGTGGGTGTCGTAGGCTACTTTTCGTTGTCGATCCATATCGATTTTATCGATTTTCTGCAAAGTTTGAGTTACGGAGCTGGGAGTTGGCACAGGGGGTTAACGAGCATGCTGATTACTAAAACAGCGGGAATAGTGAATGGCATGCAGATGTGGTCACAGGGAAAGGTTGTATAGGAATAAGGATGAGAGCTTTATCATAGTGTTTTGGCAGGGCGAGCGAAGCTGAGGAAGCCAGCTAGTTCCCTATAATAAGTCAAGGTCAAACAAAGCTACTGACATAGAAAGGAGCAGGAATTTTCAAGGAATTTCCGGACAACTTGCGCTGGAACTGATGATATTGAAAAAATTACATTTCGGGAAGAACCCTCTGCAAAAAAGGGCCTAACTCAAAGTCCATGGCATGATCATACATTCTCAGAGTTCACTGAAGCAACACTGACCCTTACCCATCTAGTTTCATTACTTAAAAACCATAAATCTATGCTGTTGTTATATTAAAGTGGCCACTGAACGAACTCACGAGCAATCTTCATACAAAAGCAGACGAGCGCAATGCTGGCACACAAGAGGTTCACTAGCTACCGCTCTAAAAAATAATTTCTGCAAAGGTTTGTCTTAAGTTATCACTCAATTAACCTCAGATGTAGGCGATTGTGTCTCTCCTTCAGTGCAATACAGAAGTTCAACATTTCCATCCCGATAGATGAGTCTCTAATCATAAGGAAAATACGGCTGCCACACAGGAGACTGGCAAGATCTTCAGCATGAAGGTAGGAGGCCTAAAAATGGAGGACTAAGACTTTTTACTTTGGGATTTTTTTTGCAAATTTTTACTACCTCGTCTAGCATTGAACCTTTCTTGCAAGCTTCATCGCTGAAGTCATCAAGTGTTGGAATATAGACTCGACCATCGATATAAGTGTTTTCCCAATGTTCTTTTGGTAATATTCTCTTTTTCTCCACATTCTCCACATTTGCAGATGTTTCCTTACAAACAGGTGATTTTTGTGCAACAATCTTCTCTTGCTCTTTTCTCAATCTTTTCCTGATTTTCTTCTCTCTTCTTTGCTGTTGCCGCAGCTCTGCGATTGACAGAGTCACGGTTTTTTCTTTTGTTTTGGTAGTTGTGCTTTTCCTCTTTGCTCTAGTCATCTTCTTGGTCAAAGTGCCAAATCTAAACTGCAAATTCGTCAGTGAAAGAAAGTCTAAGAATACAACGAAAAAACTATATTTCGCAAAAACTAATCTACGATCAGCTTCAACAAACGCAAACAGCTTCTGCAAGCATTGCGGGAACCGTACGGGAATTCCAAATTAAGGGATCGTTTAGATCCCTGGGTAAACCTGTGGTGGGATTCCCGGTCACCCCGCGAATCTACAAGCCCAGTCCCGCTGGTTGATGCTCCCTTCGCGTCGAGTAAATGACTGTTGTATAGACCTCGACACGGCACCCAATTGACACCATGCGTCAAAAGTGCGTACTTGATGCCAGTACAGTGCTCACCAATTACCTCAAGCCTGTAATTGATGTTTTTCAGCTTTACTTCATGCTCGTCTCTCCGGAGTACGCAAAATGATTGAACAAAGTTTTATAGAACTGAATCATTTTGAATATTGCTACTTGTATTGAAATCTTATGGTATGGGGGGTTATTTATTGTGCTAATCCCGAAAATGATATCCGTTTTGCTTGACAGTCGTTTGTTATTGCTGCAGCAGCTGATCTTACTTGAGCCGAAACGACCGAATTGCCTAGGCCTTGTTTAATGAAACTGTTCTGCATGGTAATTTGAGAAATAGTATCTATCTTATGGTAGTTCTTTCATGAAACTTATAAAAAGCAGAGATGTCAGAATGGATGACTCTCCAGTGACTTAGTTTGGAGTTATTTGATGTGTTAAATGGAAGTTGAGGACAGAGGACAAAGAGGCTGTCTTTTCTGAATACTCAAGTAGGTATCGCAAGGTCTTTGGAGTGCTTGAGCCAATAACTTTTATCATTTCTGACCGTTCAGGGGCTTCCGTAGGCTCTTCGAGCGCATAAGAGATAATATAAAAAATTGGCATTTTTTTGTCTTGGTAATATTTCTTACAGCAAGTAGACAACTTCATCCTACAAATTCTAGACAATTCTGTGGTTTTGGCTTCAGTATCGGGAAACTGCTCAGACAATTGTTGCAGTGGCCCGGTCGCCCAACTAGGTTTCGATGTTGAGCCGCGGCACCAATATCTCAGCCTTACATGCATCAGGCCCAGCGGCGGGCCAGAAGTGTGAGCTGGCGACCCGCGCGCATAGTTGATGCCATGCTGACGGTGGCCCGCACGCCTATATAGGCTCATAATTTCACTGCTGCCCGCGCAGTGCGCGGGCATAGTTGCGACAGGGGGAGTGATGGATCTTACCCCTTCACTTTGAGGCCAAACTCCCGATGACCCCCTTCATCTGGGCTGAGATTGGTATTGTACTCTGAGAATACGATAAAAATCGCTATTAAAAGGTTTTGCAGGCTAAGTACCTCAAACGACAAGTACACTCATAAATTTACAAAAGAAACGGTATTTATTATTTATAATATTTATTTATCCTCGTAGCATTCATTTGGAGAGCAGAAAGTGAGGACACAAAATCAGTTGATTTTTGAAGCACATAAAATCCCTCATATCTCGCGGCACAGAAGACCTAGAAAAAAGTTGACGGCCTAATTCGATTCTCCAAGATCTCAGCTTTCGAATGGTATAAAGCATGTTAGGGTTTTTTTTGATTCCCGGCTCTAAAAATCGTTTGCTCCGGTGACCCATAAAAGCCAACACATTGTATAAGTCGTCCCGAAAGTTCTTGCGCACGATTTTCAAAAATCATAATTTCTGACTTTTTCAACCGATTTGACTGCTTTTATTTCCGTATGAAACAGTAAGTCATGTTTTTTATAATGACATCTTATCTGCTTACTGATGGTCATCTGTTGCATAGATAGGAGCGATAGAACAAAATTGGTCAAAATTTGAATTTTCTGTGTAGGGTCATGAAAAATCGGAGACTTGCAACAAAAATCGGAGCAGTCAGTATTGTAGGTTCTTTCACCAGCTCCTTCTAACAGTGCAAAGTTTGCGCTGATTGAGGGTCTTATGAAAAGTTATGATTTTCGAGCAAGCGATACAAAAGGGCGAATTTGGTTAATTTGGTATTTTTCAGGGAAATCATAACTTTCCATAGAAACGCTCAATCGGCCCAAACTTTGCACTGTTAGAGAGAGCTGGTGGAAGAACCTACAATACTGACTGCTCCGATTTTTGTTGCAGGTCTCCGATTTTGTATGACTCTACACAGAAAATTCAAATTTTGACCATTTTTCTTCTATCGCTCCTATCTATGCAACAGACGACCATTACTAAGCAGTGAGATGTCATTATAAGGAGCATGACTTACGCTTTCACACAAAATTGAAAGCAGTCAAATCGGTTGGAAAAATCAGAAGTTATGAATTTTTGGAAATCGTGCGCAAAAACTTTCGGGACGACCTAATAAGAGCGAGGTGGAGCAAGTTAATAGTAAAAAATGTGCTGTGGATTGACATCGTCATCAGCACTAACGGGAACGTGAACGAACGCGTCTATTTAAGCGTGCTTATCGTTGTTATATGTTCATGTTTTTTCGGTAAAAAATGCGCTTTTGATTGACAGTTATGCCATCATTATTAGCACGCACTCAAAAAACTATGGGAGGTTGGTGAATTTAAACACCTTCACACAAAAACCCACCCATTTCTGGAATCTGTACTCTGTAAACCTGGTGCTGAAGAAGGTCACTTTCGTGAAAACGCTCTAGACTCACCATACCTAATTTGTAGAGAATGGTTGGTTTCAATGAATCAAAAACTTTCAGACATTCAGAAGAATAACATGTTATTAAAATATCCCTCAATGTTTTGGAAAGGTTGGCAGTATGAAGAGGAAACGGCAGGCAGAATACTTTACAAAATCGCAGATGACTCGCATGTGTTCCAGTTCCACAGCGAGGCAGAAGGAGAATTTTGCCGACAAAAATGTTGTCGACTTTGATACAGAGTTTACAATTGAGCGAAACTCTCTGATTTCCTACATAAGGAATCCAAGGAGATTGCCTATTTTCAATGAGGAAATGTTCAGGAACCATTGCTGATCTTCAGGTTGCTGAAGATTTTAAGGCTGCTAAATTCACAAACATGGATATGAACAAAAGGAAGGTATTAGTACAAAGCATAGCTACTGCTCTTAGATCCCGACTAAAGTGCGAACCCAACTCCGTGCTTTATGCTTTTGGAAGTTATTCGCCTTGTGACATTATGACCTATGATATTGAAAAAAAAAACAACGCGTAGCATAGTATTTTTTACCGCTATTCCGCAGAGGCTGTTAAAGAAAAAGTTGAGCAGCTTTCTCATCAGCTAACAGGACGTATGTTAGAGGAGGTGAAGTCAGAGTTCGACAAGGCCCAAAAAAGTATGCACTATTTCCTTCCCGTGTTGCGAAAGCATATGCGATCTGGCTCTTTTCCCATTACTTACCGCAAAAATCTGATGGACTTACTGGCAAAGCTAGTTTCCATTTCGACTAGCACGGCAGGGGTGAAGAAAGAAATTTTCTATCTACTCTGTTATCACAACAACGCAGATCGTACAACGATGGAGCATCTAAGCAATTACTTAAGGTTTGTCAACCTTCTTCTAAACATATTGTTATCTAAAAACTTCATTCAAAGGATTGGTATAAGTGGTCCAGACAGGCTGTTACCGTATGACTTTTTGAAATATCCTAAAAGATGATATGAAGAAACTGGTCACCTACCTGCTGACTTTCCTGGTGCTACCAGAGGGCCAGGAAAGAATTCACAAAAGCGCTTAGAAGAAGAAGAAAGTTTCAAATCCATTTTCGACTCAGAACGCTTTTGCACGCAATTCTATCTTCATAAAGATGCACAGATCTTCATAAAGTTAATTTTTTTAAAAATTTTTCAGTTTCTTTTAAAAATTTTTAATTTTTTTTTCAATCTGTGCCTAAATAAGGTACAAATTAGAGCTCTTTATACCACGCTTTTTCACCTTTTCTCTCTTCCTCCCTCCCCCCTAGACTCACATACCCCCTTCACCCTGGAAGGCGGGAACAGCCGAGACCCCCCTCATCTGGGGAGAGCCCGGCTAACTCTATCGCACCTATGCCGCGCACCCATACACATGCATGCTGAAATTAGCAGCGACCCGCTCATCCATATAAATTGATGCACGTTATGAGCACAAATTTAACTCGCGTGAGATACGACGCAGTGAAAGAGATGCCATCGGAGCTTCCTGGAGGTGTAGCATTTGCATTTAGGCTGACAAAAGTTTTGCATATGGGTTGACCTTCTATGGGATTTTGAATAATCTCGTGTAGTTCGATCAGTAGTGTGATTGCAGGAACGAGTTTCACTATTTTTGATTTCACATGGGTTGTATCCACATTTGAGGTGACACGCGCATATAGGTGCAGCCGAGCAGAAGCTCTAGGGTGGCCCTGGTATACCAGCGCGGGCCAACAAGGCAAAGGAGACATTGAAATACAGGCTGACCCGCTCGTCCGGGTGACAGGGTCGCTGTAAATACTGAAACCGTCGCTGGCCCGCGCTAGCATGGCAGGGCAAGGCCCGGAACGGGTTTTCGCCCAGCCTGCCATGCGCGCGGGTGGCCGCAAAAAATGTCTGAGTGCTGCAGCTATAGGCCGTCCGCGCTGCGCACGGAGAGCAACGCTGTTGCGTACATTGAAGGCAGTTCACGACTGGAAGAAGGGCAGAGAAAAACAGGCGGCGAAAAAAATGGCGCTCGCGCGACCCCAAACGGCGCGCGCTCGAACGGCTTCACTTGCCTGTTCGACGCGGTACCTTACAACCGCTCCCGCATTGTACATGCTATCCAAAGCAAAAATTACAGGCGGAAGGGTCTTCATGCCGGGTCTTCCAACTTTCCATTTGGAACTCTCGTTCGTGATGCATTTTAGAAATTAAGTAAACGATCCAAAATGGTCTTTTCACCCCGTTCGAAGCTCAAGTTCTGGTTCTACGTGTCGAAAAGGCCTAAATTATGCAGAAACATGGAAATGCAAAATCTGCCACTGCCTTTAAAGGCATTGCCTAGGTCAACTGAGGGGTGGTGGGATTTTGATGAAATGCTGGAGCACGGCTTCTGGCTAATGCAACAGTTCAAGTCCGATTAAAAGAGCTGGATTTTGAAGCGAAAAAATCGCTCCGGGAAAAAGGGGCGATCCGCCAATTCCCCCTCCTTGACAAGTTTTGACGTGGCGAATGTTGTAGATCTAATGTGTTAAACAGGTCAAAACTTGTCGAGGAGGTGGGATTAGGGTGCCGCCCTCTTTTTCCTAAGCGTTTTTCTCGCTTCGGAATCCAGCTTTTTTCATCGGACTTGAACTGTTGCATTGGTCAGGAGCCATGCTCCACTGCGTCTCCCACCACCCCTCAGTTGACCTGGACAATGCCCTTAAAGGCAGCGTCCCGGCAGATTTTGCATTTCCATCTTTTTGCATGTTTTGAGCCTTCTCGAGCCGTAGATCCCGAATCTGAGCTTCAAAAGGGGTGAAAAGGCCTTTTTCAAGGTGTTTTCTTCAATTTTCAAAAGGCAGCTCGGACGAGAATTTTCGAAGGAAAGTCGGGAGGCCCTGGCACGAAGACCCTGCCGCCTGTAATTTTGGCTTTGTATAGCATGCACAATGCGGGAAAGCGGTTGGGGGGGGGGGTCCCGCGCCATCTAGCTAAGGGCCGCATGCACTAACATCCCTGCGGCGAGGGGAGCGACGTCCCCAATGATGAAAAAGCCGCAGCGGCGTCCGCACGCGGTCCCTTCATAACGGGGGACGCCGCTCCCCCCGCCGCAAAAATTTTAGTGCATACGGGCCTAAGAATACTCGTCCGAACAAGGTGCTAGGGCAGCGAAGGAGGAAGGGGAGCGGCGCTTGAGCCGCCCCCCTGGCTTGCAGAGTTCACATTTTCGGCGCGGAGTTGCTGTTTTGGTTCACTTGGAGGGTTTCCTATCCATATGTGTCAAAATCTGAGGTAGGTCAATCTACCGAGCCGCTGCCTTTAAATTTTAATGGCTGGCGAGCCTAGGAAAAGTCTCGCGACACGTTGGCGAACGTGTCCAGTGGCCCAAGCGAAGCCGCCCGCGAGGACCCGAGCCGCGCAGACCGTGACATTCAGATTGGAACACCCTTACCAAAACTCGTCTACACAATTTGCTCAGGTGCTTATCTTAATTCTTTAAAAATAAAAATAACTCTTCAATTTTCCGAATATAAATCACCCTTTTAAGAAAACTTCTAGGAGCAAGGCGAAGATCACGCCTTTTTTTGAAACACTTCGGAGGTTGAGTCTTTAAAAAGTTGTGAAGATTACCATACACTCTTCTGAAAAGAGCATCGTCCCCACAACCGAAAGAAAACCTTTAGTCCTCGACAAGTCTGTCTGTCTTCACTGTTAGAGAAAAGTCACAAGTTCCAGCCCTTAGTGGTATTAGTCATGCCCTTCAAAAAGACTTGAAGAGCATGGATAACTCTGATAGATGCGCATCTCACGAACACTCCTTTTTAGCTTTCAATATCACTTCGAGAGCTTGATAATGATGATTCTGTTGGTGCCATCGTTCTCACTGGAAGTCAAAAAGCGTTTGCTGGTTTGTGAATGTGAATTTGTGTGGTTGTTTACTTATGAGTTTGGTAGGTGAATGTTTTTCAGCTGGTGCTGACACCAAAGAAATGGTGGACCGCGAATTTGCGCAGACTTTCCGAGGACGATTCTTGGAAGAGTGGACAGCTTTGAGCGAAACCTCTAAACCGGTCATTGCCGCTGGTAAGCTAGTGCGAAATATTCTTTGTATTAGCAATCGTATTTAATTGCTCCATTTCCAGTCCTGTTTATATTATTATTTATCTTTTCTCACGCATCATGGTGCCCCATAATGAAAAAATAGTCAAAACATAAACAAACTAGTGATAAGCAGTAGATTAAGGCTTTATCACTTCAGATATGCCCTGGGAGGAGGTTGTGAGCTGGCTATGATGTGTGACATCATCTACGCTGGGGATAAAGCACAGTTTGGAGAGCCAGAAGTGAACATTGGCACAATTCCAGGCAAGTCCCATGGAAATATCCTCGTATCTTATATACAGGGTGTCCCAAAAAAATGTGAACACTGTTTGATTGTTGATAACTCCCTTGTTTTAACGTCCTTCGCCGAGCTTGAGGCACCATTCTATAAAGCGAGGTTTAACTTAGATTTTCAGTATGGAGCGAATCACCGATCAGTGTTCATTACTGCAGGATTACGGTATGAACTTCGACAAGGATTTTAGGCCATTTTAGGCCATATTCTGCCCCGGAACAAAACCAAACAATCCAAAAACTTTTATATATGGTAATGGAAGACGCTGAAATATGAAATTTCATTTTATTGTGATGCTTCTGTCCAAGGTTATGCCAATTAAATCGTAATAACTGAATTTCCAGCATTTGTCAGAAAGGTGATTACACCTTCAAAGAAGCTAAAAACACTTATAAAAAGTTGTGTAGTGGAATCAGCGTGCGCGAAAACCCTAGTACACGATTTTTTAGATCTTTTGAAAATCATTTTGTCAGATGCCATATTTTACAATAGATCCACATGCTAAAAGTTCATACCGTAATCTTACAGTAACGAACACCGACCGGTGATTCGCTCCATACTACAAATCTAAGTTGAACCTCGTTCCACAGAATGGTGCCTCAAGCTCGGCGAAAGGCATGAAAGCAACGGAGTTATTAACGACCAAACAGTGTTCACATTTTTTGGGACACCCTGTGTAGTCGCCCTCACCCCACTAGTCGGTCGGTGGACGAACTCAAATTTGAATTGGAGCAGGCCTGTCAACAGAGCGCGGCAGGAGACAGCGCTCAGCAATTACAAAAACTCAATATAGGTCAAAAACGTTGTAACAATACAAAAACTGCTAAGCAATGGCGAAGAAATACACAAAGTGAATGCGTGAATTTGAATGAAGAGCTAAGGTGCCGTGTTCTGCCGCGACCTGCCTGCTCCAGTTCAAATTCGAATTTGTCCACCGACCTGCTAGTGGGGTGAGAACGACTACAGTAAGTTTCACCTCAGTTTAGGCGGAAAATGGGTTGGCGGGGTCGGCTTCGCAACGATTCGCGCCGCTTTGCAGTCTGCTTCTCTTCATTTTAATTTATCTCGCTGAACCAGCGGCGGTGCGGACGCGCTGCTCCACTTGGATGTTTCGCCTGCTCCGGGTTGAAAAAGACTGAATATAAAGCTGAATGTCTGTTTCTGTGTCTGTACGTATGTTCCGAATAGAAAATTCCATTTCTGAATCGATCCGGACCAAACTTGGCACACATACACTTAGGGCCACGGCGGGTGTCATAGGCTACTTTTCGTATCGATCGATATCGATTTTATCGATTTTTTGCAAAATTTGAGCTACGGGGCTGGGAGTTGGCACAGGGGGGTAATCGAGCATGCTGATTACAAATATGTTATTGACAGAGCCGGGCGGAGCCGGGTTTGCCAACTAGTTGTTCACATATTCAGGGGCTGGTGGTACTCAAAGATGGGCACGAGTAGCTGGAAAGACAATGGCCATGGAAGTATGTTTGACGGGTAACCGAGTAAGTGCCCAAGAAGCGAAGGAATGTGGTTTAGTGTCAAAAGTAAGCCTAGCTTCTATTCTTCTTTTGTTGTTGAAAGTCTTATTCTTTTTCCACTTTTTCGTCTGATTCACGCCCTGGCCTTGAAAGTGGAAACTATTTGCTATTGAGACGATATTTCGTCGGCTTATACGTCAGTTGAAAACTCAAAAAAACATTGCAATATAACATCTTCCCAGCTACATGGTCTCGCATAAAGATGCTTTGTGTGGTTCGTGACGGTAGGTAAACACAAATACATGTCTCATTTCGAAAGACTACCGAGGACTATCGGAGCGGGTACTGTAGCCATGATCAGCTTGTCAATAATCCCCTCGACATCTATGCAAATCATTGTGTTTTATCTTCGGTAAATTCGCCGTAACCTAGAAGTTAATGCAAAGTGAGCAGTAAGCAGTTGCGGTCGCTATCAAATTCACCTTGGGTGAAATTCGCTTAGCACCTTTTATAATTCTAGTTTTAGTCTTTTTAATGCCGTAACTTTATTCTATGTTATGATTTTTCTATGAATGAGTGCTTTAGTCACCTCACAGTGTGGGTATCCTTTTAGGTGTTTCCAGCTGAAGTCGTGAATGAAGCTGTGAAACTAGGAGAGAAAATTTCTGAACAATCACCCCTTATTGTGCAAATGGTGAAGTTAAAATTGTTATCCTTACTGTTTCCTCTGATTTGGAAGTTTCGCCTCCTTTTCGGACAAAACTCTTTTTGAGGAGGCTGTCAACACTGCATATGAAACGACACTGAAGGAGGGCCTACGATATGAGCGGCGGCTTTTCCATACTACCTTCGCCACAGTGAGTCTTTCCCATAATGTCAAGGTTGCACGATTTCAATTTCGAATCTTTAGAACGATCGCAAAGAAGGCATGAGCGCATTTGCTGAGAAGCGTGCGCCAAAGTGGACCTCTAAGTAAAAATTGAACAAGTTGCTCTACGTGGACAAAAGAAATCGATAGGCTTTATGTTGTCACTCTCAATATCAAGTTTTATGGGTAAAAGTTCTATCTCTTCGTATCTCACATGTACCATGAACATCTTCCAATTCTTCGATTTTGTTTATCGTCTCAGCTACCTGGCACAATGTTTTTAGAAATCGATTAATTTGCCGCCTAAACCTGTGCATGTGAAAATTCATAGAATAATTTCGATTATGCTATAAAACATTCGAAAAGAGGGGTCCCACTTATGGTAGCTCTCAATCTCGCGACCCCCCGTCCCGCTCCCGTTGATCGCTACGGGTGTAGGGTGCAGACTGTTGTATAGACCTCGACACGGCACCCAATTGACTATGCGTTAAAAATGCGTACTTGGTGTCAATACGGTGCTCATCACTTACCTCAAGCCAGTGATTGGTGTTTTTTCAAATTTGCTTCACCCTCGTCTCTCTGGAGTACGGAAAATGATCAAAGGAAGTTTTGATAAAACTGAAACATTTCAAATATTGCAACTCGTACGAAATCTTACGGCATGGGGGTTGCTTACTCTGCTGAATCCGAAAATGATACTTATTTGTAGTCGTTTGTGGCTGCACCAGCTGCCCGTACTAAAGCCGAAAGACAGAATTGCCTAGTATTTATTTGATGGAACTGTTCTGCATGCTGATTTGAGAAGTAGTATCTATCTTTTGCTAATTCTTTCCTGTGAACTTGTGAACAGCAGAGATATCAAAATGGATAATTTCCCGTAGTTTAGTTTGGAGTTATTTGATGTGCTAAATGGAACTGGAGGACACAGGGCAAGGAGGCTGTCTTTTCTGAATACTCATGCAGGTACCGCGAAGTTTTTAGACTGCTTGTGCCATTATTTTTATCCTTCCATTCATAAGGGCTTCCGATGCTACTGTAGGCTCCTTGAGGATAATGTAAGATACCTTGCAGATTTTTTTAGCTTAGGCTATATCAACTTTTATGCAACAAAAGCTCTTAGCTGATGACGCACATTCCCCCTCTAATATAACTTACCCATCAAAGACAAAACTATTCGTGTGTGATGATTTCCATGAAAATCGACCTTCACCTTTGCAAGGGTTTTACAGGGCGTCTAGAGGATATGTAAATGCACACACACCTACAGTGGGATAGATCCTGCTTTTTTGGCTAGCTACTCTTTTCTCATTTCCTATTTATATCACAAACATACAGGTATATCCTAGGAATGACACCTTCGTGCCAATGTCGGCAATGTTTATTTGTCACAGAAAATCATCATTTAATTGAGCATGCAAAACAATCCTAAACAGACCCTAAGCAGTTCTGTTTGAGTATTAGGCAGCTGCTGCAGTTACGCAATAAACGACTATCAAGCAAAATGGGTATCATTTTAGGATTCAGCATTGTAAATAACCCCCAGCCACGAGATTTCAGTACGAGAGCAATATTTGAAATGTTTCAGTTTTATCAAAAGTTCCTCTAATCATTTTCCGTACTCCAGAGAGACGAGGATGAAGTAAAGTTGAAAAAACACCAATTAAAAACCTGAGGTAAGTGGTGATCACTTATTGACACCAAGTACGCATTTTTAACGCATGATGTCAATTGGGTGCCGTGTCGAGGTCTATACGACAGTAGGGCGCAGGGCTCGGCACGAGGTGGCTTTCCAAATATGCAAAGAACGAAGTCCCCCTTGGGGGAATAGAACTTAGGAATCCGAGCCTAATTAGGCCGACTCGGGAAGTGCCTACAGGATACAGTCATGCTCGCAGTCTCCGATTGCTCCCTAGGACATGGCGACAATCTAAGCTCCGCCCCTGAGAGCCTGCTCTGGAACCTTGCCAAGGAATGCTGAAAATCCCAATTGAATTTCAGGTCACTGAAACTGGCTCGTAGCCAAAAACCTTCAAAATGATCGTACGAAGGTCAAGTTAGGCTCAAACGAAAGAGAAAAATCGCGTCATCATTACAAAGTATCTACTGATTGAAAATGATTGAATACAACATTCTTTTGGTTCAAAACTTCATTTGAGTGTGGATTTGAAGGAAAATTATGTCAAGCTTCTCAAAAATAATTTATTTGAGTGTTAAGTCCGGGCAAAAAACTAGAAAATCAAGCAAGAATTGCCAGTTTAGAAAATGCTTAAAAATAGAAATTTATTCATATGCGGAAGTTTGAGCAAATAATAAATCATCCAAGAAATAACAGCTCACCACTATTCATAGGTGCGATAGGGGGAGCCGGGCCCTCTCCAGGTGAAGGGGGTCTCTGCTACTCCCATCCTTGTAAGGTGAAGGGGGTAAGTGAGCCCTTAGAGCAAAATGCCCCAACAAGTTACATACCGAAAACTGAGGTCATATAGAATCGACATAGAACGTCGGCTTTTTTCTAGGTCTTTTGTGCCGCGAGATATGAGGGATTTTATGTACTTCATGTGTCAACTAATTTTGTGTCCTCACTTTCTGCTCTCCAAAAGAATGCTACGAGAAAGTCGACGGTCTACGTCTGCTAATGAAGACTTGCTCTGTAACGCAGATAGATAACCAGCAGATTGAGTCTTCGTTTGGCAGAAATTTGCTGTTGAAAATGAACATGATTTCAGGTAAAATGCAGTGTATCTCTCAGTAAAGTGCCGCTAGAAAGAATTCGACGGTCTACGTCGAGTCCCCTTTTCCTGGGCTTTCGAATGGTATATAGACCGCTGAGCGAAAAAACTTGCCAGTTTTTAAAAATGGTGTGGAGGTATTTACTATTAGCTGGCTCCACCCAGCTCCCCCAATGTATTGGCTTTTATCGGTCACCAGAGCAAGTGCTTTTTAGAGCCGGGAAGCAAGAAAGCCCTAACATGCTTTACACCGTTCGAAAGCTGAGATTATGGAGAATCGACGTAGACCGTCTCTTTTTTCATAGCTTCTTTGTAGAGCGAGATACGAGCGATTTTATACGCCTACTCACCAGCTAATTTTGTGTTATTATTTTGTAATTTATTTTTGAAAGAAAGAACAAAGATTAAAAAAAAAGAGACGGTCTACATTTACTGGCAAGGTCTTGCTCTGTGATGCAGTTAGAAAATCAGGCACCTTTATCCATTCTTCACGCAGAAATTTCGCGACAAAAACACACGTCTTTTTGGGTAAAATCCCGTGTAACTCTAAGTAGAGGGGAGCTAGAGAAAAAGAGACGGTCTACGTCGAATCCTTTTTTTGTGGGCTTTCTAATGGTATACAGGTTGTCGGGTGAGAAAACTTGTGGTTTCTCAAAAATGAGGTGGAGATATTCAATAGTAACTTGCTCCACCCCGCTCCGGCTTTCTATGGGTTGCCGGAGCAAGACTTTTTTGGACTGGGAAAGCTTTGTGCACCAACACCTTATATACCATTCGATAGCTAAGAACGCGAGGAATCGATATAGACCGTCTCTTTTTTCGTAGCTTGTCTGTGAAGCGAGATACGAGCAGTTTTATCTAGCTACAGTATCAGCCAATTTTGGATAATTATATTTTCGAACCAAGAAGGTCTTTTTCGAACTTTTATATATGAATCGAAAGCATGAAAAACGAGTAATCTGACTGTTGTTTTGTTTGTTATTATTCTCTCTAGTGAAAAGAGATATGGTATGATTTCTTGTCAGTAAACATGCATCCATCGCTAGTCGGTTCAGATTTTTCTACTCTTGCTCAACTCTTTTTGGCAAAGTATGTATTCATTGATACAATGTTAATTATTCAAAAAATCACCTTTTACTTTTTGATTAAGTTTCGTTATCAACGCCCTTTGAGCGCGCAGAAGGTCTCAAGCATGCGTTTTTCAACGAAACGTTGTTGATTCCATACTCTCTTGCAGTCTTGATGTCTGAGGAGAAGAGCAGCTGGCGTTTCCTTTCCAAACAAAAGTTCCGTTGTAATAGCTGTTTGCCTTGATTAGTCTCAACCTCAGGTGAAAGGGGTCAGCCAGATGCCGGCCCTAAAGTGAAGGGGGTCAGAGAAATTTCTCCACCTATCGCATCTATGCCACTATTGATATTGCTAATCAAAGATATTCTGTCAAAGACAGACGATTTTGATGGGAGGACGCGCAGGAGGAACGAAGGGTATGCCGCCGCATATCCTAGAGACTTCTAGCAGCCATGAATAGGCTCCGCCCATTGCTCCGCCCACGAGATGCTCATAGTGTGCGCTGAGTTGGAAAGACAGACCACGGAACTGGAGGCAAATCACAATGAATAGCAGCTCAGAGTTGAGGTTAAAGTTCAAAAGAGATTTTCGATAACTACTTTTAAAAATAAGTTTTTATAGACCAAAAAATTTAAATTTGCCACAAATAGTTAGGAAGGAAATAAAGATTTGGATATAAAATGATTGAAATGTCTACTATTATACTTGAGAGCAAGTTCAAATTACACAGATTGACATGCTAGTACAAAAAAGGAATAAGAGAGCTTTCCCTCGAGGTTGAAAACATTGAAAAGGTGTTTGAAAAATACAACGCAGTTAATTTGCATAAAGGGCAACAGTAGCATTGAATAACATTATAACTGTCCATACCGCTTAATTGAGGACCTTTGAACGAAGACATTCAAATATGGTGCGAGAGAAAGCTCAGTACCTGTCAGTAGAGTTTCACAGATCAGATTTGAGGTGTGACACTATCCTCCATGCAACGATGACAGTTATTAGGACATGACTTTGGCAAAGTCGAGCATTCTTGTATTCGAGGAAAAACGTTGGAAAAGTTTTCCACAGCATCATGTCTTTCAGTGAATTTTTCATTGCCGCTTTTTTATTTTTCGATTTCTTTCCCAGTACATCTCCTTGTGAGCTTCTACAAATTGTATGACTTCACGCCTCCAATGCTTTTGATCATCGATTCACGTATTATTTTCGATAGTCCACCTTACCTCGGAAAACGACTCGTTTAACGCACATTTTATAAATATTTGTATGAATATAATTATTTTTACTCATTTTTTCGATTTTCTAAATTTATAACTTGCTCCCTCAGTTTCCTTAACCCCTTCCCCAGATAAAATGTTGCAAATACATTTTATCTGGGGAAGGGGATTTTCTAGGAACAAAGATTCCTTTACCTAATCTTTTCTTCTCAAATATGTGAGATTTTTTCTTTCCAAATGTGTGAGACAGGTTTGGCACTGTATAGGTCAACTAATCGCCTATCGATTAGCGCAAGCTGCGGTAACAAAATCGTTAGTGTAAAAATAGTGTAAAAGAATGAGAAAATTATCTTAGGAATAATGGACATTTGTGTTTTTCGTATCGATGTGTTATTTGAGAATAAAATCCGTTTCTTTTCTTTTTTCGTTCTTGTTGATTGTTTCTTCAAAAAAGAATGAAACAGAAAAATTGTCATGACAAGGATATAAAATCTACCTGTAAGATTCTGCCTTGCCAGATCCTTCTTGGCTCGCAGCCAGCTCCTCCCCTTTCCCCCAAAGATACAGGCGGCGAGGCCTTTGGTTCCTCCTGCTACGCCGCCTTTTGATGTGCGAAGAACATCCGGCTAATATGCTGTAAGCAATGACCTCAACCTAGACAAGAAAAGGCTGCAGGAACAGTTTGAGGTGAAATTTTCCTTATGAATAGTACCGTAAAGAATAAAAACCACTTATCGTTACTACGATCTTACGATCTTAAAAATTTTTATATCTTTATTTGCAGGCAACTTTGATAGCTATAAATACTGAATGTCATTTCTCGAATGATTACCCGAAATTCAGCACTCAAATGAATTATGATTTTTGAGAAGTTCTTGAGCTCTCATTTTTTGGGATTTTCTACTCTTTTGCTTAAATATCAGCACTTTGATAACTATCATTTTTGAAAAGTTTTTGAAGCGTCATTTTTCGAACGATTTTCTAGTCTTTTGCCCGGATCTAACACTCAAATAAATTATTTTGAAAAGCGACAGTTCCTTGAGTAATTCCCCGGTAATTCACCTAAATAAAGTTTTGAACCAAAAGAATGTTGCGTTCAATCATTTTCAAACAGTAGATATTTTATGACGATGGCACGATTTTTCTCTTTCGTTTGAGCCTAATTTGACCTTCGTACGATCATTTTGAAGGTTTCTGGCTAAGAGCCAGTTTCAGTGATCTGATTCAATTGGGATTTTCAGCATTCCTTGGCATGGTTCCAAAACAGGCTCTCAGGGGCGGAGCTTAGATTGTCGCCATGTCCTAGGGAGCAATCGGATACTGCGAGCATGACTGTATCCTGCAGGCACTTCCCAGTCGGCCTAATTATTCTCGGGCTCCTAAGTTCCCCCCCCCCCCTTGGCTTCAAATTCTAAGTAGTCCCCTTTGACCCTAAACCATAGACGTCAAAAACCCTTACGAAAATGACTAAAAAGCGTAATCTAAGTTGTGTTTTTTCGGCCACAAAAATAATATCCTTTTGCTTTTTGCCCCAAAAACAAAATCAGCTTGCTTATAAGCAAACTGTGCCGAGCCCTGGTAGGCATTAGGCGACAAACTCACTTTGTTGTACCCCAAAAACACTCCTCGGGCAACATTTTCGGCGGCAAAAACAGGGGTTGGGCGTTCGGGGCCGATAGACAACTCGACTATTCAAAAAATGGCGCATAATTGTGAGTTACGGGCTTTACGCTGCTTGCGGCATGTTTTGTCGCTTAACGCTTGTGCTCTCCGTCACCAACAGTGCCATCCGTTTCTTTTTGCGATTGCTAAACTGATTTTTCTTTCTAGAGCAGAAGTTGTGAGTCCTTTCACGTCCGAAGTGCGCCCACCCGACTGCCATTGAAGGCAATGCCCCGTCAAAATCTCGCTTCCCGGTTTTTCACCTTTTCGGAGTTTTCTCGCCCGCTGAACCCATATCTGGTTTTTCCAGCGCACGAAAACGGCGAAAATGAGCTTTTTGCGAAGCTCTCGATGTCCGACTCGATGCAAAATATCTTGTGTGCCCCAGAAAAGTTCCCATGTGAACCAGCGTGCGTACGTGGTGCGACGCTGCCTTTCGCTCTTTTTGACACGTTTCACCTGAGATTTTAACGGAACTGCCTGAGGTTAACACGTTCAGAAGAGTGAAAGGCAGCGAGATGACGTGGTACCTATGGGAACCTTGCTGGGGAACAGACGATACGTGTAAGTGGGCGGGGTCCGGTACGAAGCGGCGGGGAGACTTCCAAAGTGAATTTCACCCTTCCTAGACGCGCTTTTTCGCTTCCGACTTCACTGATGGTGAGTTGGGGGGGGGCTGCAAACGCAACGTTCTAAATTTCCGGTACCCATCATTTTACTCAGATAATCGCCGGGGGTAGGCGGGTACCGGAAAATCCGTGTTGCTGATTTTTCGCACTCCGCTCGCAGATTTATGGAAAATGGTCACGAAGTTTTTAACACATTGACGACCGCTTGACACACATGGTCAAGCAGTGACTACCACATGAGACCGCTTGACACACATGGTGTTTCAAGGTATGGATTTAGTAAAACGGCGGCTGTTCTGGGGCAAACTCACTTCGGGAGTTTTCTTTTTTCACTGGATCTAGAAATAACCTCCATGTAATCTGCCAGCTTCACAGAGCGGGAGGCCTGCAAGTGTTACCCAGGCAGCCACCTGGTGCCGCAGCCAGCCGCCAGAGCTGCACCAACGCCGCGGCTGAGCTACCGTAAGCGCGCTCTCGTCGTTCGCAGAGAGATTTTCGCAGCAGTCTCGCACCTCATCGCGCTGAGGTGCGAGAATTCCCTCAGAAATTGCGCTGCTGCCACATATTATATATCGTTCAAGATAGCAGAAAATTTGTAGTTTATTATAAGATACAACACAAAAATTTACAAAAAGAAAAAGTTTGAATTCAGTAAAATTTTCAAGCAGTAAAAAATTTAAAGAAATCTCATCACCTTCTCATAATCTAGACTTATTCCAGAGTTTCCATTTTCTAATTTCTCTTTCGGGCAGTCAAAAATAAGCGTAGGTTGCCCGATCTTTCTTTTTTGTGTGCGAATAAATTTATTACCTGAAATTTTCTAAAATTTTCCTTTATTCATTTTGAAATTTCTCGCGAACTTCAAAACCTCCGCCACACATTGCGTGGGCGGTGTATAACCGTCTTTTTTCTCACCCCTGCTTCGTTATGGGATTCAACTTGTGGACGCCGTCCCCGATCAGCGCTTTTAGCCCGATTTCAGTGACTGTCTTTCTGCAGTCGGTTTCATCCCGGATTAGGCGAAACATTCTAGAAGGAGAAGCGCGTGCGCATCGCAGGAGGCTTCGCGGGCGCATAGCGCTGGCAGTTTGCCAAGCAAAGACTGAGGAGAATGAAGAGACGCAGACTTGGGTTCTTAGCGCGGTATGATATACTGTAGCTGCGAAACGGCGTGAACCGTTGCGAGGCGAACGCCCGCCAATCCAATTTTCGCCCAAAGCGGGTCGAAACTCACTGTACCGAACATGATCGTTTCCTAGTCAAGAAACCTACATTTCCATGAAGTTTTCAAAGTCGAGAAGGCGGTTACGTCTCTCCACATCATTTCACCTTTCATACCTCCATATGTGGCACAGCTTTTCTGATATCTGACCTACTTGGTGTTGAAATTCTTCTGTCCCAAAGGTCACAATTGGCCAAAAAACTATTCAGTGATCTATTTTATATTTTTTCAATGGAATTTCTCCATGATATTATGATTGTATGATTTTATGATTATTTCGTCATTTTTTAAAACTTTTTTGCATACTTTTTATATTTTATCTCTTGATAAACTACAAATTTTTGCTGTCTTGATTGATATATAATATGTGGCAGTAGCGCGACCTCTGAGGTAATTCTTGCCTTCAGTGCGAGAGCTGCGAAGTTGCTGCGAAATTCTCTCTGCGGTTGCGGACAGCGAGAGCGCGCCTACAGTGGCTCAGCCACGACACTGGTGCCAGCTCTGGCGGCCGGCCGCGGCACCAGGCGGCTGCCTGGGTAACAGTTGTTACGCACCCTCACAGAGCTAGTGTAGGTGTACAGGGTGGGAAAGCCCTAGAACACGGTATTTTTATCGTGATGACAAAGCTAGGCAAGATGATTACATGAAATCAATAACTAACAACAATCTGCTACATAAAAGTGACTTCACAACTTAAAGATTCCTCCTTTGACGCGAACACAAACTTGAGAACGCCGTCCATGGTGGCACGGGTGTGCTCCACGTCGACTTCCTTCCGCGCATTCTGAAGGGCACGTGGCAGAGACTTCACATTCTTGCATGGGTGAGCGTAGGCTTTGATTCAAAGAACTGAACACACGCTGTAGTCGAGGGTATTCAGACCTGACCAGTACGGAGGCCATTCCGCAGGAGTAATGAATCCCTTAAAGGCAGCGGCTCGGCAAATTTTCAACTTCGGGGTTTTGCAGATTTGGGGCTATTCTGGCTCCCTGAATCACGACATGGACTCCCCTTAGCGCGAAAATGGGGAATACCCCGTCTTTTGATACCCCTCTTCGCCGCTGTTCTTCCTCCTTTCGCCCCCTAACACCTTTTTCGGACGAGTACGTTTTCCGCTGGAAAACGCGCCGTCACTCGTAGCTTTATAGGGCAGAATTGTGCTAGCGCTCTCTACCTCTTTACTTTGCGTCTCTGACGGCAGAGAAAAACGGCTCACTCGTCCGCGCCCTTCTCAAGGGAAGTTTCAAAAAAGGGGTCTTCCCCATTTTCGCGCTAAGGGGAGTCCATATCGTGATTCAGGAGGCCGGGATAGCCCCAAATCTGCCAAAACCTTGAAGTTGAAAATCTTCGAGCCGCTGCCTTTAACGTTGATTTGGAGCCATGTTTGAACAACCTTCGCTTTATGCGCAGATGTGCTATCCTGCTGGTAGCACCAATCGCTCCCAGCAAATGGTAATTACTCCAGGGCAACAATTGCTTCTTCAGCATGTTATTCACATGCGTAGTAGTGTTCACCTTGATGCCTTGAGATTCTAATAATTAGCAGCATCTTGATGTCGGAAGCAGTCGCCGCGCAAACATCACAAAAGGCCAGATGAAGCTTTCCTTCTGCATGTCAACCCTTGCTATTGGCTTTTTGGGACGATTGTTTGATGATTCTGTTGTTTTGGTAATGAAACACCTGCATTACGGTGAAAATTTTGACGCCGGAAAACAGTATCGTTCAGTGGCGTGCCTTGGAGAGACGCTCAAGCAGTCGATGCATTTCAGCTTCGTGTCTTCTTGAAAAGCATGAGTTTTTAGCGTCCTGAAAAGCTTTATCTCAAGGTCCTGTTCCACGATGTCGAAGACTGTCCTGTCAGAGATGAACAGCTCTGAAGCCAGCTCAATCGAGCTTCGCCGAAGGTTGCGACGAAGGCGCTGGCGAACAATTTGCAGATTTATGTGAGTGGCCGAGGTAGCCAATTTACCAATCCTGCAACAGTCCTGGGTGCTGTTCATAATCTGGAAACGACACAGGGGAAAAGACGCTGTTCTGTGAAATTAGAGGATCCCGCGCAAACTGTTGGTCAGCTATCCTCCTCGTTGCATCTTTGCCACCAACGCTCGCTCCGTTCCAGAAGGCATATCTCCGATAGGAATGAAGCTATAGCCCAGCTTATGGAGGGGTTATACTTAAGTTTATAAGAAACAAATGTTTACAATTAGCGTACAAGACATACAATGACATCAAAATTGTTCAAGGACTTTCCCCAATCCTGCACTGCACATGACATTAAATATGATTTTATTTGGAAAATGCTGGCTGATACGTGAAAGGTCTTGGTCCCAAAAGGGGGTGTATGACTTTATAAAAGATAGCATGTGGCAGCCGGGGGCGCGCTACCGTATACGCGCCGCATTAGGCCCCGCCTCCTGCCGTGGAGGCCGCGACGCGCATGCAGAGGCGAGCGTAGTGGTTCGGCGGCAAGATTTGAATCCCCTTATCAATCGATGAGTCACCGCCGCAGCAAAATGATAATTTATCATTTTATCTTATCATCTCTGTTTTTTCTACTTTTTCTTGGTTACTGTTGTGCTATAGTGTTCATTTGACTTGCTTTCATTACTATTTGTGTGTTTTTATCATTCTCTTTTCGTAAATCCTTGTATTTCCCGCGATTCTTGTTTGTTCTGTTTTCGATTGCACTTACGTGCTATTTCTGGGCAATCGATGTTTGCTCGAGGATGGCCATGGCACAACAATATCAGCGAAGGTCTGCGATCGACAACAAAGGATCTGTTGCTAGGTTTGTTTTTATGTTGTAATGCTTGCATGTGATATGTATTTATTGTTTTTTTTATTTACTTATGTTCGTTCTTCCCAATAGCCCTCCCTCCTTACTGATGAGCTCCGGGGAGGGCTCTAACCAAATTTTATTGTAACTTTTCCGTCTAAGGGTTGGAACAAAACGGAATTTTGTTTGTGTTTTGCTTTTGTTTTTGTTCTTTGTTTGTAATTTCATTTTATTCTCATTACTTTTTCTTTATGCATGTATCTTGTTTGTTTTATGTTTGTTACCCTTTCCCTCTCTCATGTTCGTTTGGGATTGTGACATATTTATTAGATAACACAACAACACATGCAATTAGAAAAGGGATAGAAAAAGGGGTATTTACATTTAGTGCAATCTACTTGTTACAAATCTAGACATGATTCTACAATACATTCCTAATTGATGGGCTCCTACACTGGGACGGTTAAGTACTTCGCTGTAAGCATTCATGACTCGTAGTATCCTCGTGCGTCGCCTGATATCCCTTCTTCTGAGCTTCCTGCCTACGGCCCTGTTCTGGAATCCGATATTCTTTGGGGGATTGTTGATATAACGGATGAACTGAGGCCTACCCTTTCCATAAATAAGAAGTCGGCTCTTGCGTCCGTGTTACAACTCTGCAGACGCCTCAGCAACTTCGCCATGGGGGGATACTTACCCTGCAGGAGAGTCCCGAGAAGCCTAAATTCCTTGTTATTTAGTTTATTATGTCTTTATTAGTTGGTGTTACCTGTGGAAGGCTTCTGCGGCATTAGTGGTGCGGGTATCTGCTACCTGCCACTTATTCCACATGTCCTCGAATGGCCTTCATACCATGTAGACTTCAGATAGTCGAGAAATTCGCGGCACATGGAGTAAGCATCATGCATTTCTGACATACTGGGCCTATGGAGGGCAAGTAGTCTCCTTTGCAAATGCTTGGGTAAGAATATCGCCCCCTTCACGGTGTTCCACCACTTGATAACCCTCTGGTCACGGTCTTCTCCTGTAATGGGCATTTGATGCGATGCGCTGCGGAATAACATTTAACTCACCTCTGTTTGGCTGCTGCAACAGATATAACGCTCCGGGAAGATTGGGCATCATCCTGTTCTACTCTTCGTACTCTGCTGCATTTATATAAGCGTTCTAAAGGCTCACATATGCTTCAGGGATTATGTTGTTCAAGGTCAACGCTTAGTTCAGACCTTCACACCTTTGTAACTAGGTCAGCGAATCACCTTATCACTTCATATTATCTATTTAATAATGATCACTCTCTATATATGTGCCTATGTCTTCATTCTGTCGTATTGTTTCCATTATTAATCTCTATGCTTCTATCTTCGACTATCTATTCTATGTGCTATTCATATATCATATCTTGATAAACATTTATTATTGTAGTATATGATCATGATAACAATAAACTGCACAAAGTAAGACAATTGCATTCAAATCTTACTTCTTAAACTACATCACAACAGCAAACTGACTATTTCGAAAATGCATATTCCTATTAAATCCCATTAGTTTGTTTGGAAATGAATAGTATGACAATATCACAGTAAAATCAAGTGATTAGGTAACAATAGATGATTAGAAGTGTAAAAAAGATTCTTATATTAAAGCTTTATGCGTCTTTATATGTGCTCCAGCTCATTACGGATGGGTTCATGTTATAAAAGAAATATGACCACCTCCGTATAGCTACCAGAGCAACAATTGGACGCTGAATATGAAAGAAATGTAGGAGAAATGCAGGAAAGTAGAGGAGAAATAAAGAATATAGGAGAATATAGAAGAATATTGGAGAATATTGATTGGAGGTTAGAAGAATGTAGTAGTGAGAGCGTGTACTAGTCCATATTAGCCGTGGACCAATGCTAAGGCTGTCCTGCGGAAAACTCGTCCATCTGGCGGTGGGCGTGGCCTCGGATGCGCACCTTATTGACACCCCCCTGTCTCAGCGCGCGCTATCGTTCATAAAGTCCGCCACCCCCCAAAAGGCAGACAACTCAGAATTTGCATAGTCGTCATTGTGTTAAAGGCCGGCTGTTGAATTTTTTTTTCATTCCGATTTTTCGCAAATATATTGCTAATTTTTGGACGAAGCAAGAAATCAACAAGCGGTGTCGCATAAAGTCATGACCACTTTTCCAAAAAGTCAGCGAGCGTAAGGCAGAAAAGCTGTGCTACATATGGAGGTATAAAAGATGAAATGATGTGGAGCAACGTAACCGCCTTCTCGACTTTGAAAACTTCATGGAAATGTAGGTTTCTTGACTAGAAAACGATCATGTTCGGTACAGTGAGTTTCGACCCGCTTTAGGCGAAAATTGGATTGGCGGGCGTCCGCCTCGCAACGTTCACGCCGTTTCGCAGCTACAGTATATCATACCGCGCTAAGAACCCAAGTCTGCGTCTCTTCATTCTCCTCAGTCTTTGCTTGGCAAACTGCCAGCGCTATGCGCCCGCGAAGCCTCCTGCGATGCGCACGCGCTTCTCCATCTAGAATGTTTCGCCTAATCCGGGATGAAACCGACTGCGGAAAGACAGTCACTGAAATTGGACTAAAAGCGCTGATCGGGGACGGCGTCCACAAGTTGAATCCCATAACGAAGTAGGGGTGAGAAAAAAAAAGACGGTTATACACCGCCCACGCAATGTGTGGCGGAGGTTTTCAAGTTCGTGAGAAATTTCAAAATGAATAAAGGAAAATTTTAGAAAATTTCAGGTCATAAATTAATTCGCACACAGAAAAGAAAGATCGGGCAACTTACAAGCTTATTTTTGACTGCCCGAAAGAAAAATTAGAAAATGAAAACTCTAGAAAAAGTCTAGATTATGAGAAAGTGATGAGATTTCTTTATATTTTTTACTGCTTGAAAATTTTACTGAATTCAAACTTTTCTTTTTGTAAATTTTTGTGTTGTATCTTATAATAAACTACAAATTTTCTGCTATCTTCATCGATATATAATATGTGGCAGCAGCGCGATCTCTGAGAGAATCCTCGCACCTCAGGGCGATGAGGTGCGAGACTGCTGCGAAAATCTCTTTGCGAACGACAAGAGCGCGCTTACGGTAGCTCAGCCGTGGCGTTGGTGCAGCTATGGCGGCTGGCTGCTGCACCAGGTGGCTGACTAGCTTTCTTTTTTACTCATAGTTTTCATTTCTTCGAGGCCATTAGATCACATCATGCGTTTCTGTATGCTTCATGATTCAGAACTGCATTCTGCTCATCTTCATCTAAGTATAATATTCGGTTGTGGCAAACGTTTCGTAAAGGCCTTTTTTCTTCAGCCAGGTCTTTAGCCGATTATGATTTCTGAACTGAATCTGTGATTTGATGACAAAACTTTTATCCAGAGCTAAGTGTTTTTTTGTGATGCAAGAAAATAATTATTAGATCATATGTTTTGTGTCATTGAGAATCATTTACAGCAAGCTCCTTAACAATTGTGATAGATTGCATTATTTGCTTCGTCATCTTACAAGGGAATGGTCAGAAGTCGAAGTAGCCAATCCATACAAGCTGCATGCCATTAGATGCAGCATAAATCGCTGACTCTAAATCTGTTTTCCTCATCTGCAGAGCGCTTTTGTGGACGAAATGAGAAGCCGTTGAAGGCCATTATTTTGTTAAGAAATTGTGCTGTAAAGTGCAAACTTGGCTATATAAAGCCATTCTCGGCTCAGTGTCGGACCAAAACATGCAACTAGGTCACTTCATATGGCCTGCACCTAGAAGTGAGCTGAAAGAGCAATAATGTGCCTAATTTCGCAATTTTTGCATACGACTTTCTCGCAGTAAAGCTGATCATAACTTCGCCTACAAAAGCGCTCTGCAGATATGGAAGACAGATTTAAAATCAGCATTTCATGCTGCGGCGAATGGTATGCCGCTTGTATGGATTGGCCACTTCGACTTCTGACCATTTCCTTGTTAGTCATTTTTGCTTCTCTGTATAGGACAAAATATTGAGTGCTTAAACACATTGATTGATTGTTTTTAATAGTCAAACAAGGCAAGGCATGAACAAGGCAGCTTCGCTTCATGCAGAGTCCATGTAAATACATTGAGAGCTTGCAGATTGGAGTGAAAAAGGTTTTGTATGTAATGCAAGAACTCTGGCACTTGAGTATTCATGAAAACGACTTCTCCTTCAACTTCTCTTCTCCTCCTTGGTAAATGAACAAACGAATCCCGGCATTTGAGAAAAACGCGTTTCAGTCAAAGAGAATGGGTAATAGTCATCTGTGAAGCGATTACGCCTTTGCCTCTTTGATTTCACTGCTTTCCTTTGATCGCACCAACTGCGCAGGTTTGATTGAAACGCGTTTTCTCAAATGCCAAGATTCGTTTGTTCATTTACCAAGGAGGAGAAGAGAAGTTGAAGGAGAAGTCGCTTTCAGGATGACTCAAGTGCCAGAGTTCTTGCATTACATACAAAACCTTTTTCACTCCAATCTGCAAGCTCTCAAAGTATTTACATGGACTCTGCATGAAGCGAAGCTGCCTTGTTCATGCCTTGCCTTGTTTGACTATTGAAAAACAATCAATCAATGTGTTTAAGCACTCAATATTTTGTCCTATACTGTAGAGAAGCAAAAATGACTAAGATGACGAAGCAAATTTTCAATGCAATCTATCAGCAATTGTTAAGGAGCTTGCTGTAAATGATTCTCAATGACACTAAACATATGATCTAATAATTATTTTCTTGCATCACTAAAAAACACTTTGCTCTGGATAAAAGTTTTGTCATCAAATTACAGATTCAGTTCAGAAATCATAATCGGCTAAAGACCTGGCTGAAGAAAAAAGGCCTTTACGAAACGTTTGCCATAACCGAATATTATACTTAGATGAAGATGAGCAGAATGGAGTTCTAATCATGAAGCATACAGAAACGCATGATGTGATCTAATGGCCTTGAAGAAATGAAAACTATGAGTAAAAAAGAAAGCTAGTACTCGCTTTTGTGAGCAAAAAGCTAAATTTTTTCCGTCTTTGATGTGCAAACAAGCATCATACACGATGATTATATGGGGTTGCATTCACATATTTAGACATAAATTCACAGCATGTTATCAAAAAGCCATTTCTAGAGAGGAATGAATTTTGGGCGTTCATTCATCAAGCCTTGAGCGAAGTGAGTATTTACAGTGCGATTTTCTGACATACAACTTTTTGGTAAAAAATAATCTTGAGCACCATATTCATAAAAATACCATCCGATTTTGAACATTGCAAAATTCAATTGATGGCAATGCAACTGGGGTAATTTAGGCCTCGGGCATACCTCACGCGATTTCAGTCGCCACGCGATTTGGCAATACTCCAAATGTTCATAACTCATCCTACGGGGTTTCTGAATGTACGGAAGAGGGGCATTTTATCAACCTACGAAAGCTATACATGCTGTGCATCTGAGGTCTTCCAGTATTGAATTTAAAGACATACGGCAAATTGCCAGATCGCGTGGCGACTGAAATCGCGTGAGGTATGTCCCTTGCCTCAATGATTGTTGTGTAATTAAACGAAGACTTCCTCCACATCGATTGGCGGCGAAAGCTCCGAAAGCATCGTTAAACTGCTATTGGACAATCTGGTCACAAGCAACGGACACACCTAGTCACGAGCTGCGGGCTGGTTCGAGGACTAACAAAATTTTTTGTTGCAATCTGTCAAGAGATTTTCTCTATCTAAATTTTCAAAGCTGATTACATACAAGCGATTGAAAGAAGTTCGCAGGTGACTGACATAGGTCTATATAAGTGTACGAAAAGAAGTTGTGTCCGTGTCGGTCATATGCTCTTGATTTCTCGTTTCAAATGTTGTAGAGCTTGCCTTCCCAAATATTCCTATCGAGGCCCCGGGGGTAAGCTCTCAGCAGAATCCATTACAGTCAACTTAATATTACCCTATCTTGCAACCGCTTACAATGCCGACAAAAGTACTATGTGATAGGTAAAACGAAATGTTGACCTTTTCTTTTCTGGTATCCTAGCCCAGCTTTTATTCGAAGAGATAATAAATCTTAGAGCTAACAATGAAATTCTTTCTTTTCACAACACTGCGCTTTGTTTCTTGGTCAGGACCGAGGCACTCATGTGTGAACTTTACGGTTCTCTATTGAGCAAGACGGCTTCTTCATGTAGAGTCGAGCTAAATACTTTGAAAGCTTGCAGAGTACAAAAGTTCTTGTAGGTAATGCAAGAATTCTGGCACTTGAGTTATTGTGAAAGCAACTTTTCCTTCAACTTATCTTCTCCATTTTGCTGGAGGAACAAACAAGTCCCGACTTTTGAGAAAAACACGCTTTAATGAAATAACCTGCGCAGTTGATGCGATCAGGGGGAAAATCGTGGAATTAAAGCGGCAAAGGTGAATCGCTTCACGAGGATCATTTGCCACCTTTGTCCAGGCCCTGGTTCATATCCCTGGCAACCCCTTACAGATTCTGTTCATAAACTTTTATCACTGCTGTGTTTGCGAGTTAGATAGTGCCTCAAATGCTTTTGTAAAGTGCATGGAACAAGTTCGAAATTTCGAGAAAGCAAACCCTTCGGAATGTAAAAAGCTATAAATTTCTCAAAGCGGTGCTAACACATTTCCGGGCCAAAAACTAATGTTTTCGCGAAAGGGTTTTTATACTAATATCGGAGTGTGATTAGGATATCATACTACCTTTGGCATGTGCATCTCACTCCAATGATCTCTAAAATCACGATATTTTTCGGGAATTTAGAAAAAGGCAGACGTAGGTACTATACGTTTGGAACAAATTCAATGGTATAGATTCTAGACTGCAATACAAAAGAAGTCATTTAGTTGAGTGATGTCAAATGCTTCTAAATACTGAATCATTTGGAGGGTTTTTTTTTCATTCACTTTCGCACTTGCATACTTCAATCAATCTTGCTATCGTCTCCTTCCCGGTTACGTTGTACGGAACATTTGCAGACATCTGAAGCCGTTAGTGAACTTATTCACCCTCTGGTGCAAGTTAGAGATTACAAAGAACTATGTTTTGTAGTAGAGTTTTGATAAGTCACCAACGCGTTCGGATGTTTGCAAACGCTCCATTCAAACGTACAGCGGGGGTCGCCAACGATACTAGGGGCGTATTTATCAATCCGCTATATAGGAAGTGAATCCTGTACATTTAACAGGCCATGTCGGGCACAGCAATCCGGCAGCGGAGCCCGACCTGTCGAGATCGTGCTCTGCTGCCCGACATGGTCAAACTTGCCAGATCGGACATTCTGAAGTTTGGTGAATCACGCGATTAGCGACCCAACTTGGAAGTGCCTGACTAGCAAGATATTTAGTGTGCTGGTTTCAGAGGATGCTCACATTCACCGGAGACACAGTAGGTGTTTTTAAACAACTAGTTCTTGAGCATGTGGCGCTAAATGTTTGCCAAAATTGAACCTTTAAACGCTTAGAATTTTTTCCATGTTCCGGCATCGCAGAAGGAAGGTGGGTTTGGATCAAGGCAAGACTTTTGTGTACTGTTTCCAAGCGGCTCTTGGTAGAGTAATCTCGATTGAAAAGATTTTGACAATATTAGAAACTCCTCAACCTTCAATAACTTCCTGATCATCCTCTTTTTTATTTCGTTCAATTTCTCTTTTTGAGCATAAGCCTGTCCATGCAAAATTGGTCAGTTGCTAACAAGGGGAATGGTCAGAAATCGAAGTGGCAAATCCAAACAAGCTGCATACCGTTAGATGCAGCGTGAAGCACTGACTCTAAATCTGTTTTCCTTACTTGCTTATCGCTTTTATGGGCGAAGCTATAAGCCACTGAAGACCATTATTTTGCTAAGAAGTTATGCGTGAAGGTGTTTAGCCGTACAAAGCCACGTTCACCTTAATGCTGGGCCAAAACGTGCAGCTGAGCTACTTCAAATTTCTAAAGCCTGAAGCTGAGCTAAAAATGCAACAATGCGCTCAATTTCGCTGTTTTTATGTATGATATTTTTTCACAATAAAACTGCTTGTAGCTTGGTTCACAGAAGCGGGGAGCAGATAAGAAAGACAATCCGAAGTCAGCGTTTTATAGTGCATCGAATGGTATCATAGGTGCGATAGGGGGAGCCGGGCCCTCTCCAGGTGAAGGGGGTCTCTGCTACTCCCATCCTTGTAAGGTGAAGGGGGTAAGTGAGCCCTTAGAGCAAAATGCCCCAACAAGTTACATACCGAAAACTGAGGTCATATAGAATCGACATAGAACGTCGGCTTTTTTCTAGGTCTTTTGTGCCGCGAGATATGAGGGATTTTATGTACTTCATGTGTCAACTAATTTTGTGTCCTCACTTTCTGCTCTCCAAAAGAATGCTACGAGAAAGTCGACGGTCTACGTCTGCTAATGAAGACTTGCTCTGTAACGCAGATAGATAACCAGCAGATTGAGTCTTCGTTTGGCAGAAATTTGCTGTTGAAAATGAACATGATTTCAGGTAAAATGCAGTGTATCTCTCAGTAAAGTGCCGCTAGAAAGAATTCGACGGTCTACGTCGAGTCCCCTTTTCCTGGGCTTTCGAATGGTATATAGACCGCTGAGCGAAAAAACTTGCCAGTTTTTAAAAATGGTGTGGAGGTATTTACTATTAGCTGGCTCCACCCAGCTCCCCCAATGTATTGGCTTTTATCGGTCACCAGAGCAAGTGCTTTTTAGAGCCGGGAAGCAAGAAAGCCCTAACATGCTTTACACCGTTCGAAAGCTGAGATTATGGAGAATCGACGTAGACCGTCTCTTTTTTCATAGCTTCTTTGTAGAGCGAGATACGAGCGATTTTATACGCCTACTCACCAGCTAATTTTGTGTTATTATTTTGTAATTTATTTTTGAAAGAAAGAACAAAGATTAAAAAAAAAGAGACGGTCTACATTTACTGGCAAGGTCTTGCTCTGTGATGCAGTTAGAAAATCAGGCACCTTTATCCATTCTTCACGCAGAAATTTCGCGACAAAAACACACGTCTTTTTGGGTAAAATCCCGTGTAACTCTAAGTAGAGGGGAGCTAGAGAAAAAGAGACGGTCTACGTCGAATCCTTTTTTTGTGGGCTTTCTAATGGTATACAGGTTGTCGGGTGAGAAAACTTGTGGTTTCTCAAAAATGAGGTGGAGATATTCAATAGTAACTTGCTCCACCCCGCTCCGGCTTTCTATGGGTTGCCGGAGCAAGACTTTTTTGGACTGGGAAAGCTTTGTGCACCAACACCTTATATACCATTCGATAGCTAAGAACGCGAGGAATCGATATAGACCGTCTCTTTTTTCGTAGCTTGTCTGTGAAGCGAGATACGAGCAGTTTTATCTAGCTACAGTATCAGCCAATTTTGGATAATTATATTTTCGAACCAAGAAGGTCTTTTTCGAACTTTTATATATGAATCGAAAGCATGAAAAACGAGTAATCTGACTGTTGTTTTGTTTGTTATTATTCTCTCTAGTGAAAAGAGATATGGTATGATTTCTTGTCAGTAAACATGCATCCATCGCTAGTCGGTTCAGATTTTTCTACTCTTGCTCAACTCTTTTTGGCAAAGTATGTATTCATTGATACAATGTTAATTATTCAAAAAATCACCTTTTACTTTTTGATTAAGTTTCGTTATCAACGCCCTTTGAGCGCGCAGAAGGTCTCAAGCATGCGTTTTTCAACGAAACGTTGTTGATTCCATACTCTCTTGCAGTCTTGATGTCTGAGGAGAAGAGCAGCTGGCGTTTCCTTTCCAAACAAAAGTTCCGTTGTAATAGCTGTTTGCCTTGATTAGTCTCAACCTCAGGTGAAAGGGGTCAGCCAGATGCCGGCCCTAAAGTGAAGGGGGTCAGAGAAATTTCTCCACCTATCGCATCTATGAATGGTATACAGCTTGTTTGGTTTGGCCGCTTCGACTTCTGACCATTCCCTTGTAAGGTCTAATGTGGCTCAAAACCACCAATCATGAATGGTCTTTAGCTTTGCAGAGTCAAGGGAAAGTATTAGCAACGGAGAACTTTTGTCTAGAGCATGATCAAACGCAAGCTTTGCTTGCTTCTTCTCTGAAAAGGCAATTACCGATATTTTTCATAGAAAAAAGTTGATGAATTTACAGCTAAACAAGCGATATAGTGGATGACAGATTTGTGTATATTATTGTGCACAACATTATAAATTTTATTTTTGACATAATCTGCGACATTGTCAGTTACAAATGTCTAGGAGTTACATAGCAGAGAAGTCAAGATCATTGCAATCTCGTAATTTCCCTTGCAGAAGATTATTTGTTTGGGTAGAGGACTATATGTCGACGAAAGTGGGAGGATTGGAGGACGATGCAGCAGATATTTAGCCTGTGCATGTAGTAAAAAGTGTATTTGTCGCAGATGGCCGGCGGAACTTTCCACTTCCGTTGACATATAGTCCCCCACCCCATTTGGTTCTCTGTCAAGTTATATCAAAAAAGTTTCGTTTGTTCGCCGTTTTATCAAACGCTCAGTGTACCGCTTCTTGGAATATTTTTTTCAGAAACTTTACATCAATTCGACAAGAATGAGAATTCTCAACCTCACCTTCTTGTTACTTACCATCTTAGTGGTATGTTGACCAAGCAAGACATGACTTAATTTGCGATTTTACTCCTTAGACTTGCTGACTGCACATTACTTTAATGCTTACAGATTCTCTCTGCTGTGGACGTTGGTGAATGCGGAAGAAAATCTCACAGAAAAGTAAGAAAAGGGATAAAAAAGGGAATCAAGAAGGCTTCGAAGAATGTGAAGAAGATTCCGAAAGTCCGCAATGTGAGGAAAATCAAAGATGGAACTGACGATGTGGGGAAAATCGAAAATGGAATTGAAGCAATCAAAGAAAATTGATATTTTGTGCTCGATTGTCGATAAACCTTGGCATTGTGATTCAGTTGTAACACAATTTTTAAAAGGTCTAGCAAAAGTTTGTTACGCGATAAGCCAACGTTTCGGCAGTTCGTCCGCTTCTTCAAGGCTTCCTAAAAAATTGAGACTTTAAAAACTGCCCGCTCAAACGCCTTGTTTGGCAATAGATTCTGTTTAGCTTAATGATGGAGTGGCAGAATAAGAGAGCCTAACTTCAGCCTTGTTAGACCGGGATATAGAGACCGAACAACCAGTACTGCGCTGCAACCGCGCTATGAGTGAGTTAGACATTGCCAACATTGATTTTTATAGTTGTAGAAGATCTTGTATTAGAATCCACATTGTGTTTGATAGGAGAACAGTTCGCTGTTTATGGCAATGCTTTCATCTTTGCAGTTCATTTTTGGTAATTTAGACGCTATCCAAAAGGCTTCCAACGTTTTGTGGAGGTGGCGTTTAAGAAAAACGATAGCTTTTCCAGCCGTTAGCTGACAGTTGCTCGCGCGCTTAACAGCTTTATCTCATTCATTTATGAAATGAGGAAAATGATCTAAACTTCAGTTTGTTTTCATTTGGAGTTCGTTTCCTACAACTATCAAAGAAGCTCACATATTTCACATGCTAAATTGAGCCCAAGACATTTCTATCGCGTGTCTATGGCGATGTGATTGCTAACTGTTTCCATCATTAAAGAATAGCAGAAGCCTCAACATAAAGCATATTTGAAGAAGAATAAAGCTTTGGGCATTTACTGCTCCAAAATGTAGGCCTTGTGAGAGCTCGTTCGCTGCTGGGCGGTGCTACCTGTGCGTCGTTTCCTGACACTCGCGCATTCAGGGTGCCACTATTGCCAGCTATCTTATTCTTGACATATACCCGTTTTGTGAACTATTAGCTTGGATTAGTGCGACAAAGTGCAGTGACCTGAAAGTACTGGTTCCCATGACATAACCTTCGATGTGCACCCAGAGGTGTGGATTGTGGCGTATTTTGGATTTTTTATGGCGTCAAGATGTCCTTTGTTTCTTGTGCACAACCGTCTGCCATTCTTTTATGTGTTGGTCACCGCATTTTTGACAGGTTATGAAATATACCGCTCCTAATTCCATCCAGTCGCGTGGTTCCAGAGCTCATAAGGAAGGCTACCTAACTTAGCTCAGCCTTTTGGTAGAAGGGCTACATATTCTAAATCAGCTTCAAATGCTGATTCCAAATATACTATTCCTAGCTGTCGTGCACCATCTCAGACAATCACAGGCTCTCAGCGGGCCCCACCAAAAGCGTCGTTGCCTTATCGCAGCCACTGTCGCTTCCCGCTGAGAGCTTTGTCGGAGCTTTGTCGGAGCTTGTCGGAGCGGGCTCGCTGCCCGCTGAGCCCGCTCCGACAAGCTCCGACAAAACTCCGACAAAGCTCTCAGCGGGAAGCGACAGTGAGGCGATGAGGCCACCGCGCTTTTGGTGGGTCTAGGCGGTGGTTTTGTGGCTGCCGGCTGAGAGCATTTGATTGTCTGAGATTCCGAAGCAAGTTATGGGCTATTTCTTACGCAAAATTGGCGTACCACTGAACAAGAGAAGACTGCCTGTAGATAAAAATCTGCGAAAAAAGGTGCTGAGGTGTCAAAATAGTACAAATCCAATCTTTTCTCAATAAAAAAAGCTTAACGCATATATATCAGCACTCAAATAATGATGACGTGATGCCCGTGAGTCGGTGAGCATGCCAATTTTGTGCAGGAAAAAGCCCATAACTCGCTTCGTAATGGCAGCTAGGGATAGCATATTTGAAATCAGCGTTGAAACTGATTCAGACCATATATGTCCCTTGCAAAAAGGCCGAGCTAAGTTAGGTAGCTTCCCTTGTCAGATGATGCAGTCGGCGGTCGTGCACATTCTGTCATAAGCTCGATTGCGGCTTAGTTGTTTTTTTTTGAGAGGTACGGATATCTACAGTTATGACTTTGGAATCTGAAAATTCTCGGCGATGTCGACAAACTCGGCGACTTGCTGACTTTGGCCAATTCGCCGACCTCGCCGAATTCGCCGAGTACAACTGCATGGCATTTTCATAATTGTAGAAAAGCTTACAGATTACTTCAGCATAAAGATTTGGATGAAAAACTTCACACAAGGTTTATAGGTCATATGCTAGCAGCAGAGAGAAGATTTTTGTTTTACCAATTTATTAGTCTCGACTGTGCGAGCGATGCTTATTCAGACTGCATGTGGGAGGCTACAAAAAATATGGCGTATTCAGGTGCGAGAGAGGTGCCTAACGTGATTTTTGGAGGAATAATGGAGCAGCTTTGGAGGAGCCGATCTTACGGTCTGAGCATGCATGTTGGGGAGCTAATAACTGCGAATATTACAGATATGGGGCTGGGGTCTGTTCTATTGGACAGATCTTTGAAAATATGGTTTCTAGAAAGAAGGCCGTAAGAAGAACAAATTTCCAATAAAAGTG
Source organism: Cylicocyclus nassatus (assembly GCA_958299035.1). NCBI lineage: Eukaryota > Metazoa > Nematoda > Chromadorea > Rhabditida > Strongylidae > Cylicocyclus > Cylicocyclus nassatus. Next base: position 55,416,670 of record CATQJL010000112.1, on the reverse strand, counting down.
CCTAATTGACAGCCGAACTTGAGAAATCTGTCAATAAGGGTGAGTTTGCGCCCTTATATCTCTGCAAGTTGTAGGTTTGTGGTAATCTCATGTGGCCACTGACATGTACTTTTGGTAGCTCTATTTTTCTAGAAGTAGCTCGTGTTCATAGCTCCAGCGTAGGAAGCGCTATATAAAGGCGATGACGCTTATTCTGAATTTCATCTCCGTAGAGAGTAGGGATGTTGAGCTAGGATAGCGTGTTTCATTTTGCATTCGAGGGGTACATGACATAGAATTCGGAGAAAATCCAGGGGAGCCGTTTGTGAGAGGCCATCTACAAAACTTCCAGGACGTTTTTTTCAAGTCTGCCCGCGCGATTTTTTCTCTTTCTCTTCCCTCAATTTTCCCCTCTCTTTATTACTGGAACGCTGTGGCAGTTACCCGGTGGCCATCTGGACCTGGTTAGGCGGCTGAAAGCGGCTAGAAAGGGGGGTAAATAGGATTAGAAAAACGCAATTTTCGCTTAATTTCTTCTTATTTTTCCTTTTCTTGATTTTGATCGTAGTGCAAAGTAGAAAGTGGGCGAGCTTGTTTGGAGGAGTTGTAGTTGTATAAAAGCGCTGAAAGTGAGCCTATTTTACACTTTTCCGATTTTTTCGCTCATTTTTTCGGTTGGAGTGCACGTAAGCGGGTCGAGAAGGGAAGGGGTGGATCTTCACTTGAAGGTGTTTTGAGTGAAGTGAGCGGGGCTTTGATTGGTGGATTAGCGGCAGTGATTGAGAGATGGTAGTGCTAACAATGGGTAAACTGTGGCTGTTGAGGGATGAATGGGCGTGGCTTGTAGTTGAGTGGGCGGAGTCTTGGGAAATGGGCGAAGCTTAAAAAGGTGGGTAGAACTTGGGGTTCAATATTAAGGTTGTGAATCTCAAAACTTGGCAATTAAAATCGAGATTTTTGAGGTTGCGAAAACTTCAAGTTCTCCAAATCTTCAATTCTATCAATTTTAAAGGTTTCGCAACCCGTCGATTTCATCGACTTTGGAGGTTTCGCAACTTCTAGAATATCGATTTTATGATTTTTAGCTGTGAATTGTAAGCCCGCCCATTGAGTTGTCACTATATACCCAATATATGGGTGGAAAGTCACTTAGTTTTGATCTGAGGTCTTCACTTATGTTCTGCGAACGGGATTTTGTTAGGGGGCAACCCATTACTTTATGTAGAAAGAGCTAAGATGAACATCATTCGACACAAGAGCTTCGCGAGTTTCTTGGCAGCTAAACATGAAAAGTTTTTTTTGAAGTGAAGGCGAAAATGGCTAGCAAACTTTGTTACAACCAAAATTTACCTAAAATTTAGCCACCGTTAGACCTACAGAATGAAGCTATCATGGGCAGCAGATGTGTTTGTTGCAATCAGCAGATTGGATAAACTCTATGCTCAATTTTTCTAAGAAGATGGCGCCATTTGTTTCTCGATTTTCGCTCTTAACCTCGCCACTGGTTTTGGCTAAAATATTGATAATCTTGAATTGACCCGAAGCTCCACTCACTGTAGTTTTCAAACCCACTGTTAATGAAAACCCGTTATTTCGCGCTAAGAGGTTACAGTGAAGTTTCAAATGGAAAAAATTTATTGAACCACGCAAGGTTGAAAATTCGTTGCACTTCTCATCCGTCTATCAAAAAACTTGCTTGCGCGTTTTTGTAAATTAAAATCTCTTTAGAGAACGCTATTAGGCCGTGATTAGCATAGGCCCTTATCTGCACTGTTCGTTAAATTATGAGGTTACAAACTCTCGTTCTCATGAATTTTCTCCCGGATTTGAGAATCTTGTATTTTGTGGGATTCTTATCCCTAAAATGTGTCACCAGCAGCAAAACAATGTAAAAATTGTTGACAGCACATTGAGTGATCCATTTGAGCGGAAATTTGAAGATTTACATCATACATGCAGTCAAACAGTCATGACTTTGGAATGTGGAAATTCTCGGCGATGTCGGCGAATTCGGTGATTTGCGTTTTTCGCCGACTTTGCCGAATTCGCCGAGAATTTTTACATTCCACTGTCACAACTGTAAACTTGTGTAGAATAGATTCATGTAAAAATTTTCAAAAACTTATGTGAAATGGAAGTTTTGCTTATCACAGGTGGGCATTAGGTGGGACATTGACCACCTAAATTGAAAAAGTCTAGCACGCTCTTAATTGAGTTTTTCCTAATTTTTTTACACACTTTGTTCCTTAGTCTCACTGCGCGTACACAAACCAAATTTTCATTTTCATTTTCATTTTCATTTGTACGCTCAAGGCGTTCCAATACAAAGGAAAAAACACAAAACACAAATCGAGAAGTTAGTAATACAGCGGAATAAGCAATAAACGAATGCAGACATCATCATATCAATCCGAGTCTAATCCTAGTCAGACTAATGTAAGAAAGATGAAACGGCTTGCACTGAATATGTTGATAGGCTAATAACTAGATATGTATAAATATGTAGGCATTGATAGGCATTGATACTCATAACTCCAAAAGTTATAACTCCAAGGAGATGACCCATGCCCCCTCGTTGCCAGCGGAGCGATCTTTGTATTAAATCTTAAAGGAAACCGACAGCTTATCAGGCGGGTCTACTGGCACAGGTATATTACTCTGTTAAACCAGCAAGCTGTACGATTGAATACTGGATAGCTGAGCGAAAAAGACTCGGACTAAGATGATGATGAGAGACTGGTTAGTAACTAGAAGAAAACGAGTAGACCGAAATTACAAGTATGACGTAACGTGAGGAGACACACGAAAGACGTCAAAGCCATAATTTATAGCCATAATTGAAAAGCGAACCATCATAAGACCAAAGAGCACCTGAGATGGCAGATTTTAAAGATGAAAATTGGAAGAAAATGTGCTAGAACACAAAGCCTATATCGGAGATCCATCCATAAACACAGTCGTATACAATATCCCAAGCAAATAAATTAAGTCCAGCATCTCTGATCAAAAAGGCTATGACCGTCAGGCAACGCTAATCATTTTCAGCGATACTTGACAAGTCAAGTCTTTTTAGTGTACTCCTGAAAATATGGCTACTATCTGCACTAGTGGTATCAACAGGGAGACGCGAAAGCCACCTAGCTCCCCTACAAAACACATTATTGAACATCAGTAGGTATTTTCTGCGTCGGATTCTTGGATATTGCAGGTTAAAAGAACCAGACCTTTCACTAGTAGGAACAAAAATCCAGTACTTGCTAGCTTTTAGTTTGTTCTTTCTCCTTAGAACTCGAAAGCAGAATACAAGGTCCGAAAATACCCGCCGATGTGTTAAAGACTCCATATGAAGCTTCTTAAGACGGTCGTGGTATTCAGGTGGGGCAACTCTGGGTGATACGCGTCTGTACAGCAACCTCGTAAAAAATTATTAAACCTTTTCTACTCTACGCATATCTTTTTTGCGGAAGGGAGACCAGATCTGAAAACAGTATTCCAGGTGAGGGAGAACAAACGCTTTATAGAGCAATATCAGTATCCTTGGGGATTTGGTACTAGTATTTCGAAAAAGCATGAAAAGCGAAGAATACGCTTTCTTGATTGTCATATCGACTTGCTTAGTGAAGCTAAGGTTTGTATCAATCAAGACGCCCAGATCTCTAACAGCATCACATCCTTTCAATGTAGTGCCTTTGATGTGATAGGAGATTGTAGAAGCATTTCCAAGATGAAACGTTGAGCATTTGTCGAGGTTCAACGCTAGATCCCAGCTATCACACCACTTGATCAATTTATCAAGAGAAGTTTGCAGTGCCAGCTGAACTTCTGGGGCTTTCTCTTCATCATATGCTCCATAAATTTTTATATCATCAGCATAATTTTTACTTGTATGCTAGGAAAGGTTTTCAAAACAGATGGTAGATCGAGGGTATAAATCAGGAAGAAAAAGGCTAAAACACCCCCTGAAGGACACCACTAGTGCAGAGGTACTTTTTGGAATAATGATGTCCAACTCTAACAGTCATATGTCGATCATACAGATAAGATGTAAACCAGAAAGCAGATTACCTCCGATTCCGATTTTGCTTAATTTACTCAGTAAATTAGGATGGCAAACTTAATCAAATGCCTTAGTAAGGTCAACGTAAATAATGTCAACAGATTTGCCCTCTTTGAATGCCAAGCTCCAATCGAACACACTGTCAACCAAATTGGTGGTGGTGGAAGGTTCAAAAATCCATGCTGTTCATCGGGGATTAGACCCGAGTTATTGAGCCAATTAATTAATTTACCTCGTATAATTCTTTCCATGATTTTGACAGGGGTAGGCAGTAAACTGATGGGGCGAAAATTGGTGAGAAAAAGCGCTCCATCAACTTTAGGTATGGCTGTAACCAAGGCTTCTTTCCACATAGGCGGAACTTCTCCCAACATCATAGATATATTGAAAATGTGTGCGAGTGGATCCGCAAGCGATGACGCGCTCAAGTACACAATTTGCGGTATACCATCAAAAGTCTCCGTGAGGGAGGGCTTGAGTTTTCTAAGGAAGTTGTACACACTAGATGGATGAAAGTAAACGTCAACACAGCTATGAGTTGGCGCCACGTTAACATTCATCGAAGTAGTGTATTTAACATAATTACTAACAGGAAAATAGACACTAGCAAAGTAAGTACCAAGGGCTTCGGCTTTATCAGTATCACTAATGTACGCACCGTGGCATCTTTAAGAATAGAAAGTTTAGCAGTAGGTTTCATTTTTTTCTCAAATACAGAAAAAGGTGTCTCTGGATGAAGTCTTAGCAGCAAGTTTCTTTTCACGATAGGCTGTGAATTTTTTTAAATGATCATTACTTATAATAACGGGCTAAGGATGTTTACGTGTTTTTGTGTGGATGTGTGTGTGTGTGTGTAAGTCTGTCTGTCTGTCACGAAATTCGTGGGACGGTTACCAGCCAACTTCTTAAGCCCAAATTTTGCACAGCGCATGCTAGCAACATGAGAGTCCAATATACCAAAGCTTGAGCGGATCCGTTCAGTGGATCCTTTGACAATCACACGTCAGACGGATCCACTTGGCTTTTGGTCAGTAAAATTGAGCCTTTAGTAAGACCTTTTGCAAAGTCACGGATATGTTTGACAAGTTAGTCTGCAAGCCATGGACTTTAGCCTGAAAAATTAAACTAAAGTTTATTACTTTGCAAAAACGGCGCCAAAATATATTTGTTGCGCAAATGTTCAATTTGCCAAGATTTTACCCGATCATTTGAGAGGATTTTTGCACGAAGATGTAGCCCACAGTGATTATTGTATCTTATGGCGAAAAGCAAGCCATGAAAAGTTTAAAAACCGATTCAAATCTGCGTTTGTTCTTTTGGGAAAAGTTTCATCCAGGCGAAATTACCGATCTCACATGAAAAAGTCTTAGGAATGAGTAGTTGTTTACAAATCTATCGTGATAGTTGGCATAGCGCGGTAAGTATCAATGTCATTATTACGAGAATGGGTAACGCATACAGATAGTAGGGCCAGTGCGAACCTCTGCGAAGCAGAGGTGACGCACTGGTAGTCTATATCGCACAAACTTTTTTGTAGAGTGGGTCATAAAGAGGGTTATCTATGGTATCAAAAAGATGTTGTTTCTGCAAAAAAAATTGCGTACCATAACGCTATCTGTGCATTGCAAACGAGTCATTTTATCATTCTGTTAAGTGAGACACTTTCAGAAAACTTGCCACAACCTTCGCCTTTAGTCATATAATTTTACCTTGAAACTTCTCAGTCAACTCTCTCAGACCCGTGTTCATGTATGTACCAAGGTACCAAATCGTCGCCTGTGCTTTGCAAACGAGCCGTTCTAGTTCACATCTCTACTTGACGAATGAGAAATTTTAGGAAACAAGCTAAGTACGACATCCAACCACACAAGTTTTTACATGATGTTTCGTTCATTGTCCCACTAGCATATGTTCGTTCATTTACGCAATTTGATGCCACACCGCTACGCATACATTGAGAAGTATTCATATATGCTGATCTTACTTGTATCGATTGAGGGATGTCGCGCGTGCGGCAATCAGCGAAAAGCCTAATTCATGGAAAACAGCCCAAAATGTTTGCCATTTCTTCTATCAAATTTTTACACTCAAAACTATTTTCCAGCTTGTCATTTGCTCGTATCGGGCTCTGATCTTCACACGCTAGTTATGAGACGCTGAGTACTTCTCCATTCACATGAGTTTCTCGTAATTTTTCATGCCTTGTCCCCATTAGCCTTTATTCGTTGATTTACGCAATTTGGTGCCATGTCAATCCACATACATTGAGAACTAGCCATGTACATTTGCTGTTTTAATTTGCATCGGGGTTAAGCTACGTCGCGCTTGTGGGAGTCAGCGATGGCGCGATTTGTCGCGCGCGAAAGCCCATTATATTGAAAAAAGCCCAGATTTGTTTGCCATCTGGGCGATCAATTATTTCCTGTCGGTTCCCGCAAAGATATCTCTTCTGTTTTTTTTTCATCCAAAACGATTTACAGCGCCATTTGCCCACCTTCTGTCTGCCCCTGGCCCTAGTTTTCCAAAATATGGAAAATGAGGAAAATGATTACTATTTGCGCTAGAATGTATAGTCCATCGCCTATAATTTGAGTAAATTTACTTGCACAAAAATGAATTATAGAGAACATATGAGGAATTATAGAGAACAATCATAATATAATGACTCGTTGTTAAATAAGGGCATGTATTTACCTCGAGGATGCCTTTTTTGAAAAAAAACTCAATTGAGGACGTGCAAAACTGGACAACGCAAAAGGTTCGAACTTACAACTGCATCAATTTGTGAAGCTATAGCAATAACCACCACCCACAGAGTATCAGCGTTTCTTCCGTATTTCTCTCGGGCGGGCAGGGGACAATATGTCGCCGAAAGTGAGAGGTTCCGCCGAGCATTTGCAACAAATTCCAATACGTGCACAGGCTGCGCATTTGCTGCATTATCGTGCAGGACCCTCCCACTTTCGGCAACATATAGTCTCTATCCCCCTCAAGCTGCCAACTTGCGCGAAAATGTCCATAACTTCTTTCAGAGAAACGATTAGCATAAACGGAAGTTAAATTCGGAATCAGCGTCCCAAGACGAGTGTATAGGTACACATCGTATTTCAAAAGGCCACGGACATGAGTATCGTTTCTTTGTTGGTTGAACGCAAACAGCTATCAAGGTACGCTAGTCATATACGGTGCCTGCCAAAACTATAATTGCACCCTGAAAATTGCCGTAACTCATCTGCTCCTCAACGAATTGATCTGAAATTTGGTACAGTTGTGTGTTTAACAGGCTACCATCAGTAACCAAAACGGATCCCGTTTTTGCTCGATTATTCAGGAAAAAATCAAAAATTTCGAAAAAAAACAGGCTTGAAGGTTGGCCAAAACTATAATTCCACCTAAGGTTTCTGTCCACTGAGGTAATTCTCGGCTTCCAAAGTATTTTGTGCATATACATAATTAAAAGTCAAAACAGTCGCTCTAGTTCAGCTGTGTCATATTTTTCTAAGAAACGTTTATCTGCTTTTTTTCGCTTAAAAATACTTTCATGCGTATTTCATTCCCAAGAATGTGTTTATATGAGTAATTTCGCAGTTTTTTGACTGGTTTGGAAGCGATAGGGCTCCACCTATCTTATAGATGCTTAGCGAAGTAGAGAACTAGAAAAAAATTGGAGTTTTCGTATCTAAAGCGCACCCGACACAGACCTTACAGCAAGCCTGCGCTCAAGTTTTTGCCTCCAAAATTGGTTTATGTTGTTTTTATAAGCTCAAAATGATGTAAAGCATCCTTTACATAAAAAGAAGTTTGTAGACTATACGTGCGATTGTTGGCCAAGTCACATTTTGCTTCGTTTTTGAAGCATAAAACTTCGCGGTTCAATGATAATATTTAGGCAATCCCAAAATACTTACCAAATGGTACCTTTCCTGATTTTTCGCCACTGTTTAGCTTCTAGATAGTGAAAGCACCCTGCATTGTATGGTGCCTTGTGACTCACATGAGCAACGAGCAGAACCAAGAATAAGTTCATGGTTTTTTGCGAATCAGTTTTTGCAGGATGATTTCCTCAATCAGCCTAGATGCTAAGACGTGCGGAAACCTGCAAACACTGCATTCGGACTCTCATACGTACAAACAATGTTATTACTCTATTTCACGCTCATAAGAACATTGCAGAAGGAGTTTGAGGGCATAAATCTGAACGGCCTGCGGTTAGCTCTATGTCGGGTGCGCTTCAAATATGAAAACTCCGATTTGTTTCTAGTTTTCACTTCGCTAAGCATCTATAAAATAGACGCAGCCCTATCGCCTCGAATCACTCAAAAAACTGTGAAATTACTCATAAAACACATTCTTGGGAACGAAATACGCGTGAAAGTATTTTTAAGCGAAAAAAGCAGATAAACGTTTCTTATAAAAGTATAACACAGCTGAACTAAAGCGAGTGTTTTGTTTTTGATTATGTATGTGCACGAAATATTTTGGAAGCTGAGATTTACTTTAGTGGACAGAAACTTTGGGTGGAATTATAGTTTTGGCCAACCTTCAAGCCTGCTTTTTTCGAAATTTTTGATTTTTTTCCCGAATAATCAAACAAAAACGGAATCCGTTTTGTTTACTGATGGTAGCCTGTTAAACACACAACTGTACGAAATTTCAGATCAATTCGTTGAGAAGCAGATGACTTACAACAGTTCTCAGGGTGAATTATAGTTTTGGCCAGCACTGTATAGTTGAATGTCTGTTTATCTGTTTGTTTGTCTGCCTGTATGTCTGTCTGACGTATGTTCTAAATAGAAAATTCTATTTCTGAACCGATCCAAACTAATCTCTGCACACGTACAATGCGTCTGACGGGACCAGCGGCGTAGTGCAGTCATACACCTGCCAGCGAGCACTACCGTAGCCGCAGCTCAGATAATCGCCGGGGCAGGCGGTCCGCAAACTCGCGCTTTTTTGTAAGCGGTCAACAGAATTTTTAGGCGTGGCCAAACCTTCAGCTGGCGGCACTTTCTTTACGGTCGCATATTCTGCCAGCAGGCAACAATACGACATTTTCTGCAAGCGCTCGGCAACAAATTTGTTTCAGCGAGCGCTGGCTAAAATTTCAGCAAGCGCTAGGACTATTTTAACGCAGTTTCGGGCACACGGCGAGTAAAGATGAGACTCTATGTGGCAGAGGCGAAAAGTCCGCGAGAATGCGTCGCAGCTAGTCCATAAGGAAACTGCGATTTTTCTCCAAACATTCGTCTAAAATTTCGCTAAAATTCTTCCAAATATCTGCAAGCGGACCGCAAGAAATAAGCGAACTATTTTTCCGGTGCCCGCCCGCCCATAAATCGTATGGCCGCCTGCCCCGGCGATTATCTGAGAGCGTGGAAGGAACATACCGCGCAAAGCGACGTAGTCCCTGTTTTGACTACTCTTCCCGCCCCTTTCTTAACTTATTCTCTGTTCTGCTTCTAAATTTCTGAGCTTCCCCTGTCTGAAACTCTACTTCAGTACTTTCTGACAAGGATACTAGATCTCAGTAGCAAGCCGAGACGATATGCCACATGATGCGATGCGATAGATGCGATAGATGCGTCTTGATGAGCTGATTCCATGTCTAGCTTCCGTATTCAGAAATTATGAGCGTTTGAATGTCCAGATTTGACAACCATTTAGTGTCATATCTTCGGAAACTACTCATTCAAAAACGCTTTTTTATGTTTTGGTGTATGTGTGTATGCAGTGAATGCCCTTGCAGTGAATTTCGTCTTGCAGTCTCAAAACCATGTCAACTAATCACTTTCAAGCTCAAAGCAAATTACTGTAAAGCTTATCAACTTCACACTTTTGACCGCCCATAGCTTCCTCAGAAGCACTTAGCAGATATGGAAGCTAGATTTGGAATCAGCTCGTCAAGCCGCATCTAATCATATGCATATCATTTCGGTCCGTTACTGCGACCTGGTATCCTTCCCTTTTAAGACCTCTCAAAGTATCATCGCGCGAATGGAAGACAAAATGGAGTTTAAGGTTTTTTAAAGAAGATGTAACATGATCATTTTATTTGGAAATTCTGAAAACTCTTCTTCCTTTCAGCTAAAGGTGAATATCGTAAGGTGTAATCGTATATCGTGTAGATCAGAGAACACTCTAAGGCGAACAACACGGCGTTGTTTACTCAAACCTAAACGATAAGCATGGTTCAGTACCATACGCGGTTTCCTCAGAAGCAATATTATTTTCCGTGAATTACGTGCTGGATAGTTCTTACAGTTGATTCATTTAAGATTAGCAATGGGGGCTAGACAGAAGTGTGAGTGTTAAGATGGATTATGCCTCCGAGGCACGCATGATTTGCGTTTCGCATGGTTTCACTACTGAACATGGAGAGGCTACATAGCAAATGAGCTTCGGGTACTTGAATTAACAACTTTCAAAACATTTGTTCCTGTTATTATTAGTACTTTTGCATGCAAAATGTGCAAGCAGTCATGATTTTTAAGCCTTTTTTAGGCGGCGCAGACCTTGATATGCTTGTATAAAAACTGCAATTAGCATGTGGAGAATGGACTCGCACCACTTCTTCTCGAAAATGACTGAATTTTCTCAACCTTTGTCCATACAGTGGCTAGGATTCAAATAGGATATCTGAGAAAAGAGTTAGTATCGCACAACAGTTGCTGTAGTGAGGAGAACGACGGTGCTGGGTTTTGTTTTGGAGTGATAACTGCTCACACTTTTCAATTTATTTGTTCACTAGCTTGCTTACCCGGCTCCGCCCGGCCCTGTCAAAACACTATGTCAAAGAACACTATCCCTACTCCTGTACGAACCTTTCCCTGTGCCCACGCCTACATGCCAAAAACTATTCCCGCTGTTCTAGTAAACAGCATGCTCGATTACCCCCCTGTGCCAACTCCCAGCCCCGCTGCTTAAACTTCGCAAAAAATCGATAAAATTGATAAAAGTAGTATAGATCTTAAAAACTAATATTGTATTCGTAATCAGCATGCTCGATTACCCCCCCCCCCTGTGCAAACTCCCACCGCAAGTCAAACTTTACAAAAAAATCGATAAATCGATAAAAGTAATCGATAATCCTAAAAACTAATATTGTATTCGGAATCCCCATGCTCGATTGTCCCTCTGTGTCAACTCCCAGCCCCGTTGGTGAACTCTGCAAAAAAATCGATAAAAATCGATAAAATCGATGTCGACCGATGACAAAAAGTAGCCTATGACACCCGCCGGGGCCCGAAGTGTATGTGTGCCAAGTTTGGTCCGGATTGGTTCAGAAATGGAATTTTCTATTCGGAACATACGTACGTACAGACAGACAGACAGACAGACAGACAGACAGACAGACAGACAGACAGATAGACAGACATACAAACAGACATTCAGCATTATATACAAGATTTTCTTTTGGCGCACGTCATGTGCATTCAATGAATAGATAAATATACGACTATGTACGTCGAAACACGGGGCGATTAAATCATGACATCCGGAATCAGCCATCCGAAGCTACCTGGACGAAGTGAAAGCAAGAGGAAAATTGCTTAAAGATTTGATACTTACAGTCGCGGATTGGGGTCCCGTTTAATGTCAGTAGTAGGTGTACTCCTGCATCGGCGAGGGGAGCTGAGAACTCCATCCGTGAATGAAGTAACGACACGTGAGGATAAGACAGGCCATAAGAGCATGGCGCAAGCTAGCTACCTTAGCTAGCTTGCGCCATGCTCTTATGGCCTGCCAAACACGGATACGCTCTACATCTTAGAGGCCCTAGGCTACCAACCTACCCCCTGATCTCAACTGCCAGCTATCTCAAGCTGCTCCACACAAGCAGTTGTGGATCGTCAGCAACTTGGGCACTACCCGGGATCGTGCCGATCCTCCATTTGATGGAACACACAACAAACACAATAGCACACCGATATTCCTGGGGCTAAGGTCTAAGCCTCAAGCCCAACAGTCCCAACAACACTAGAACTCTTGAGTGCCCACCATTCATCGGGATCTTCAACCAACACACAAACAACTCAATACGGTAGGATGAGAGCACGCCGGCCAAGATGTTACCTAAGGGGCGATAGAAAGAAAACCCCGCGGAGTGGCTCCTCAGCTCTGCGGCAAGCAAGAGGCACACAATCGGGTTACCTCGAGGCGTCGGGCCAGTTCTCCTTGTGTGGTGATGGTCTTTGCGTGAGTTGAGGAACGGCGCACTGCATGATCGATCGATTGGAGTGGATTGCAGCTAACCGCTCGCGAGTAGACACATGCGACGTACGTAACTTTATGAAGGTAAGTTGCGGCACAAGTAGCGAGCGAGAGGGTGGGGCAGCGCGCGAGGACTGGCATTTTGGGACCCCTTCTCGCCCGAGAAGGACTCCTTGAAAAAGTCGCGCGATCCGGGACACTTACTTCCTTCGCTGCGAAGAATATCGTACCCGGTATCAAGGCAGATCGTATTGCTGCTAAAAAATTGAAAAACTACGAGATAAAATGTTAAAAATAAGGTACGCGATCAGAGGTGCGATAGTGGGAGCCGATTCTCCCCCTATCTTCACTTTTGAGCTGGTACAGGGTGACCACCTTCACTTTTGGAACAAAAATTTTTTCGCTGGACGATAAAGAAGGAAAATAAGCAAAACAAACGCAAAAAAGATTATTGAAAGCACATATTTATGTATACGGCGGCATATACAGGGTGTCCCAAAAAATGTTCTGAACGTTTCATCGTTGATATCTCTCTTCCCAAGAAGTCTTCTGCCTTGCTTTAGGGACCGTTTTGTAGAGCTGGCTTCAACTTAGATTTACATTATAGAAAAAATCACCCATCTCTCTTCATTACTGTAGGATTACGGTAGAAACTTGAAAGAGGGTTTTAAGCAATGAAAGGCCATATTTTGCCTCAGAAAAGAAACAAAACAGCCTGAAAGCTTCTACACTAGGCTAATTAGAGTAGCTGATTATAACTGTAAAGTTTCCGACTTATTATGATGCTTCATTGAAGAGTTATGCCAGGTAAGAGGTAGCGGCCATTTTTTCAATGTTCCTATAAAGTGCGATTACACCGTTTAGAAAACTTCGCAATCTTGTGAATAGTTGAGTATTGAACTCAGCGTCCATAAAAACACTGTTACACAAGTTTTCACATTTTTTTGAAAAATTTTGAAACGGCAGCTTTTTCCACATTGACACCATATGTTTCAAGTTTCTACCGTAATCCTACAGTAATGAAGAGAGATGGGTGATTCGTTTTATAATGGAAATCTAAGTCGAAGCCAGCTCTACAAAACGGTACCTGAAGCAAGGCAAAAGACTTCTTGGGAAGAGAGATATTAACGATCAAACGTTCTAAACATTTTTTTGGGACACCCTGTATATTCAAAATTAACGTGTTCAGTAAGTGGTGTATTTGGAAGTAAAACTTAGCGAAAATGTACGGATCTTCTTATGCAAATTTTGTTATAACGTACAGCGAAGAAAGTACATCGATCCAGGCAGTAACGGCCGAGAACCAGAATTTCGAATAATTAAATAGTGAAAAATCATGCAAAATTTCCACTGTTATAAATCTGTTGTTTGAAGATGTCAGCAGTTGCGACTTCATAGGTTTCAAAGAGTAAATGGTGCTCTATCAGCTGGTGAAAAAATCGAGTGGATCTGAGAGATAGTCGTTGAAAACAAAAATTCTAAAAATTTACGCCATTTTTGCGTGTTTTTTGACAGTTGACAGTTAAACTCATATAAATCTTGAATGTGAAAGTATGTGATGTTGCGACTTCATATGTTTTATAGAGTAAGGTTTGCCTTATCAGGATATATCTTAGCCGTTCCAATCCATTGGAACACCTCCGAGATCCAGAGTCTTGAAAAAACAGGTAAAAAAACGCTTTTTGAATTTCAACAGCTCACAACTTCTTCAGAACTGAATGAATCATGTTGTGACTTCATAGCTTAGATTCTTCTCATCAAGAGCTTTCAGATGGTATATAATAAAATCTATAATAAAATAATAAAAATATATAATAAAATAATAAAATCTCGCGGCACAGAAGACCTAGAAAAAAGTCGACGGTCTAATTCGATTCTCCAAGATCTCAGCTTTCGAATGGTATAAAGCATGTTAGGTTTTTTTTGATTCCCGGCTCTAAAAATCATTTGCTCTGGTGACCCATAAAAGCCAACACATTGTATAGGTCGTCCCGAAAGTTTTTGCGCACGATTTTCAAAAATTCATAACTTCTGATTTTTCCAACCAACTTGACTGCTTTCACTTTTATGTGAAAGGGTAAGTCATGCTCTTTATAATGACATCTCAGCTGCTTAGTACTGGTCATCTGTTGCATAGATAGGAGCGATAGAACAAAATTGGTCAAAATTTGGATTTTCTGTGTAGGGTCATGAAAAATCGGAGACTTGCAACAATAATCGGAGCAGTCAGTATTGTAGGTTCCTTCACCAGCTCTTTCTAACAATGCAAAGTTTGCGCTAATTGAGGGTCTCTATGAAAAGTTATGATTTTCGAGCAAGCAATATGAAAGGGCGAATTTGGTTTATTTTGGCATTTAGGAAAATCATAACTTTTCATAAAAACGCTCAATCGGCGCAAACTTTGCACTGTTAGAAAGAGCTGGTGAAAGAATCTACAATACTGACTGCTCCGATTTTTGTTGCAAGTCTCCGATTTTGTATGACCCTACACAGAAAATTCAAATTTTGACCGATTTTCTTCCATCGCTCCTATCTATGCAACAGATGACCACTACTAAGCAGCTGAGATGTCGTTATAAAGAGCATGACTTACCCTTTCACATAAAAGTGAAAGCAGTCAAATCGGTTGAAAAAATCAGAAATTATGAATTTTTGAAAATCGTGTGCAAAAACTTTCGGGACGACCTAATAAGAGCGAGGTGGAGCAAGTTAATAGCATACCTTCGATAGTCAAGAGACAAGGGCTAGAAAGTGATAGTTGTTTGAGTTCTTGCCCCCTATAAAAAGTGAATGTTGTTTCAGAAAAATAGACGAAAATTTAAAGATACAAATTAAATTAGAAAACTTAGAAAATTCATATAAAGCAGAGGTTAGCACATCACCAAATCTGAAACCTTAACTTGGTGGTTTCGTACGCAGAGTTTCGTCTCCAGGATTGCCGGTAAAATTGGGTGGCAACAACAGCAAACTTCTTTTCCAGTCAAAAAAGCGCTGTTTAGCTGTGGCGTTAGTTGGGAGATAGAAAGAAGAAGAACTTGTCAACAACTGAATTGAACATGTTAAACATGTCTGTAAAGTTGTGTTGCACATCGACGCCAATCTGATTTTTGATGCGTCCTTTAAATTTTCACCCCCGCATAGTCGTTTCGTACGCTGCGACGTTGTCTGGATTCTTCCGCTCATCATTCTGAGCAAGCATCGTCCAAGCTGGAAAAAATTCGCTGCAAAAGCACAGAAAGAGAACAAGGTAAAGAAAAACGCACTTTTTTGTATTTTCACAAAAAAAAACCGGCATAAGCAAAGAAGTAAGCTCGGCGACGTTGTCTACATCATAGACAGAAACAAGACCTATCGAATGCACAAAAAAACCGAGTGAAAAAAGTTAAACTGAAGAAAAAACAAGAGGTTTTCGAAAACGCCGTTTTTCGAGGATTTCTCGTTTAAATCCTAGAAAGAAGTTCCGCGACGTTGTCAGCGTGAAAACAGAGATCAAGAGCTTTAATATGATATATAGATTATCGAAATTGGGCTCCGAACAACGAAGAAAAGGGTACCAGGGCCAAATGCCCCGCGCCCCGCATTTGAGGTAGCGAGGTAGCGCGCAACCCGCGGAGACGCAGACGAGCAGCGGAGACAGACCAGAGCCGACGGGGCATTTGGCTCTGGTCGTGGATCTTCGCAGGGTCTCAACGAAACCCTGCAAAATTATATGTCGTTGTGATCCTCATGAGACGGCCAGGAGCACTGACAACGTCGCGGGTCTTGAAAATCACTCCATAACGAGATAGACCAGCATTCATATGGCGACTCTTTGCGCAAGATTTGAGCGCAGTTTTTCGTTTTTATTGAACTTTAGCGGCTTTAATGAACTTCCAACATTCAACCGCAGTTCAGAGAAAGGTTAACTGAGAAATGTTGCCCTAGTTTTTGATAAAATTTTTAAATAAAAACCTTCTTCTCAACAAAAAAGGCCACAAAAACGCAATCCTTCGGTTTTTTGAGCTTCTTTTGAATGTCACTGTTATATTTGCCTCATTTAAATTCATCCCTATACGGTTATGTCATTAGTTATGTCATAATTTCCGGGGCTTCGCCCCGGATGACTTCTGTACTTCTCCCCAGGTGAAGGTCGTGTTCTATAATGACGCTCAAAATGAAGGTTACCAGAGTACATGGCTCTATGTATCGAAGGTATGGTTAATAGTAAAAAATGTGCTGTGGATTGACATCGTTATCAGCACTAACGGGAACGTGAGCGAACGCGTCTATCTAAGCGTGCTTATCGTTGTATGTTCATGTTTTTTTTTGGTAAAAAATGCGCTTTTGATTGACAGTTATGACTATGGGAGAACTATGGGAGATTGGTGAATTTCCACACCTTCACACAAAACCCGCCCATTTCTGGAATCTATACTCTGTAAACCTAGTGCTGAAGAAGGTCACTTTTGTGAAAACGCTCTAGACTCACCTTACCTAATTTGTAGAGAATGGTTGGTTTCAATGAATCAAAAACTTTAAGACATTCAGAAGAATAACATGTTATTAAAATGTTTTGGAAAGATTGGCAGTTTGAAGAGGAAACGGCAGGCAGAATACTTTACAAAATCGCAGATGACTCGCATGTGTTCCAGTTCCACAGCGAGGCAGAAGGAGAATTTTACGCCGACAAAGATGTTGTCGACATTGATACAGAGTTGACAATTGAGCGAAACTCTCTGATTTCCTACATAAGGAAACCAAGCAGATTGCCTAGTTTCAATGAAAATATGTCCAGGAAGTCCACTGCTGATCTTCAGGTTGCTGAAGATTTCAAGGCTGCTAATTACACAAACATGGATATGAACAAAAAGAAGGTATTAGTACAAAGCATAGCTACTGCTCTTAGATCCCGACTGGAGTGCGAACCCAACTCCGTGCTTTATGCTTTTGGAAGTTATTCGCCTTGTGACATCATGACCTATGATATTGAAAAAAAAAACAACGCGCAGCATAGTATCTACTTTTCTCGGCTATTCCGCAGATGCTGTCAAAGAAAAAGTTGAGCGCTTTCTCATCAGCTAACAGGACGTATGTCAGAGGAGGTGAAGTAAGAGTTCGACAAGGCCCAAAAAAGTATGCACTAATTCCTTCCCGTGTTGCGAAAGCATATGCGGTCTGGCTCCTTTCCCATTACTTACCGCAAAAATCTGATGGACTTACTGGCAAAGCTAGTTTCCATTTCGACTAGCACGGCAGGGGTGAAGAAAGAAATTTTCTATCTACTCTGTTATCACAACAACGCAGATCGTACAACGATGGAGCATCTAAGCAATTACTTAAGGTTTGTCAACCTTTTACTAAACATATTGTTATCTAAAAACTTCATTCAAAGGATTGGTATAAGTGGTCCAGACAGGCTGTTACCGTATGACTTTTTGAAATATCCTAAAAGATGGTATGAAGAAACTGGTCAGCTACCTGCTGACTTCCTGGTGCTACCAGAGGGCCAGGAAAAAAACACAAAAGCGCTTAGGAGGAGAAGAACGTTTCAAATCCATTTTCGACTCAGAACGCTTTTTGACGCAACTCTACTTCTACTTCGATGATCTTTTGACAGAAGAAGAAGATCTTTCAGGCAGCGAATTTGTTGTCTCTGACGTTAGCGATAGTGATATTGTTGATGATGATGTGCAGAAATTGAAGTTATTCCTAACTTGTACATCTTGGGATAAACACCTTATTGCTTTCGTTTTTTGTTTATGCAATGAAAGAGGAGCACAGATCTTCATAAAGTCAATTTTTTTAAAATTTTTCAATTTCTTTTGAAATTTTTTAATTTTTTTTCCAATCTGTGCCTAAATAAGGTACAAATTAGAGCTCTTCATACCACGCTTTTTCACCTTTTCTCTCTTCCTCCCTCCCCCCTAGACTCACATACCCCCTTCACCCTGGAAGGTCGGGAACAGCCGAAACCCCCTCCATCTGGGGAGAGCCCGGCTTCCCCTATCGCACCTATGACCCTCCCCCCCCCCCGGTCGATGTTTTTGGGAAGTGAGTGTCCGACACTACCACCTTCACTTTTTGCCGGCCAGTGGTAGGGACCACCTTCACTTTTGATGTGCCCGACTCCCTCCATCGCACCTCTGAGTGATGGGCGGGGCCGCCATTTGGCCCTGAGAAGGTGTGATGTCATTCAAGTGATTTCTGGAGGTGTGAAGTAGCCCGCCCTACGAGGAAAAGCGGCTGGGCTTTGGAAACTCCTGCCACGCCGCCGGCATAGCCTTGGTTCCTCCTGCGCGTCCTTCCTATAGGCATCAACATAAGACTGATGATAAGATCTAGAAACATCAGAAGCGCTTAACTGAAGGCTTTATTAAAAGCGTTGGAACCGTAGAATTTTGAAAGCAATGATCTACCAAATTTTCAGATGACCTGCAAAGACGGCCGATTCACTCCGACAATGGTCAACTCCACGAATTATGGGAAAAATCCTAAAAAAACACATTATGTTTGGTTAGTGAAAAATCAGTACACGTATGATTATACAGGTTAACGCCTAACATTTTCTCCCCATTCAGGGCCCCATGAATTGGAAATCAGCCAGTACTTTACATCTGTATCGTTCCTTCCTTCTACACCCCCACTCAATGATCCTGACCGTATGGGTGCCATAGGTGCGATAGGGGGAACCGGGCTCTCCCTAGGTGAAGGGGGTCTCGGCTGTTCCCGACTTTCCAGGGTGAAGGGGTATGTGAGTTTAGGAGGGGGGGGGGATGGGGGAGGAAGAGAGAAAAGGTAAAAAAGCGTGGTATGAAGAGCTCTAATTTGTATTTAGGCACATTATTGTAGGCACAAATTGAAAAAAAAAATTAAAAAGTTCTAAAAGAAACTAAAATTTTTAGAAAGAATTGAATGAAGATCTGTGCTCCTGTTTCATTGCATCAACAAAAAACGAAAGCATAAGCTTTATTCCAAAAGATGTACAAGTTAGGAACAACTTCAATTCCTGCACATCATCATCAACAATACCACTATCGCTGACGTCAGAGACAACAAGTTCGCTGCCTGAAAAATCTTATTCCTCCAAAAGGTCATCGGAGTAGAAGTAGAATTGCGTGCAAAAGCGTTCTGAGTCGAAAATGGTTTTGAAACTTTCTTCTTCTTCTAAGCGCTTTTGTGATTCCTTTCCTGGCTCTCTGTTAGCACCAGGAAAGTCAGCAGGTAGGTGACCAGTTTCTTCATACCATCTTTTAGGAAATTTCAAAAAGTCTTACGGTAACAGCCTGTCTGGACCACTTATACCAATCCTTTAAATGAAGTTTTTAGTAACAACATGTTTAGTAAAAGGTTGACAAATCTTAAGTAATTGCTTAGATGCTCCATCGTTGTACGATCTGCGTTGTTGTGATAACAGAGTAGATAGAAAATTTCTTTCTTCACCCCTGCCGTGCTAGTCGAAATGGAAACTAGCTTTGCCAGTAAGTCCATCAGATTTTTGCGGTAAGTAATGGGAAAGGAGCCAGACCGCATATGCTTTCGCAACACGGGAAGGAATTAGTGCATACTTTTTTGGGCCTTGTCGAACTCTTACTTCACCTCCTCTGACATACGTCCTGTTAGCTGATGAGAAAGCTGCTCAACTTTTTCTTTGACAGCATCTGCGGAATAGCCGAGAAAAGTAGATACTATGCTGCGCGTTGTTTTTTTTTCAATATCATAGGTCATGATGTCACAAGGCGAATAACTTCCAAAAGCATAAAGCACGGAGTTGGGTTCGCACTCCAGTCGGGATCTAAGAGCAGTAGCTATGCTTTGTACTAACACCTTCCTTTTGTTCATATCCATGTTTGTGTAATTAGCAGCCTTGAAATCTTCAGCAACCTGAAGATCAGCAGTGGACTTCCTGGACATTTTTTCATTGAAACTAGGCAATCTGCTTGGTTTCCTTATGTAGGAAATCAGAGAGTTTCGCTCAATTGTCAACTCTGTATCAATGTCGACAACATCTTTGTCGGCGTAAAATTCTCCTTCTGCCTCGCTGTGGAACTGGAACACATGCGAGTCATCTGCGATTTTGTAAAGTATTCTGCCTGCCGTTTCCTTTTCAAACTGCCAACCTTTCCAAAACATTGAGGGATATTTTAATAACATGTTATTCTTCTGAATGTCTTAAAGTTTTTGATTCATTGAAACCAACCATTCTCCACAAATTAGGTAAGGTGAGTCTAGAGCGTTTTCACAAAAGTGACCTTCTTCAGCACTAGGTTTACAGAGTATAGATTCCAGAAATGGGCGGGTTTTTGTGTGAAGGTGTGGAAATTCACCAATCTCCCATAGTTCTCCCATAGTCATAACTGTCAATCAAAAGCGCATTTTTTACCAAAAAAAACATGAACATACAACGATAAGCACGCTTAGATAGACGCGTTCGCTCACGTTCCCGTTAGTGCTGATAACAATGTCAATCCACAGCACATTTTTTACTATTAACTTGCTCCACCTAGCTCTTATTAGGTCGTCCCGAAAGTTTTTGCGCACGATTTTCAAAAATTCGTAATTTCTGATTTTTCAACCGATTTGACTGCTTTCACTTTTATGTGAAAGGGTAAGTCATGCTCTTTATAACGACATCTCAGCTGCTTAGTAGTGGTCATCTGTTGCATAGATAGGAGCGATGGAAGAAAATCGGTCAAAATTTGAATTTTTCGTGTAGGGTCACAAAAAAATCGGAAATCTGCAACAAAAATCGGAGCAGTCAGTATTGTAGATTCTTTCACCAGCTCTTTCTAACAGTTCAAAGTTTGCGCCGATTGAGCGTTTCTATGAAAAGTTATGATTTTCCTAAATGCCAAAATAAACCAAATTCGCCCTTTCGTATTGCTTGCTCGAAAATCATAACTTTTCATAGAGACCCTCAATTAGCGCAAACTTTGCATTGTTAGAAAGAGCTGGTGAAGGAACCTACAATACTGACTGCTCCGATTTTTGTTGCAAGTCTCCGATTTTTCATGACCCTACACAGAAAATTCAAATTTTGACCAATTTTGTTCTATCGCTCCTATCTATGCAACAGATGACCATCAGTAAGCAGATAAGATGTCATTATAAAAAACATGACTTACTGTTTCATACGGACATAAAAGCAGTCAAATCGGTTGAAAAAGTCAGAAATTATGATTTTTGAAAATCGTGCGCAAGAACTTTCGGGACGACTTATACAATGTGTTGGCTTTTATGGGTCACCGGAGCAAACGATTTTTAGAGCCGGGAATCAAAAAAAACCCTAACATGCTTTATACCATTCGAAAGCTGAGATCTTGGAGAATCGAATTTGGCCGTCAACTTTTTTCTAGGTCTTTTGTGCCGCGAGATATGAGGGATTTTATGTGCTTCAAAAATTAACTGATTTTGTGTCCTCACTTTCTGCTCTCCAAATGAATGCTACGAGGATAAATAAATATTATAAATAATAAATACCGTTTCTTTTGTAAATTTATGAGTGTACTTGTCGTTTGAGGTACTTAGCCTGCAAAACCTTTTAATAACGATTTTTATCGTATTCTCAGAGTACAATACCAATCTCAGCCCAGATGAAGGGGGTCATCGGGAGTTTGGCCTCAAAGTGAAGGGGGTAAGATCCATCACTCCCCCTATCGCAACTATGATGGGTGACCTGAGTTGAATTTTTTTGCAATCCAGAACGCGCTAAAACGAAGTAAAGCGTCAAAGATAAAAACTCAAGCACGCGTGCAGAAACGCGCCTAACTAGTTTTAAATGGAATTAGTAAAATGGCGACTATTAAAATTATAAAAAATTCATAACACATTCTAATACATCATTTTCGATTGCATACTTGTGCAGTTGCGGACATACATTAGAGTGCAGAAACGTACTTCGGATATTTCGCTTTCGTATTTTCCAAAAACTGTATACCCTACGAAGGTACCTCGAACAGCTCCAAATGTCATTATCTCCTCCTGGATCTCTCTTTCATCCGCATCAACTTCATAACCCTCTCCTAGATATGAAAGTGTTTGAAAGAATATTACAAGTATATCAAAGTAAAAAATGTGAAGAAGGTATTAGGTTGTCCGGAAATTAATGCCTGTTTTGAATTTCAACCGCAATAACTCATGCACTTCTCATTTCTAAATAGGTTGCAAAGTACCATTCGATAGAGCAAAGCAAGCTCTACAAGATGTCCATCTCGCTTTTGCAACAGCCCTCATCCACCTCGAGTTTTGAGCCAAAAACTAGAAAGACTCAGCAGCCCGAAAAGTCGAAAAAAATCGTAACTCAGTTCATAAAAGTCCTACGAAAATTCTTACTTGCTCACGTAAACACTATCCACATAAAACATCTGTATACGCCTTTGCCGTATTTTTTCTTCTGTTAGGAATCAAGGAAACGGAAATTTTCGTGCATTTGCCAAAGTGGTGTTGTGCAGTTCCCACATAGGTAGTTGTGTACCACAAGCCTGTAGAAGTACAGACTTAGATTTCCAGCTTTCTACAAGCTTTAGTTCTTGAGAAATTTGGATTTTAGCTTGGAGCACCTAACTAGGGAAAGCTATACTCGATATTTCTCGAGAACTAAAGCTTGTAGAGAGCTGAAAATTTAAGTCTGTACTTCTACAGGCCTGTGGTACACAACTACTATGTGGGAACTGCACAACACCACTTTGGCAAATGCACGAAAATTTCCGTTTTCTTGATTTCTAACAGAGGAAAAAATACGGCAAAAGCGTATACAGGTGTTTTATGTGGATAGTGTTTACGTGAGCAAGTTAGAATTTTTGTAGGACTTTTATGAACTGAGTTAAGATCTTTTTCGATTTTTCGGGCTGCTGAGTCTTTTCAGTTTTTGGCTCAAAACTCGAGGTGAATGAGGGCTGTTGCAAAAGCGAGATAGCCATCTTGTAGAGCTTGCTTTGCTCTATCGAATGGTACTTTGCAACCTATTTAGAAGTGAGAAGTGCATGAATTATTGCGGTTGAAATTCAAAACGGGCATTAATTTCCGGACAACCTAATACTTTTAGATAACGCCAAAGCCCAAATATTAAGATTCATAAATTCTATATACTTACCATATATTCTATCCTTATCGTATGTCATCTCGTAGACTTGCAAGCACCCTTCCCACTCTTCTGGCACCAGCAACGTTTATTCATCTTTACAAAGTTTATATTTCAATTACCCTTTTTTGTGCGAGCACATGGAGGAAATGCATACTGTTTGCACGCATTCTAAAACCGGCAAGTCGGAGAGTCTCAATAGCAATAGCACTGACCCTTCATCTTTTGATTGTATAATCCCCCAAAACAAATTCCATGTAATTTCAAATACTTTCACATCACATCTAAAACATGAAAATGACACCTATTCTGAGTGCAGTAGAGGCATTTAACGATATACGACAAAAGTTACACAGAAAGTTTACTTTATACTTTTTCGTAAATATTCAATTCATAGAAATCTTACAGATCGTCGTATTTTTTGCAATTCATGCAACAAGACAGGAGATCTGTAGCAGACAGTAGCTTCTATAGCAATAGTAAACGCAAGATGTCCATCGCCATTATTTGAACCTGATTCTGTCAGGAAGCGATGCACAATCTATTTAACTGATCGAAGCTGCTGGGACTGCCCAGCCTGATCCTGAAGTTTGAGTGGTACTCTAGGGTATAAAGTATCCGCTTTCTGGAACACCTCATCGCAATTGCCCTATCGCGAACGGGCTTTATGGACTTACATTCAGGCCACTTCTCGCGCGCATTAAAGCAGAATCAGTTTAGATTCATACTCGATAAAAAAACAGCCAATCAAGCCTATGTAAAGCCACCTGTCTGGGATATCACTATCATCTTGCCCTGCCACGAATTCAGTTGGAACCTCTATAACAAATTTTGTTGTTCAATTCCAAGTATTCTGGATCAATAAACCATGGTTTAAATCCCTTCGTAGAGGTGCCAGCCTCAAAAATGTGCTTCAAAAGAGCTAAGGAGTGATCACCTGCTGTAAATATTGCTTTATGACAATTCACCTTAAACAAGGATTGAGCACTGTTGATATAACCAACCAATTCTTGCATGCTCTGTTGATCTGCAAAGTTGTGATGGTAAATATGGTTAGAAAATAGTAGCGAAACTTGAATAATTGGTCTTTATAGTAGTTTTTTGAATACGAAATGGGCAGCAGCTTTAATATGCACCTTATTGGTAGTAATTACATGTATGACAATTCCATACTTGTAGACTTTATCAAGCGAGATGCCTGCCATGACACCCACAGCTGCCATTACGATGATTTAGTGTACGATCATCTTCAAAAAGAGTCTTCTTGCAAAGATGTAGAATCAGAAAAATACTCACATTACTTGATGCTTGGATGTGCAGGAGATAATGCATCAGAGGTATCCTTTATGCTATTGTTGAGGATCAACGAATAGATACTTCTTTTCATCGCATATTTGATGAGAAAGTTAATTAGTATAGATGCACTGGGACGTTCGAGCCAAAAACTAAAAAGATTCAACTACCTGAAAAATCGAGAAAGATCATAACTCAGTTTATAAGAATCCTGCGAAAATTCTAACTTGCTCAGTAAACACTATCCACATAAGACATATATGTACGCTATTGCCGTATGTTTTCCTCTGGTAGAAATCGAAAAAACGAAAATTTTCATACTTTTGCAAAAGTGATGCTGTGTCGTCCCCACATAGGTATATGTATACTACAAATCTTTAGAAGTACAAACGTAAATTTTCAGCTCTCTACAAGCTTTAGTTCTCGAGAAATATCATATAGGTTTCATTAGTCAGGTAGTCCAACTAAAATTCATCTCTCATTTGTAGTATACATATACCTATGTGGGGACGACACAGCATCACCTTTGCAAAAGTATAAAAATTTTCATTTTTCGATTTCTAACAGAGGAAGAAATACGGCAACGTACATATATGTCTTATGTGGATAGTGTTTACGTGAGCAAGTTAGAATTTTTGTAGAATTCTTACGAACTGAATTATGATTTTTCTTGTTTTTTCGGGCAGTTGAATCTTTTTAGTTTTTGGCTCGAAACTCGAGGTGGATTAGAGCTGTTGCTAAAGCAAGACAGCCATCTTGTAGAGCTTGCTTTACTCCATCGAATGTTACATACCTTGAAAGCTTTTCAGGAATGAAAAATCTATGACTTGTTGCGGTTGAAATTCAAAACGGACATTAATTTCCGAACAACCTAATATTTCTGATCCTGTAATCAGTTGATGTCGCATATTTTGCACGGTGTGACTGATATGTTGACACCATCTTATGGTCGTCATTAGTCAACATGTGACGCTATCAATAATGCAGATTTTACTAATCACAGCTTCTACGCCTTAAATACAAGTCGGACAATTATTTTTGTTGCTTGTTTGCAAAATTCAGATTTTCACGGGCCAGTGCATATACCAGTGTATATGCCAGTGCATGTTTCTTTAAGTCGAAGGACAGCAATTACCCAAATTCTTCGTCTATACAGTTTAAGAACACAATGAAAGTTTGATATTAGAGACTAACTGCAGTGCTCCGTGGTGGCTTACTGTAGGCTGGATATAAATATGGGGGCAGAAGCAAAGGGATTTCTTTTGCTGGATTCGGAAATGATTCCCGAAATAATGTAACTTTCACTTCAGATCTTTCGGCATTGATTTCAAAAAATGGAAAAACCTGTTTATGCAAAGCAATATGGAAGTGATTTTTGTTTAAAATAAACAAAATCAACCAAGTAAAAAAATTCGAGGGGGCAACTGCACGTCCATCAACTCAACAAATTTCTGCAGCCCTCCAACTCAGCGCAAAACTTATCCCATCGCTATTGTCATATAAGTCATACACACACCAAATCTCAAATTCCCCCTATCCCCTCCCCCCTTCCTTAAATCACTCATCCGCAAAGCTCTTATTCGGCCTTCTGAAAACATCACGGTTTTATCATTGTCCCGTCAATCTCAAATCTGCAAAAAGCTCAAATTCCCGCTCATATGCTCTCACTGAAAGCGCAAGACTTCAAAAGCGTGCCTCGAAATAAACAAAAGGCTTTTTACAGCGAAGAAAATGTGATATGACACCAATTTTGGCGTGTAGATGTGTATGGAGTGGAAACTATGTATCGAAAATTACGAAAAATTTGTATGGTGGATGGGCGGACTTTTGATTAGGTGGTTTTCGAACCATCAAAGTCACTGAGATGGCTTTAGTTCTTGAACCTCCCCAAACCCCCTACTCTCCGCCTAGCTACAGTCCTACAGATATTTGGAATGGCGACGGTAATCCTGCTTCAAATGCGCGCCAACAGGATTGCCGTCGCCAATTCAGAATATGCCGCCAATTCGGGAAACACGACCAACAATGGCTTCTTCATCGCCTGTCTGATAGTTGTTTTTATATTCTGTTCTAGTCTTGTAGTTTATACTCAATCTATCTGTGAAATGTCGTAGGAAATGTCGTATCTGTGTTTTAAAACTAGCGGGGAGTTCGTATCCAAATAATTTGCCGGAGCTCTTGTGCCGAGCACCGACTAGTTAGCATCGCCTGGTTTCTCTCGCCCTTCCTACGACACCCGCCCCCTAAAGGTGTATGCGTCCAAAGTTTAGTCCGCACCGGTTTAGAAATGAATTTTCATACCGTTTTTATGCGAACGTACATAAAGGTGCTGCGAAGCAGCATGGGAAAATGCCCATAGACAGTCGCGTAGATTGCCGCTAAAAACAGTGTCTTGCTGTCGCAGATTGTGTGGTAAGTGTGGTAAGATCTGCGCATGAACAAATGGCTACGCTAAGATGCCGCGTTTTGCACTATATTCAACAGAAGCCGAGTTCTAAGGTAAATAGTGCTAACTCTGAGGCAAGTTCATAACTGTACAAAAACTCAACGAGTACGCAAGTATTTTTTCGAGCATTAAGCACGCATCTACCTAGATAACATAATCTTAATGCTTTGGTACACCAGAGTATGACTTAAGAAAAACGCTATATTTGGAAAGTACTGGATCCAAAATCATTTCGAGCTATCTGAGCAGATTAATGCTTTCCTTTTTGAACCGCATTGGGTGTAGCTTGCAGAAGAACTTTGTAATTGTAGCTCCACGTTGCGGAATGCGAAAGATTGCAGTTTTGAATGAGAATTATAAATCTCAGAATTTGCAAATGGTGCAAAATAAGTCCTAGTTTTTGGGTCGATTTTTATTTTTGTGCTGCTATATCTAGACTACGCTATTTCACATAGTATCAACGGTTTCTTGCTATTTTTTTCCAGAAGATCCGAAACTTCAAGATAAAGGGTGTTTGTATAATTATGAAGCTTACAGCAGCTTACATAAAAGTAGCGACCGTGCGAGCCGCTAGCAAGCGAGTTGGGCAAATCCATAGATAAGTGCTGTTTTGAACCCATACAAATTTTTAAATTGAGTCTTCACTTTATCAGGTGTATGCCTAGCAGCTGCTCTCAAAAGCGATTTTGGCTATTTTCGCAAAGTTTGCCCAAAAACGGATAATACCTTGGTCAAAAGCGTTCTGTTCTGCGCAACGCTTTACGTCACCCTCTTATAAGCCATGTCTGCCCACATGGTTACCTTTTCGAAAAAAAAAGAAACAAGCGATTGCACTCTAAATAAGTTTCATCGAATTTCTCAAATTTTGCCAGACCAAAAACGGATAATACTTTCCTAAACCGTGCTTTTTTGCAGAACGGTGTACATTTCCCTCCCGCGACAAACTTGCTCAAACGCTCGCCTTTTCGAGAGAAAAGTGAGATTTTTACAGAGCGAATTACATTTTGAAGAGATTTTTTTAAACTGTGCATATGTACTCACACCGCTCAGTTTTGTGTGATGTTCCGGTCTACCTTCGCACGTAAAACCTTATACAGCGTACATTGTGCGAAATAAATGTGTTGGGTGGAACTAGCACTGCTTTTTTTTCGAAAGTTGCGTGATTGGAATGTATGCGCTCTCGATCACGTAGTGAAGTAAAGAGTTATACAGGTGATTAAGATAAATAGCAAGAAATTGTGGGAACAGTGCCAGGGTAGAAGTTTAATAAGCTTTCATCATACATGTGCATTGTAGAACACTTCAAGCCAAAAATGCTTTTGTCACGATCAGTTCTCGCACATTTTAATAAATTTGGCGAGTGGTTGCATTTTCCACACAGCAATTACAATTTTCTCGTTGTCGCCAACCTAGCGCTCTCGACCTCTGCTCCCTCTCCTCGTCATCATAACAATCCCTCCTGTCAAAGTTCCGGGGGAATTATGGACTGGTATCCATTTAATACAACGTTATAGCCATACATGGAAGCGGACCAATCTAGCCGCCGCATTTTTTCGCAGCAGAAAGGATCAATGCAAGTTTTCAGGATAACGAAGCATTCAGCTGCTTGTCAGTCGCTTTAATGTAAAATTTCATGTTTCGAAATTCGATTAATTGTAACGAAATTTCTGCATCCAAATTTCTTTGTTGCAAAGCATCTTAGGTTTGAAAACACAGATTTTGCAAGTTTATAATGTTGAGTAACGAAAGAAAGAACAACAGTAAAACCTAGAGGACAGAGGAACTTTGAGATCAACCACAAAAAAGGATGACCATCGCCTCTGATGTCTTTGGCACGGACAACTGTTACCTCGCGGGCAAGAACTCTTTCTCTTTTCGAAGATTGCGTTTGCTAGCAACGAGTGTTCGAGGAGAAATCGTTATTAGCACAGTAAGAAATTGTATATTACACTCAACCCGGAAAAAAATTTGAAATTTGCTGGCACTGACTGATCTTTTCTGACTCGCTTGAACAGCTTCATCGCCCATTCTTCATCGTTGTCATCTCCTCCTGCATTACTTATCGCTAAAAAGTTCTAGACAAACTCTTGTCTACTCACTTCCATAGCTTCTACTGGCTTTCTCTTGTATTTGGAGGGAAAAGGAGATTAAAAACATTAGCTAGATTTTCCATTGCCCTAGTAAACATTGAATCATATAGTTTCTGCGCAAACTTGTTTCCGAGAACTTGTAGGCAGCACAATATTATCATGA
This sequence comes from Cylicocyclus nassatus, assembly GCA_958299035.1. Lineage (NCBI taxonomy): Eukaryota > Metazoa > Nematoda > Chromadorea > Rhabditida > Strongylidae > Cylicocyclus > Cylicocyclus nassatus. Next base: position 55,387,375 of record CATQJL010000112.1, on the reverse strand, counting down.
ACAACAAAAGAAAATACTCCACACAGGTTTAGATGGGACTCCTTGTCTCGGGTACAAATTGTTTCGGTACCAAGTGAATGGATTCTCAGTTTTCTAGCGATACTAAATAGCTTCTTCTTCTCGTACCAGGATATCTTATGAGACAACAACATTTAGACATTTAATCGAACCGCTATTTACTCGCATAAGTTGAAGATTGTTTACACGTAGTCCCTACTCTATAAACTTCCCGAAGAAGCAATACACAAATGGGCCTTACAGCTATGTTATAACTTCAGTCCTTTATACCTTTCTTGAACTCAATGAAATTTCTATAATGTTAGCTCATATTTATTAGAAAGGGTTTAGTAAATGAGAAGACTAATTTCTCGATTTTTCTCCTGTCACGCAATCCTTTCATCTTTGTGTGTAGAGTAACCAGGACGCGGCGAAAATAAGGTGCTTCATAGAACGAGTCAAACAGCATACCTTATAGACGCTACTGTAAGGATTGAGCTAGTGTGTTTACACAAAACTCATTCTAACACTAGATAATATGCCGCGCACTTAAGCAGAGCTCTCAGAAAAGCGCGACTAGAAGGTGAAAACCATTTTTTTAACCTCATCGAGGGTCCCAGGTAACATACTGAATGGCTTCAACCTAGATCGTCAGTACGTAGCAAAACAGCGATCGCCCATCGTAGGATTAACTTTCAGATAGCCCAGCGAACACTGATGCAATTGATATAAATTAAGTTTGATTTGCACTGTAAGTTGTGCATTAGTTACCAGAATTTTTTAGCACAAGCACACAATCTAATACAGATTTAGGAAACTATTCCCATGTCGCTATGCAAGTTGATCGAGTAAGCAATCTGCTCCGAACAACAACATTTTTTATGGAAATTTAAGTTCTAGCTAACCTTGTAGGATACCTTAGATCTTGAACGGGAGTGAAAAATGATAATACTTTCAGTACGAGCATTTCGAATCTATCCAAGCCAAGTATGCAGTGCATTCTATTAGAATTTGTCAATTACAAAATGACTCATTTTGCATTACAAAATTGCTTCAACCCATCGAACTTGAGTTTCAAAGTATGAGTTTGGTTATCCTCCAAGGAGCAGATCATCAGTGCAAAAAGGGCGATACGCGATTCAGGGGAAGAAAACTACGAAGATTGAATAATTGCGTCAACTTCAATGTAACCTACTCATAGCTCGAAGTTGACCATGCTTCTCATTTAGGATGTGGTCCAAACATCATAAATAATTCTCGGTATTCTCCTGAAATTAAACCTCATGAAACTTCAGCGTCCATAAACGGTGGTGTCTTCTCCGAACATTGGAACTCAAAAAACTTGTTCAAAAAATTCGCCCCAACGCGTGGATCATATAGACAAGAAAGGAATGATCGAATCTTGCCGTAATCTCATGGAGAAAGAGAGTGTGGAAAGGGGTGTGTGGCGATATACTTCTCGGAAAAAATTCGCAGTACATCTGATATTTTGGGAAGTCACGTTAAATGACGCGTATAAAAACTTACTGTATTGTCCATAAGAGTCACGTCTAAAAATAATATCTTTGTATAATTTCTCTGTGTAATCAAAACAATGAGGATATTAAAGCTTCGACCGAAATCAGAACAATGAGATGCTTGTCTTCGAAGAGCAAAAACCGGAACTTGACTTATTTCCTTTAAGTTCGTGAAACTTACTATCGCTCGGATCACTATTACGTTGTTGTTGCATCATTCTCTCATCAAAGTACGTCAAAACTGCAACGAATATTTATCCTATAGGCTGTTATAGAAGATTTTGGGTATTATTCAAAACAGGAAGTTGTACTCTAAAAGTTGTTGAAAATTTACACCAACTATTTGGTTCGAGAGAAGTTTGAAGCTAAAACCTAGAAAGATGCCGGAAAGCAGAGAAAAAAGTAAGAGTTTCTTTCAGAAAAAAATGCTATAGATTTCTTATTAGCTCATGCATAAGCAATGTATAGAATTGCTTATAAATAGTTGCTCTATCTTTCCTGGGGCTCTAAGCCGCGAAGACAAAAGTTTCCATACTTTCGCAAAAGCAATGCTTAGTTTTTACATGGTTGATTGTATACTACAGGCCTTTAAAAGTACAACTGTAAGTTTTTAGTCTTACACAAGAGCTAGTTTGCAGATACAAGATTGGCCGAAGACCAAAACCGAGATAAGAACATTTAGATTTTTAAAAATTGTCGAAGAGTGCAGCTTTTGATTAGATCTGAAATTCACAGTAACACTTTTAAAAATTTGTAGCACTGATTTCTTTTCGAGATTTCGACTTCATCATTCAGCCTCAAACTTCGCGGGGATCAAAGTTGAGAAATTTTGGACATCATTTTGCAGAGCATGCTGCTCTAACGGATGCCGAAATCTATCTAGAATAAAAGAAAAGATTTGTTGCTGTCTTACAAACTTCAGTGCAAAGATCATGTATTAAGTAATTCTAAGTGCTTGCATTTAAAGGTTATTTTGGATTGAAATATAATTACAAAGACGGTTTCCTTCTACGTCCATATGCTCCCTCGCTTGTTACATACGCTATTTGGTTAGTAGAGTTAGCGATGAGCTACAATCAATATATTAGGTTGTCTCATAAGTTTTTTCAATTTTGACTCTGTGCCGCAATAAGTCGCACGCTTCTGAGTCCTGATTAGAATCTCAGGATACCGTTCGACATAGCAAAGCAAGCTGTACAAGTTGCCGTGTACGTGTTCGCATCAGCTTCACCAAATACGAACTAGAAGCCGAAATTTGAGAACTTTCGGATGCTTGAAAATCGAAAATTTATATCTTTGTTCAAAGAAGACTTACCTGATCCTAAACTTGCTCACGCATATACATTTCACATGAGACATTCATATGCGACGTGCTGTGTTAGTTTTTGTGCTGAAAACCAAGACAAAAACTCCAAAGTTCCAAAAAAGCGATGCTGCGCTGTTGTCACATAGGCAAACTTACCCTACAGGCCTTCAGAAATGCATCGGTAAATTTTCAGCTTCCTGAAAGCGCCAGCTCCTAAGAAACATTGAATTTAACACGAAATCCGCTAACAAAAAGAGCCATCTTGCTTGTACGTGTGAATTTTATCATACTTAATACGGAAACACCAAGCATACGTGCAGCACACATATGTCCATACATACATTAGAAGATAACTGCCGCCATGCGGTTGACTTTCTGCATGATTACTGCACTAATTTTGGCGGCACTATGTTAAGATACTCCACCTCGGACAATAGCTATAAATTTATGTAAGCGAGAGAATTTGTAATTTACTGCTTAGGTATTTTAATCCCTGAACTTGACCAAATGTAGACATCAGCATAAGACAGATGATAGGATGCAGGAATATTAGAAGCGCTTAGCTGGAGGCTTTATTCAAACCGTTGAAACCGTAAAAATTGTTGGAAGCAATGATTTACGGAATCATTTGGCCTGCAACGACTTCGGATTCAATTAGACAATGGTTTTCTCCACGGATCATGCGGAAGAATCCTAAAAAACAAATTAAGTTTGATTAGTGAAAAATCAGCACACATGTAATCATACAGGCCAAACGTACCATTTTCTCCCCATCTAGGGCCCCATGAATTGGAAATCAGCCAATACTTCACATCTCTACCATTCATATTTTCTACACCCCAACCAATGATTTTGACAGTATGTGGGGCCAGCCTTTTGTTTTTGCGATCCAGGACTCTCTGAAACGAAATAAAGCGTTGTCGCAAAGACAAAAATTCAAGCTCGCATGCAGAAAAACGCGCCCAGCTAGTTTATAATGGGATTAGTGAAATAGTGTTTTATACATTCTAACATGTCATTTTCGACTTCGAAATTTAGTTGCAGGAATACATTGAAATGCAGAACGTACTTTGTATATTCCGCTTTTGTAGATACCGAAATCTGCATACACTATGAAGGTAGCTTGAACAGGTCCCCTTGTCATTATCTCCTTCTGGATCTCTTCTTCATCCGTATCAACTTCATAACCGAATCCTAGGTTTGAAAGTGTTTGAAAAAATACAACAAGTAATATCAAATTAAGAAATGAGAAGATGGTACTTAGAGATTTCACTACAATCAATATATTAAGATTCATAGATTTTATTAGGTTGGTCCGAAAGTTCTTGCGCATCACTTTCAAAAAATCATAACTTCCTTGCCACTCGATGGATTTCGCTAAAATTGAATAATTTCGAAAGAGGAATCCATGCTCTTTACAACTGTGCCTTCAGCATGAATTACTTTGAAAAACTTCGAGGGTTACAAGCAATTGGAAGAAATCAGTCAAAATTGGCTTTTTTCGAGCTGGGTCACGAAAAATTCTGGAAGTATTTTTATATGATGGAGAAAATTATGCTCATTACAACGGCGTTTTTTTCGTGAGTTGAAACGAAAAAGATCGAGAGTTAAAAGCAAATGAAGAGGATTCCTTCAGTTTTGCAATCTTTGTGCATGCTCAAAAAAGCTTAAAAACGTCACAGAAAAGACGTTAAAGTCATAGACATGGGTTTTGTGACCTTCTCTTTCTAGTTGAGCAAAAATCGTGCTAATCGAGAGCAATTTTGATTTTCGTGAAAAATGCAAGCTTGAAAATCCGAAAAAATCACAAAAAACAAAATTGCTCTCGATTAGCTCGAAACTTGCTCAGCTAGAAAGAAAATGTCACAAAACCCATGTCTATGACTTTAACGTATTTTCTGTGACGTTTCTGGGCTTTTTTGAGCATGCTCAAAAATTGCAAAACTGAAGGAGTTCTTTTCATTTGCTCCTAACTCTCGATCTTTTTCGTTTCAACTCATGGGAAAAGTACCATTGAAATGACCATAATTTTCTCTATCACATAAAAATACTTCCAGAATTTTTTGTGACCCAACTCGAAAAAAGCCAATTTTGACTGATTTCTTCCGATTGCTTGTAACTCTCGAAGTTTTTCAAAGTAATTCATGCTGAAGGCACAGCCGTAAAGAGCATGGATTCCTCTTTCGAACATATATATTTTCAGCTAAATCCATTTAATGGCAAGGAAGTTATGGTTTTTTGAAAATGATGCGCAAGAACTTTCGGACCAACCTAATATATAGTTACCATGTACTCTATCTTCGGCGTAAGTCTTCCCGTAACCTTTCAAGCACTCTTCCGCGCATTCTGGTACCGGCAACGTTTCTTTATCTTTACAAAAATTATGTCCCAAATCCATATCTATAGAGACGTGATCACATGGAGGAAACATATACGGTTTGCACCCAGTCTAAAACCAGTAAGTCGGAGAGTGTCATAGTGATAGCACTGACACTGTCACCGTTCGATTGTATGGCCCTCCAGAACAAATTCCATGTGTATTCAAATAAATCCAGGCTTCTTCTCTCTCTCCTCCTTCACAGCTAAAACATGGAGATGACGCCTATTCTAAGTGCAATAGAGGCATTTAACGATATACGACGAAGTTAGTATGAAATATTCACTCTGAACATTTTTTCATAAATAATCAATTATAGAAATCTTACGGATCGCCGCCGTTCTTTCTGCAATCCTTGCAACAAGACAGGAGATCTGTAGCGGACAATAGCGTCTATAACAATAGTATATGCAAGATATCTATCGCCATATTTTGAACCTGAATTCTCTGTCCGGAAGCGATGCACAATCTATCTGACATGACCGAGGTTGCTGCGACTGCCCAGCATGATCCTAAAGTGTGAATGTTATTCTATGGCATAAAGTATCTGCTTTCTGGAGCACCTCACCGCAATTGCCCTGATCGCGAACAAGCCTTATGGACTTACAATTAGACCACATCTCACGCGCATCAAACCTGAATCGGTCCATTTTTTCTCGATAAAAACAGCCATCAAGCCTATTGTAAAGTCACCTGGGTGGGATAGTTATATTTTGCTCTGCCGCAAGCACAACCGGAACCTTCCTCAAAAGTGTTTTTTTATTCAGTTCCAAGTATTTCGGATCCATAAACCGTGGTTTGAATCCCTTTGTAGGGACGCCAGCCTTGAACAAATGTGCTTTAAAGAAGCGAAGGAGTGATCACTCGCAATAAACATTGCTCTATAACAATTCACCTTAAACAAGGATTGAGCGCTGTTGATATAATCAACAAACTCTTGCATGCTCTGTTGATCTGCAAAGTTGTGATGGTAAATATGGCCAGAAAATAGCTAGCGAAACTTGAATAAGTGGTCTTTTCAATAGCTTTTTGAACACGAAATTCACTGTACTACAATGTGAAGCTTATTGGTAGTGATTACATGTATGACAACTTTACCACACTTGTAGAACTTACAAAACGAGCTGGGCTCGACAGCCATGGCACCCACAGCTGCCAGTACGATGCAGGGTACGATCATCTTCAAAAGGAGTCTTCTTGCAAAGATGTAGAATCAAGAAAACACTTACCATTACTTGATGCTGATGTGCGGGGGTTAATGCATCAGAGGTGTCTTTTATACTATTGTTCAGGTTCAACGAACACATACTTCTTTTCGTCGCACGTTTGATAAGACAGCTAATTAGGATAGTTGCACTCAAACGTTTGCTTAAATTCTCAGTTTGTCGAAGCTAATCGCCAAAAAGGTTCTGCGTCATTGTGTTTTTGAGCTTTAGGATTATGCATTGTCTTAGGGTGTGGTTTAGATAAACGCGCCGTGATGTGTGATAGATAAACGGATTTGGTTCCTCTCTTTAGCTTAAGCATATGCCAGGGTAATATTTAAAAAAAAGAGAACTTTACTTCTCTTGTTAGAAAATCCTTAGGTCAGATATAATACTGATTAACGTGTCTTAAGCAGTGCACCTGTTTTTCTCTTTCCATTACCGTGATGCCTGAACCTTTGCAAAAATTGCTAGAATAACAGCAGACGCTCGCACACAAATCTTTTCACCTTCAAATTCGACAGTGCTTGAAAAAAGCGCAAAATCAAACTATAATGACAGTCGAGTTTCGAATTTTGAGTCTTGAGGTATTTACAGGGTTTAATGCGTCTTTATTCCATGCAAATCTTTGATCGAAGGCTTCCGAATTGTCTTGACCTTTGACTAGTTGATTATATCGCACCGAAATAGCTTGCTTATTACCATGTTATCGAGTCCAGCTGTGAAACAGAATTTTTGACGATTACTTAAAGCTACGGACAAGAATGTGTGCACGAAATTTTGGGGGCATTTGTAGCAGTTATGAAAAATAATGTTCAGCTCGATAACATATTTGGTGGAAAGAGTAGAGAAAGCTACGCCAAATACTTTTCAGAGTACTTCTTTATTATTACTATCTGCTTTGCTGGACGATTAGTTGACATAAAGCACGTAAAGTTCTCATTATTTTGTTCCTCTTTTCACCACCCTGAAAAAGTTGCTTTTATTTCTGATCCTGCAATCAGTTGAGATTGCGTATTTTGCATGGCGTGACTGATATGTTAATACCATCTTATAATTCTTATAATTGTCACCATGTGACGTTGCTAATTGCAGATTTTACTAATCACAGCTTCTACGCCTTAAATACAAATCGGACAATCATTTTTGTTGATTGACTGCAAAATTCAAATTTTCACGGGCGTATATATGCCAGTGCATGGTTCTGTAAGTCGAAGGACTGGGTATGCTCAAATGTTTCGTCTATACAGTTCAAGAACACAATAAAAGTACCATACTAGAGACTGAATGCAGGGCTCGGCGGTGGCTCACCGGGCAGGGTGGATATCGTTATGGGTTAAAAGCAAGGAAAACTCGTTTTGCTGAATCCTGAGCAGATTCTCGAAATCATGTGCCTTTCGCTCCAGTTCTCGGCCAATGATTTTGAAAAACGGAAAAAAGTCTGTTTGAGCAAGATAATCCGAAACTGGATTTTCGCTTGAAATCAAGCAAGTAAATTCGAAAAGGCCAACTGCATGCCCATCGACTCAACAAATTTCTGCGCCCTCCAGTTTAGAGCAAAACTTATCCCATCGTTACTGTCACATAAGTTATACACATCCATATCTCAAATTTCTCCCCCCCCCCCCCCCATCAATATGCTCTCCCTGCAAGCGCAAGAATTCGAAAGTGTGCTTCGAAATGAACAAAAGGCTCGTTTATAGCGAAGGAAAGGTAATATGACCCCAGTTTTGACTTGTAGATGCATAAAGGGGAGTTGGAACGATGTAATGAAAATGACGAATAAGTTATGTGAAATGGAGGGGCGAACAGTTTCCTTAGGTGGCTTCTGAGCCAACTGAAAAGTCACTGAAGAGGCTCTAGTTCTTGAACCTCGCTAAACTCCCACTCTCCGCCTAGTTACAGTCCTCCAGATATTGTAAATGGCGACTTTAATCCTGCTCCAAGTGCGCTATGCTGCGCGCCAACAGGATTACCGTCGTTATTCAGAATATGCCGCCAATTCGGGAAACACTACCAACAATGGCTTCTTCATCGTCTGTTTGATTGCTCTTTTGTAATTTGTCTAGTCCTCCTTGTTGTTTACATTCATTCGTGAAATGTTGTAGGTGTCGTATCTTTGTTTTTGAATTAACGACTTCGTATCCAAAAAATTGCACCGACTAGCTAACATACCTGGCATCGCTTGGTTTCCCTTGTCGCTCTCCATTTTTAAATTTCGTTCTGCCCCTAACTGTATTTAAAATCAGCAAGCTCACCCCTCCCTTCGATCAATTCTTACATTTACGAAAAGTAGGTGATTCAATAACCGAATAGGTAATTTTATTCATCAATGCTGCTTTCAGGTGTGCTCAATTAACCTTTATACCAACCGCCTAAAGCTTGCAGAAATTAATAGGGGCGATCGACAATTTTAGAAATAAAAATCGTAATCAGCATGCGCGTCTCCCATCCCGCCTGCACCGGCCATATTTCGTACCAGCTCTCAGTGCCTCAGCACAGTTGCAAGTATTTGGTAATTTGGTATTCGGTAATTTTGACAGCAAATATATTATTTGTAATCATAATACTCAATAATCCCACCTCCCTATCAAGTTTCAACACTCCAGCACAAGGTTTTCAAAAATATACAGATCTACAACAAAAAGTTCTACAACACCCGCCGGCCTGAAGGTGTTTGCGTGCAAAGTTTGGCCCGACCGGTTCAGAAATGAATTTTCATACCGTTTTCATGCAAAGGTACATACAGGCCCTCTGTGAGGCATGAAAAAATGCTCATAGACAGTCGCGTAGATTTCCGCTAAAAACAGTGTCTTCCTGTTCGAGATTGTGCGGTAAAATCTGCGCGTGTACAAATGGCTACGCTAAGATGCCGGCGTTTTGCGCTATATTCAACAGAAGCCGAGTTTTAAGGCAAACAGTGCTGACTCTAAAGCAGGTTCAATTGAACGAAAACTTAACGAATACGCAAATTTTTTTCGAGCATCAAACACGCTTCTATCTAGAAAACTTAATCTCAATGCTTTGGTACGAGCTGATCAGAGTGTGACTCACAGAAAAACACTACGTTTGGAAAGTACTGATTTCAAAATCATTTCGAGCTATCTGAGAAGATTAGTGCTTTCCTTTTTAAACCGCACTGGATGTAGCTTGCAGGAGACATTTCAAACTTCATGACTGTAGCTTCACAAAAAATTGCGGATGCGAAAGATTGCAGCTTTGATTAAATAAAATCTTCAAAATTTGTATTTGGAGCAAAATCTATTCTTAGGTTTCAGATCGATTTTCGTTTTGTGTTGCTAGACCTAGACTATGCTATTCATATAGTACTTGCGATTCTTTTTGAAAGTCCCGGAATTTCAAGATAAAGGGTGTTCGTATGACATACAGGGTGTCCCAAAAAGATGTGCACACTGTTTGTTTGTTAATAACTCTCTTGCTTTCATGTCTTTTGCTAAGCTTGAGGTACCATTCTTTGGAGCAAGATTCAACTTGAATTTACGGTATGGAGCGATTTAAACAGCTCTTCATTGCTGTAGGATTACGGTAGGAATTTCGAGGAGGATTTTAAGCCTTTGAAAGCGGTATTTTGCCTCAGAAAAAAAGCCAAACAAGCCAGAAACTCTTGAAGTGGGTTAATCGAAGTTGCTAATTCTGAATATGAAAATTGCACGTCAGTACACTGTTTCTTCATGAGTTATTTCAGATTTAAGGTAACAACTGATTTTCCAGTGTTCGTCAGAAATGTGAATACGCCATCAAGAAAGCTCGAAAAACTGGTGGAAAGTCATGTAGTGAAATCAGCACGCTTGAAAACCTTGCTGCACAAATTTTTAGATTTTTTTTTGAAATTATTTCATCAAAAGGCTTATTCCACATTGATGATGTATGCTGAAAGTCCTTACCGTGATCCTACAGTAACGAAGAGTGGTTGGTAATTCGCTCTATACTACAAATCTAAGTTGAACCTCGCTCTACAGAATGGTACCTCAAGCTCGGCAAAAGACGTGAAAGCAAGAGAGTTATTAACGATCAAACAGTGCGCACATTTTTTTGGGACACTCTGTATAATCGCACTTTGTATAAGAGCAGCGACCCTACGAGCCGCTAGCAAGCGAGTGGGAGCAAGTTATTAGATAAATGCTGTTCAAACCCATACAATTTTCAAATTGAGTTTCCACTTCATTAGCTTATGTATGACTAGCACCTGCTCTCAAAAGCGATTTCGGCTTTTTCTCAAAATTTGCTCGAAAACGGATAATACTATAATAAAAAGCGTTTAGTTCTGCGTGACGCTGTACAGTTCCCCCTCACAAGATATGTCTGCCTACACGCTTACCTTTTCGAAAAAAAAAAAGATTTCTGCAGAGCGATCGCGCTCTAAATAAGTTTAATTTCATCAATTTTCTCAGAATTTGTCCGACCAAAAAACGGATAATACTTATCAACGTGCTCACTCAACTTCTTGAAGAGATTTTTTCAAACTGTGCATATGTACTCATACCGTTCGGTTTTGTGTGATGTCCAGGTCGACATTTGCCCACAGATGTTATACAGCGTGCATTGTGAGAGAATGTGTTGAGTGGAATTAGCACTGTTATTTTCTTTCGAAATTTGCGTGATTGGAATATATGCGCTTTCGATCACGTAGTGAAGTGAAATCGAAGAGCCATACCGCTAAATAAGCAAGATTTCTGGCAACAGTCTCCCAGAGTAGAAGTTTAATGAGCTTTTATCGTACGTGAACATCGTAGAACACTTCAAAAATACTTTTGTCATGATCACCCCATATTTTGATACATTTGGTCCGCGGTTGCATACTTTCTCACTGCAATTACAATTCTCTCGTTGCCGCCAACCTCCGCTCTCGGCATCTGCTCCCTGTTGTCGTCATCATGACAAAATTCTGGGGAAATTCCGCGACTGGCATCTATTTGATATAACGTTATAGCCACACATGGAAGCGAACCAATCTAGCCGCCAAATTTTTTCGGTTTCGGGTTTATAGTATGAGAAAGGATTGATGCAAGTTTCCAGGACAACGAAGCATTCAACCGCTCGTCAATCGCTCTGCTGTAAACAGCAGAGATAAATTCATGTTTCGAGATTCGCTCAGTTGTAACAAAATGTCTCCATCCAAATTTCATTGTTGCAAACTAGATTTGCAAATACAGATTTTGCAGCCTCATAATGTTGAGTAACGAAGGAAAGAACAACGATAGAACATAGAGGACAGAGAAGCTCTAAGATCAGCCAAGAAGGGTGACCATTGCTTCTGATGTCATTGCTACGGACAAACTGCTACCCTAATCATAATCGCGACTGCGAAAACGCTTTCTCTTCTTAAAGATTGCGCTTATTAGCAACGAGTATTTTAGGAGCATTCGTTATTAGCACAAGAAATTGTATATTACACTCATCCCGGAAGAAATTTTGAAATTTGCTGGCACTGACGGGTCTTTTCTGACTCGCTCAAACAGCTTCATCGCCCATTCTTCATCTTTATTCACTCTGTCTACTCACTTCCATAGCCAGGGTCAAACGTGGGGTGCGGCACGCCATACCAGGGGGGTCGTATTGAGGAGTCAAAAGGGGAGGTGGTCGTAGTTGAGTAATCTGATAACAGTGATAACATGATATTCGAATCCTATCCATAATTAGCATGTCAAGTAACCCCTGTAGACAAAGTGTGAGCGAATTCTGAAGATTCAAGATAATAGGCTACCTAAGTGAAATGGTCAAATTCCAACATGGTTAACTTTGTTTCAAAGGTGAATTAGCTATCCGTTTTTGCACTCAAGACAAAGCACTACTCCTTCTTTGTCCACCTCAGAAATCAAGCTTCAAAAGACCTCCAAACTGTGGAATTAGAACCCAACCAAAATCTCATTTTTCCCATTTTTCGCTTTTAATGGCTGCGCTTTCACCAAATATCACTCAGAGCAAAGAAGACGAATCAGGCTCCAAACAGTCCTATGGAATCTACAAGGTTTAGGCTATCGATTCATATAAGTACTGTCCGCTAAAAATGTTTTATATCAAAAAAACATTTTTAGCGAACTTTATTTGTATGAATCGATAGCCTAAACCTTGTAGATTCCATAGGACTGTTTGAAGCCTGATTCGTCTTCTTTGCTCTGAGTGATATTTGGTGAAAGCGCAGCCATTAAAAGCGAAAAATGGGAAAAATTAGATTTTGGTTGGCTTCTAATTCCACAGTTTGGAGGTCTTTTAGAGCGAAATTTCTGAGGTGGACAAAGAAGAAGTAGTGCTTTGTCTTGAGTGCAAAAAAGGATAGTTAATTCACCTTTGAAACAAAGTTAACCATGTTGGAATTTGACCATTTCACTTAGGTAGCCTAGTATCTTGAATCTTCAGTATTCGCTCACACTTTGTCTACAGGGGTTGTTTAACATGCTAATTATGGATATGTTGCCCATTATGTTTGACAGGGCCTTCAAGTAATACTATCTTAAGCGTGAGTGCCTCAGTATCTTAAGCGTGAGTGCTTCAGTGCTGGCCAAGGGGCAGAGTAATAGGATTGTATTATTTGGGAAGGCAAGCCCTACAACATTTGAAGCAAGAATTCAAGAGCGTGACCGACCGGACACAACTTCCTTTCTTACACTTATATAGCCCTGTATTAGTCACATGCGAGTACTTCTTTTAATCGCTTGTGTGTAATCAGCTTTGAAGATTTAGATAGAGAAAATCTCTTGACAGATTGTAAGAAAAAATTTTGTTAGTCCTTGAACCAGCCCTCAACTCGTGACTAAGTGTGTCCGTTGCTTGTGACCAAATGTGTCGAATAGCAGTTTAACGATGCTTTCGGAGCTTTCGCAGCTTTCGGATGATTCCGCCAATCGACGTGGAGGAAGCCATTGTTTAATCACACAACAATCATTAAATTACCTTAGTCGCATTGCATCAATTAAATTTTGCAATGTTCAAAATCGAATGGCATTTTTGTAAATATGGTGCTCAAGATTCTTTTTTATCAAAAAGGATGTCAAAAAATTGTCAATGTCAAAATTGTCAAAAAAAATTTCTCAAATAAAGTATCGCTGCGAATACTTACTCTGCTCAAGGCTGATGAATGAACGCCCAAAATTATGTCTAAACATGTAAATGCAAGCCCACGCTATAATCATCGTGTATGATTCTTGTCCTGAACTCGCATCAAAGATGGTGAAAAATTTGGTTTTTTGCTCTACAAAAGCGAGTGCTAGCTTTCTTTTGTACTCATAGTTTTCATTTCTTTAAGGCCATTAGATCGCATCATGCGTTTCTGCATGCTTCATGATTCAAAACTCCATTCAGCTCTTCTTCATCTAAGTATAATATTCGGTTATGGCAAACGTTTCTTCTTTTTTCACCCAGACCTTTAGCCGATTATAATATTTTCTCAAGTAAATCGTAGATTTGATCACAATACTTTTATCCAAAAGAGCTAAGTGATGTTTTTCAGTGATGCAAAGTCAATTATCAGATCATCTGTTTAGTGTCATTGAGAACCATTTACAGCGAGCTCCTTAGCGATTGCTGATAGATTGCATTGAAAATTTGCTTCGTCATTTTAGTCATTTTTGCTTCTCTGCAGTATAGGGCAAAATATTGTGTGCTTAAACACATTGATTGATTGTACTTCAATAGTCAAACAAGGCAAGGCATGAACAAGGCAGCTTCGCTTCATGCAGAGTCCAAGTGCATACTTTGAAAGTTTGCAGATTGGAGAATAAAAGGTTTTGTATGTAATGCAAGAACTCTGGCATTTGAGTCATTATGAAAGCGACTTATAACTTCTCTCAAAAAAAAACGCGCTTCATTCAGATATCCTGCGCAGTTGGTGCGATCAAAGGAAAATAGTGAAATCAAAAGGGCAAAGGCGTAATCGCTTCACAGATGACTATTAGCCATTCTCGCCCGAACCCTGGTTCACGTTTTTGGCAACGCTACAGATTCTGTTCGTGAACTTCTATCATTGCTTGTTTAAAAGAACCTAGTTAGAAAGTTCCTCAAATGCTTTCGTGAAGCGCATGGTCATCTTTTTCAGACGGGTTCAAACTATGGGGAAAGTGAATGTGTTCGGAATGCAAGAAGTTATAAATTTAAGGAAATGGCGCCAATAGATTGGGCCAACTTAATACTCTTACGGAAGCGTTTTAGGATACTATACTACGCCTGGCATGTACATCTCACTTCAAGGTCTCTGCAAGTCGCTGCAACTCAAAGTCTTTTTCGTGAATTGAAAAACGGCAGACGTAGATATTATACGTGTGGATCATATTCAGTGGTAAAGGTTTGACCAAAGGTATCCGTAAAGTTCATACGTGAGTGCCTCCGTGCTGGCCAAGAAGTAGAGCAATAGGATTTTAAAAAGAAAGAAGTTCAGTTAACTCTCTCGAATTTATAATATAAATGCACCTCTTTAAAAGGTTGTATTAAGATACCAGAAGAGGAAAAGTCAACATTTCTGTTTTGCCTATCACATAATACCTTTCCTCAGCATCGTATAAGCGGTTGCAAAATAGGGTTATGTTATGTTGACTGTAATGCGTTTGCTGAGGGCTTACCCACGTGACCTTAATAATTTGTGGAATGCAAGCCCTACAACATGAGCGAAAAATTGAGGGCGTAGGACCGACACGGACACAATTCCTTTTTCCCACTTATAAATATAGTCCTGTATCAGTTATGTGCGAGTACATAGTATAGTCCCGTATCAGTCATATGCGAGTACTTCTTTTAATCGCTTATTGTAAACAGCTTTGAAGATTTAGATAAAGAAAATCTCTTGACAGTTACTGTAAGGAAATTCTTCTGTTAGTCCTTCAACTAAGCCCGGAGCTCGTGACTATGTAAAAAAAATCTCTTGACAGTTACTGTAAGGAAAATCTTGTGTTAGTCTATGAACTAAGCCCAGAACTCGTGATTAGGTTTGTCCGTTGCTTGTGACCAAGTAATCAAACAATTTTACGATGCTTATGGAGCTTTCAGATGATTTTGCCAATCGACGTGGAATAAGCCTTTGTTTTTAACCAATCATTAGATTACCAAATGGCATTGCCATTAACTGATTTTTGCAATGCTCAAAATTGAAGGGTATTTTTACGAAAATGGTGTTCAAGGATATTTTTTTTACCGCGCATTTTTTTCGGTAAAGAATATCCATTACTTATTTATTTTTCAAATGGTTCTCAGTGACACGAAACAGATGATCTGATCTGTGACTACAGAAGGAAGTTAGTACTCGCTTTTGTAGAGCAAAAAGCCAAACTGTCTACCGTCTCTGATTTGAGTTCAAAACAAGCATCATGCACAATAATTATAGCGTGGGCTTGTAATTACATGTTTAGACATAAATTCACACTCATGCTATCAAAAAAGTCTGGGAATGAATTTTGGGCATTCATTCATCAAGCCTTGAGCGAAGTAAGTATTTGCATTTGCGATACTTAATCTGGAAAACACGATTGACTCTAAGTTTAGGGTAAAAAGAATAATCCTGAGCACCATTTCCATAAAAAAATACCATTCGATTTCGAGCATTGCAAAATTCTTAAACGGCAATGCGACTGGGGTAAGTTAACGATTGTTGTATGATCAAATAAAGACTTCTCATAGATTGGCAAAATCATCTGAAAGCTCCGAAAGCATCGTAAAATTGTTGGACACACTTGGTCACAAGCAACGGACAAACCTAAGTCACGAGCTGTGGGCTTAGTTCAAGTAACACAAGATTTTCCTCACAGTAACTGTCAAGAGATTTTCTTTGCACATTAGTCACGAGCTGCGGGTTTAGTTCAAGTATTAACACAAGATTTTCCTTACAGTAACTGTCAAGAGATTTTTTTACACAGTCACGAGCTCCGGGCTTAGTTGAAGGATTAACAGAAGAATTTCCTTACAGTGACTGTCAAGAGATTTTGTTTATCTAAATCATCAAAGCTGTTTACAATAAGCGACTAAAGGAAGTACTCGCATATGACTGGTACAGGACTATATTTATAAGTGGGAAAAAGGAATTGTGTCCGTGTCGGTCATACGCCCTAGATTTCTCGCTCATGTTGTAGGGCTTGCATTCCACAAATATTCTTATTAAGGCAACGTGGGTAAGCCCTCAGCAGAAATTACGGTCAACATAACATAACTCTATTTTGCAACCGCTTATACAATGCTGAGGAAAGGTATCATGTGATAGGTAAAACAGAAATGTTGACTTTTCCTTTTCTGGTATCTTAACACAGCCTTTTAGAGAGGTGCATTTATATTATAAATTCGAGAGTTAACTATGAACTTCTTTCTTTTCAAAATCCTATTGCTCTACTTCTTGGCCAGCACGGAGGCACTCACGTATGAACTTTACTATCCTTTAATGAGCAAGACAGCTTTGTTTCATGCAGAGTTCAGGTAAATAATACTTTAGGAGCTTGCAGGTCGGAGTACAAAAGGTTTTGTATGTAATGCAAAAATTCTAGCACTTGAGTCATCATGAAAGCGACTTCTCCTTCAGCTTCTCTTCTCCTCTTCGCTGAATGAACAAAGAGTCCCGGCCTTTGAGAAAAACGCGCTTTAATCAAATAGTTTGCGCAGTTGGTGATCAGGGGAAAATAGTGAAATCAAAGCGGCAAAGGCGTAATCGCTACACAGATGATTATTAATCATTCTCGCCCGAGCCCTGGTTCACGTTTTTGACAACCCTACAGACTCTATTCGTTAACTTCTATCACTGCTTGTTTGAAAGAACCTATTAGAAAGTACCTCAAATGCTTTTATAGTGCTCATGATCATCTCTTTCAGAACTGGGGAAAGTGAATGGTTCGGAATGTAAGAAGCTATAATGGAGAAAATGGCGCTAACAATTTGGGCCAACTTAATATTTTCATGGAAGCATTTTTATACGAATATTGGATTCAGGATTAGGATATCATACTACGCTTGGCATGTACATCTCACTTCAAATGGTCTCTGCAAGTCTCTGCAACTCACAGTCGTGAATTGAAAGACGTCAGACGTAGGTATCATACGTGTGGAACATATTCAATGGTATAAGTTTAACCAAAGGTACTGCAATACAGAAGGAGTCAATTAGTTGAAAGTTGTCAAATGCGCTTTCATGAATATTAAATCATTTAAAGGGTTTTTTTATTCACTTTCGTACTCTCACAGCACAAATCAGCCAATCTTGCTATCGTCGCCTCCCCGGTTACGTTGAGCGGAGCACTTGCAGACGTCTGAATACGCTGGTGAACTTGTTAAGCCTCTACTGCAAGGCACTGTTCTTTGTAACCTTTCACTACCAACTCTGCCACGTATGACGACCGCATATACGTGGCAGCTTAGGAGTACAAAGAACAATGCTTTGCAGTAGAATAATATTAGCAACCGGGAATTTTTGGGTAGCACTTGATCAAACGCAAGCTTTGTGCTTCTTCTTTGAAAAGGCAGTTACTGATATTCTTTTCAGAGAAAAAAGGCGATGAATTTACAGTCGAACAGACGAAATAGTCAATGGCAGAGTTGTGTATATTGTGCACAACTTTATGAGATTTTGTTTTTGATATAATCTGTGACATCGTCTTTTACAAATGCCTAGGTTTTAGCAGAGAAACCAACGTTATTGTAATCTAACAATTTCCCTTGCACTAGAAGATAATTTGCTTTTGTGTCAAGTTGTGTCAAAGAATTTTTGTTTGTTCGTCGTTTTATCAACCGCTCTATATATTGCTTACTCTCTCAGAATAGTTTTTTCCAGACAGTTTACGTCAGTTCGACAAGAATGAGAATTTTCAACTTGTTCTACTTGTTACTTACCATACTAGTGGTACGTTGGCCAAGAAAGACATGACTTAGTTTCGAATTTACTCTTAAACTTACTGACTGTACATTACTTTGATGCTTACAGATTTTTTCCGTTGTGAACGTTGCGGAGGGCGGATTTGGTAAGAAACTCAAGAAAAAGCTCAAGAAGGTTGCAAAAAAAGTTTTCAAGTACATTCCTGGTCACAAGATTACGTATACGAAAGAATTTTGAAAAATTGTATTTATTGACAGTGTCACTTTGTCATACCAGCTTCCAAACAATGTCATTTAATAGCTATCTATTTTTAATATGAGTATAAATACTTTCCACTACACTGCCATTCTCTCAGTTTATTATTGCTATAAACACAAATTGAGCACTATACCTAAGTGACATAGCTTCCTCCTTTCCGTGCGTTGAAATACTGAAGAACATCTGTACTGCAGAAATCTGCAAAATTGGGTCCGTATTACCACCTTTTGCAGAGTTATGCTTACCTTTCGCAAGTCAGTATGCAAGCCAAAATTTTTGGCTCCAAAAAATGGAAGTGTATAACTCTACGAAAACGGTGTCGAAACGAACGAATTGCGTGAATGGTGAAATTGCCAAGGATTTTGAGCATATGAGGAGATTCTGCACAAAAATGTAGCTCACGGTGGAAATTATCTTTATGACGACTACCAAGCCATGAAGAAATTTAGAAGTGTTCCAAATCTACATTTGTTCTTCAACTATCAAAGTTTTACCCATGCAAAATCGATCTCACCCGAAAAAGCTTTCGGAATGAGTAATTGTTTACGATTCTTTCGTAAAGGAGGGCATTCCGCGATAGGTTTCAATGCCATCTTATGCGAAAATGAGTGTGACGTTTATAGAAGAA
The DNA here is from genome assembly GCA_958299035.1 of Cylicocyclus nassatus. Lineage (NCBI taxonomy): Eukaryota > Metazoa > Nematoda > Chromadorea > Rhabditida > Strongylidae > Cylicocyclus > Cylicocyclus nassatus. The sequence continues at coordinate 55,368,290 of CATQJL010000112.1, read as the reverse complement.
CCAGTGCGAGCCTCTGCGAAGCAGATGTGACGCACTGGTTAGTTATAAGCTCGTAAGTTGAGTTTCTTTTGCGTCTAAATGAATTTGCCTTGACCAGTTGTAAGCAGCCCTTAAGGTGCTAGTTTTCCCATCATAAAAACTCGTTATATCCGTTGTGGTATCTCCAACATCGCTTTCAAACATCTACTTCTCATTTCCACATTTTCAAACAAGTGTAGTAATGCTCCCTCACCGGCATCTGGAGCATAAGCAAATCCAGCGATCTCCAAGCAATTCACATTTTCCGATTCCACATCCCCGAAAACAGTAGTATATGTTATCGCTAAATTGCAAACTTTTATCGTGAGCATAAGTGTACCGGGAAAATGCAAGATGCAATACATGCTGCTTACGTTTTGTAGAATCTTTTAAGTCACATGTGACAGCTTGTGTGCCTGCCACTATACAAAGCAGTAGGATGACAAAATAGGGAAATCTCATTTTTGTAAGTGCAAAATTTAGTTGTCATGTTATTGCAAGTGGAACAATCATGCTCAGATATTTCGCAAAAAAACACTTAACATTTTGCACTGCTCTCATTTATAATCAGTCCCAAACCAAAAGCAAGGTTTTGAAAAAATCTAAGGTACCATATCGCGCTGCCGTAAGCTGTCAAGACGGTGTACGACTACGGTAGCATTTTTGGGTAAACATGATAATTATTCGAGTACACCATAAATATCAAAAAATTTGTTATGCGAGACAAATGGCGATTTTTATCATTTGCAAATATTATGAACCACTCCAAAGCGCCACTTCGCGGCGCTTTGGACTGGATGTGTGTGCGTGTGTGTGAAGTGGGTTGTGATAAAAAATTAAAAATATTGGAAATAACTTGTGAAAACCTTTTCCTCGCTAAAAGTATGGCACAGTTTTGAAAGCGTGACGAGCTTAAAGATTATCAATTCATGGATTTTCCCTGCGTTAGAATTTCGAGAATTTTTTCATTAGAAGTGGCAACAGAATTATGACCGCCTCCCTCCCAACTTCTTCTAGCCGCATCGCTCCTTCCTTTGCTCTACAGATACTCGTTGTATAGGGGTTTGCTATCATCCAAATCCCCTTCCCCCCTCCCCCACCCTCAACTCCTTTTCACTCAGAAGCAAGCACCCGTACCATACCCGACAGAGCTTTGTCAACCACGTGCACTCTTCCCACCCGGGGCTCTGTTGCCCACTGAATGGTCTCCCAAGCTGCCTTAAAACCTCCACTCCCCCAAAAATTCTTGCTCAGACTACTCTTATCTCTTTCCAAAATTAAATTAGCGAAAAATTCAAACTAACTTTCTTGAAAATAATTAGCCAACATTCAAACTACCAAATCCAAAGGTTCCTAAATTCAAACACTTCACTCTCTCTTTTTTTCACAAAGTATCCTTTTTGGAAGCGTCACAATTTCTTTTCCTCTTCAAGAGATTTTACAAAACTCTCGGTCGCGTTTCATAAGGGCTTTCAAACTGTCCAGCATCCTTGCAAGTCATCCATAGGTGTTCCAAAATCTAATCAATCAGGTTATCTTATTGTTAGCAAGCTAACTTGAGTTCTTGAAGGGACCTACTCAAAGGTATTTATGCTTTTAGCTGCCTCCTAAATCTCCACCCTTATACAAGTTTGAGGCTGTGCGATATTCACAATTGAGGTGCATATAGCACATAAAAGCTGATCTGGATAGACTGTTTTAGCTTTTTCAAATATATATTAGCAGAGAACTTTGAACAGAATTTTCGTACATTGATGTAGAAAAATTACCCACAAAATCAGTAAAAACATCTGAGATCTTTAATAGGCGCAAAGTTCCAGATATTTGAGGGGCACAGTGATAACTATGATGGAGTAAAATGCACTCTTCGACACGTTTTGATATGTTTTTGAATAGCCCTTGAATGGCATGTTAGATTAAATTTTCAGAGATGCTAAACATTTGGCTTAAGAATTTGTATCAATCACTGATGTCTTGCATAGACTCAACAATATTTTTTGAGAAAACAAAGTGACTCACTTTCAAAAAAGTGTTGCACGATCAAAACTGTACTTAAATTACTGCTAAAAAAACAGAAAAAAGTTGCTTTCGAGTGAGCGGATCAGTGTCGGCAATATAGAGAAGTAAAGTAATCGAAATTTTGAAGACTGCAACTGTTCTGCTGAAATACCTGGCAACTTTTTTTGAATGACATGGGCTTTTCAAATGAATTGCTTATTCAAATGAACCATTGACATAAATTGTCCGAGGAAACTAAAAATAGCGAGAAATTTTCAGAAACATTTAGTGCACTTTGTCTGAGATAAAAATATTTACTAAGCATTTCATAAAAGAATTTGGAGATAAAGTTTCTTGCTGTAATATGTTAGCAGAAAAATAAAGAGGCAGATTAAGTCTATCGCACTTAGATTTGGCCAACTGTTTTGAGGTGAGGAAACATATTAAGCACCTCAAGAAATGAATTATAGGAAACCACTATATTTTGCTGAATTATTTGAATTTTTTCAAAAACTTGTGGTGCATTCCAATTGTGCGCTCCAGAGTAAGAGATAAGCTTCAAAAAACAACCAAGATTAATCTTCTAGCAACAATTTCGGCGGCACTTGTTGGAACAGAAAAAATGCTATTCATATAACAATCCTCAAGGAGTTCGCGCTTAAACCAAAAGATTGAAAAACAAACTTTCTAAAAACGATTTGATGCAGTTTTCTTTGCGAACTTAGCAAAGCTTTTTCAACAATCTGTACTATTAATCGTAAGTCATCCCAATAAGGTGCTTTTCGCAAAGTTATTGCGGGAAAAAGAATGTGTAAATTTTTCATTCAAGGAATTTTGCATCTAGATTTGCAATCTAGTAATGGTGAAGGAATATGGAGGTTTGAGAGAAATGGTGAACTAAGCTGTTCCAATGTAATCGAATTCGAGTTGCTTTTGTAAAACGATTTGCTATACGAAAGATCAGCTTGTCTAGTGATTGCACTTTTTTGGTTATGCCACTTGATCAACATCGTCTAAGACAGGCATCACTACTATACTTGGGACCGAATCGAATGATTATTCGATTATTCGAATAAATCAGAATGCCAATCATTCGGAAAGTTGAATATTCGAAAATCTGAGATTTCGAATAAAATTCGAAAGTCGAATATTCGAAATTTTCAGTTTTCGAATATATTCGATATTCGAATAATCGAAAATTTCAACCTTCGAATATTATTCGAAAGTCGAATATTCGATGGTCATCAATTCGATCATTCGATGGTCGTCGAATATTCGAATCATTCGATGAACATCGAATATTCGAATATTCGATAATTTGAAAATGATGATACCAGAGCCCGGCGCAGATTGTATGGAAGCAAGCTGGATTTGGTTTTTGGGGCGGAAAAGCAAAAGGAAATCAAGTTTGTGGCCAAAAATTGCGACGTTTTTCAGTCGAGTTTCGTCTTTTGAGAGTTTTTTACGTTTACGGCTGACAGTCAAAGGTGACTTCGTTTTTAAGAAGCCTAGAAACGATTTCATACTGGGCCCTGGATGGTAAGCCTAGCACGTCACTGTAGGACTTTTTATCAAGCTGCAACTCTCAATGGGGAGTGTATAGGTGCCGTAAAACCTAACTGCCCGCGTCGTGCCTTGAACACCAGCGTAAGCGAGCGGTCGTCGCGAACGAATGTCGGCGTTCACTATATTCCAAGAAATCTTTCTTTAACTTTCATGTTGTTCTCGTCAATGCAGGGTATATTGACGAAAGCTCTTTTCAAAAGTTCAAAAAAATATGTGCGGAAAGGGTGCGCGCTCACTGTTGCTTGCGAAAGGCCTGCAGCGCTTCGGGACCAAACGTTCTCAGCCGCGTCGCACGTTGGTGTTCAAAGCGACGCGTGGGCGATTGGATTTTACGGGGCCTGTATATTCTTTGTGGTCCTGGCGCAGTAGTCTGTACAGTAATCGTGATGCGCCATTTCTGTTGCAGATGTAGCTGCTATCGAATTTTCGCTGTCCAGGGACGCCAGATTTTGATGTTCTACACAGCGTCTATCAGTTCTTCATGAGCGTCATTGAGTAAATCCTGAAATTTAAACTTAGAGTTTAAACGTTCAGATCCACCGTAACACGGCTCTATGACAGCAACAGGGAAAAGTGAAAAATGAGTAAAGGGTATTCGAAAAATCGTGACGATGGCGCGACCGCGCGCGACACGCACGCAGCTCTCGACAACCGCATTTTCTAGGTTTTCTTCTCTCCTTGAATGGTTTTTCTGCTTACGTATGCAGTATTTAGACATTGGAAGAGACTGAGCTGAGAGTTGAGGTGATGCCGTTTCGTATGAGTGTTTTCTGCACCTGTGGGCTCAAAGACCAGTCAAATCCGTCGTCACGATTTTACAAACGGCCTATAACATATTTTTGATCTGCGCACCGACCAACCTCCTAGACCAAGGTTTAACAACGTTTCAAAATTTTGTAGATACCGGGCATTACGATACCCCCCCCCCCACAAGCCTGCTGAAAGTATGAGCAAAATATACTCCGGAGGACTTTTTAGCTGCATCTCTTCTTTTGTACACTATTTCTCTTTCTCTGGCCAAACTCAGATTTACCTCTGAGTTCAACGATAACTGTAACGCCCACCGAACTCAGAGTTATCGCAAAGCACAGCTGCGGGTTTGGTGGCACTATTTCTTGTGCAGAACGATTTCGACAATGTTTTCCTACTAGGGATGAATTACCGGTTACGGAGTCTGCCATATATCGCTTTCTAGATTTGGACCAATCAACTGTTGAAGGGGTAAGAAAGGTGCGAGTCAGCTCAGATATAACTCAAAGTCAAGTCAGAGTAACTTTGAATTCCGACCAGATTACTACCGACCCTGACGTCTAGTGCCTTTTCTTCATTCGCATTCGGAAAAGGTGATAGATGTGAACGTAAACGTGAAGATGTTCCTGGGCCGGTAGTAATCTACCCTACCTGGTGGCATCAAAGATGCCGGCAAGTTGGCACACATCGCGGAAAGATGCCAACTCCGCCGGCAGCTCGCGGAGTGATCATAGGTTTTAATAATCTTATGTAACCTTAGCACGCAATCATTTCGCACATTAGATTTTAACGACGCAGACAGCCGCAAAATTGCTACCTCGCGCGCGGTCGAACCTATGTGCATCAACTTGAAGTGCCACCACGTTAATCATTCGACCATTCGGTCAGCCATTGCCGTTTGCACCAGCAATAGGAAAAACGCGCTGGTAAATGGCTGCCTGTAAGAGGGATCGATACATTGCGCGAGAGACTTTGACTTGAAAGAACAGCTGATTGATATGAGCGAGAGAGGGGCGAAATCGGTGCAGACGAGATGTATATAGGATTGCCAAAAAAGATGATGTTCTTTATGATATTAAGGCATCACTGGATTTTTTCTCTGTAAGAAAATCGTCGTTTTGAAAAGAAAAACTCATATAATGAGAAAAATAATAGTTTTTTGATGAAAAGTAGAATTTTTGATTTTTTCGCCTGACGTAAATTGTGTGATATCGCCGCAATTCGCAAACTCGCAGACCCCGTCGGCAAAGGTGCCACCACCTCGACGTGGTAGGGGCACGTCGAGATGCCGGCAGCTCCCTCTCTCAAAAGCTATTTCCCGTGCTCTCTGACCTGCCGGCAGCTGCCATCTCGCGGATTTCGACGAGCTGCCGGCAATTTGCCGGCAACTTACATCGCGAAGTTGCCGGCAGCTCCTTCTGCGCTTCCACTCGACATCGTAAATTGAGGGCGTATTCAAGATAATGCATTAGTGACCGGAAGGATAGTGTTGTGTCAAGAAGTTTGTCGTTTGTTGTAGTGCGAGGAAAGGATATGGTAGAACCAGTCATTGTATAGTAAATATTTCCAGCAACGGTCTAGCTTATCGCATTGCCAACGAGAGGAAGGTTGCTTATTGCCACGAGTGTCAAATTGAAAGTTGTTGGTAAAGCACTTACACAGTTCAACAATGTGTATACCATATGTGTATCGTGGAGTTGTCGATGACAGGGTGTAGAGAATCCGATGTAGAGAATGTAGAGAATCCGCGCGACGCGCTGAGATATATGTCATGTACTGCAGAGTAGTAGTCGCATAAAAGGGCACTACAAAGACCTACAGTACTTGTAAACTATGCGCTTGGTCATGTTATCATATCACATAGACATTAATTTTTCGAATGATATTCGAAAATCGAATGATATTCAAAGGTCGAATGATATTCGCTATTCGAATGATCAAAGGTCGAATGATATTCGATATTCGAATGATATTCGGTAATCGAATATTCGAAATTTTCAATTTTCGAATACATTCGATATTCGAATATTCGAAGAAAATTTCGAATTTCCCCAAGTATAATCACTACCATTGTGAGTCATGAGCTCTGTGCTGCACGGGCACAAAACGATAGACATGTTGACACCCCTGACGCGAGCGATGACGTCAGATGGGGGGTGCTTGCGCTTTTTTATAGCATGATATGAACGACGAGCATTGAAGAAACAAGCTTCTTGTCCTTTGAAAATTAGGAAAAAAGCATAAAGCACTGCATTGTTATGCAGAGTTACCGCGAAATGCATATCGCCCATCCACAATTTTTAAAAACTTGCATCTATGCATTTGAGTGAGTCTGCAGGGGTGGGGGAACGAAAGCCGCCAGGTCCAGCCGCCTCCGCGGACTGCTGGTCCTGGAACGACATGCAACAACGCTGCGAAAGGACCAGCTGGCAGCGAAAGGCGGCTGGACCTGGCGGCTTTCGTTCCCCCACTCAGTCTGCAGTAATCAGGCTTACTATTTCATTCGGAATTTGAGGTCATGGAGTTGAGTATTAAGCACGATCAATCAATGCGATTACTGCTCAAATTGGTAGAAAAGGGTTTGAGCATACCATACTTTGTCCTGTAGTAGAGAAGCAAAAATAATTGGGATTTTTGATGCAGTTTATTAGCAATTGCTAAGGAGCTTGTTGTAAATTGTTAATAACACTAAGATGATTTGACAATTATTTTTTGCATCAGTAAAAAACACCACTTTGCTCCTCTAGATAAAAGTTTTGTCATAAATGCACGACTCGCTTCAGGAAACATAATAGGCTAAAAATGTGGCAGAAGAAAAAGACATTCATTCACGAAATTTAACCGAATTTTATATTAGGTGGGTCCGATAGCTCGAGCCGTTATTAGACCTATCTTCAAATCATCTATCTATAAAGCTGAAAGTCTGTTTGTCTGTATCTATGTCGGTATGTCTGTACGTATGTTCCGAATGAAAATTTTTATTTCAAAACCGATCCGGATCAAACTTGGTACACATACACTTCGGGGCGGGCGGGCTCATAGGCTACTTTTCAACATAGATCGATATCGATTTTATCGATTTTTATCGATTTTTTTGCAGATTCACATACGGGGCTGGGAGTTGGCACATGGGGGTAATCGAGCATGCTGATTACGAAAACAATACTAGTTTTTGGAATCACCCATTCGTTTCATCAATTTTATCGATTTTTGAAATTTTGAGTTAGGGCTGGGAATTCGCACAGGGATAAGTGAGCACCTGATAACTAACGCGAGAATAGGGAGCTGGCATGTGGAAGTGTGCACAGGGAAAGGCTTGCGGGGATAGAGATGGAAGTTTTATCATAGTTTCAGGGCTGGGCGGGCCGGGTAGGCTAGCTAGTTCAGAATAAAGTTAAGCGAATACTCCAAAAGGTGCTCTATGCAGAATTTATTCCTCTTTCCAACAGTGATGTTTTTGTTTGGATTCCTCTGAAATTTTTTGGAAAATTGTCAGAATATTCAACCCATAATTCCTATCCACCTTAACTTTTGCTATTTTTTTTTTAAATTTTCGTTTTGGACTGCTAGAGCTTTAATAAAAATAGAGCAAACAAAATGCAACTTGATACAATTTTTTGTCATCGATAGCTAGCTTCTCAAATATTCTAAAATTGATATATCGATGCTACCAAATTTGATATTTGTTTATCCCAAACCTCGTAGAGCATTAGGCGGCAAACACTAAGATGTCGTTCAATGCAGCTTCTTCTTCGCTTTTTGACATTTTTTTCCTTTCTTTTGTAAAAATTACGAGGAAACAGTCGCCATAATTTTAGTCTTTTGATCGTCCCAAGCTGCACCCGAAAATTGCAGAAATCAATATGTCAAAGCGGTAGAAACTCATCTGTCATTTGCACTTGGTGTTCAATCATAACCGATTTTTGGGAGCTTCAATTTGCAAAGGTTTCAAAGTGTTTGAAGCATTTGTGTGTTTTACGACTTTGCAAATGTAAAGACTTTCGAAAAACTTGTTAGAGATATTGAAAAGTTAGCTATCGATGTCAAAAATTGGATTTTGCAGCATTTTGTTTACTCTATTCAACTGTTATCAAAGTTTTTTCAAAAGTCCAAAACGAAAATTCCAAAAAATAGCTAAATTTAGGGTATGAAGCATGGGTTGGAGATTGTGGCGATTATTCGCAGGAACATTGAGAATCCGAACAAAAATATTGCTGCTGACGAGTAAGAGATCCTACATAGAACAACGCTTAGAATTTTTGTCTATCATTATTCTTGATTTGCGGGTAGGTCTAAAAACGCCGCAAAGTTCCGGACCCACCTAATACTTAGATGAGCAGAATGGAGTTCCGTGTCATTAAGCATAAGAAGCGCATGTGATCCAGTGGCCATAAAGAAATGAAAAATATGAGTACATAAGAAAGCTAGTACTCGCTTTTGCAAAAAGCCACATTTTTTATCGTCTTTGGTGTGAGTTCAATCAGGCATCATGCACGATATTTATAGCGTGGACTTGTATTTACATATTTAGACAGAAATTCACAGCATGTTATCAATAAAGTCGCGAATGGAAGGTCAGGGCCCGGCATGAGTCGGTTTCTAGGGTTTCTGAAAACGAAGTTTCCCCTGACTTTCGGAAGTTTTACGAAGTCCCCTTTGACCTACCTGCTTAGCAGAAGATGAAAACAAGAAACAATTAGTAGTCTGAGAGAAAAGACCTAAGATAAGAGTAAAAGTAGAGAGTAGAGATAGCAGTAAGTAGAGATAAAATCCAAATCGGAGCTGAATACTACGCATGCACAAGACTTTGGCATTAGAGCGCGATATTTAACAAAGCGAGAAGAAATGAAGGCAAAAAAAAACAAAGGAAAGGCAATAATATGAAAATGTCTTCATGCTCAGGGGTAGATTTTTGGCCTGGGAATCCGTCCATGCTAAAAAGATCCGAAACTTATGTGAAGTGAAGAAAATATATGCTCTAGACGATCTCAGATCGTCTGGTGACCGTCTGGAGACAATCTAATTTTGGAAAAGGTACTACTTCACATAAGTTCTTAAATCTTTTTACATAGTCCTTCCGCAAATAATTTTCTATACATACAGTTCAGTTTTGGTGTCATATGCTTCTGTGTGCGCTGTAGACAAGCAATTTGTTTATTTAAACCTTGCTTTCAAATCGCGCGCACTTTTCGCCCTACACGATAGAGCATGTCAATCGTGTGATAGCCTGTCCGAAAAAACTTGTGTTCGACTAAATGGCGCTTATTCTTGGTGCTCGGTTCCGACTCGTCAAAAACGACATCCCCTTTGCTGTTTGCTTTAAAAACGAAGTCCAGCCTGCTTCCAGACAATCTGTGCCGGGCCCTGTGAAAGGTATGATCGTCTCCACGATTCGCGTAGAGGTGTATTGCAGACTTTTCCGGATAACACAGGTAACTTGTTAAACTCCACGTATTGTTTTTTGTACTCTCTCGCTATCAAAAACCGCTACGCTTTGCGTTGGCAAAACCCCGCCTCTCACGAAACGTGGAGCCGATGATATGTACGGTGTATATGTCGGGGAGAAAATATGTATATACAGGGTGCTAAAATAGTTTGTGATCTGCCTTACGTGGTTTTTCGCTCTGACAGAATACGTAAGAAAGGGGGAGGAGTTTGCATATTGATCAAATCAACTCTATTTTGTGAGAGTATTGCAATTGCGAGTAATTGCAGTTGTGAGATAAAGTTGGTTGATCTATAACAACCCGGAACTCTCTCTAAAACCCAAGTCATATGTATCTACCGACCTCCCAGTTCTGCCTTAAATTCGAATGTCGTGCTCTTTGATCTTCTCTTAGCTTTTACTCATTGTACTCCTAATATCTTGATTGCTTATGATTTCAATTTCCCTATTCCAATCTTCCTGGAGACGCACCACATCATATTTTTCCACAAGTTCATAGATTTCTTAAGTTCTTTCATACTTAGACCTTAAGCAATTTGTAACCGTACCCACTCGCGATGGTGCCATTTTAGATTCGGTATTATCAGCTATTAATTCAGTGCACAAGCTATCTGTTAAGGCACCATTTGGTACGTCTGATCACAATATTTCTGAGTTCCTATATAAATTCCATAAATCGAAAAATAACTTACCCCATTTCCTATTTTTAGTAAAATTGATTCCAAAGGAATGAAAAATGATCTCCACACTATTGATTGGGAAGAGATTCTCAGTATATTGGCCCCTCTGATGTATACTACAGATTCTGCTGTGTTATTGTATAATCTACGGCTAAATATACTCCATTTGGTTACACAAAATTGGCTATTTACGATACCCGCGCCACATACAGTCGCTTCTGCTTCAGACAAAAGACTTCTCAGAACTGCTCATCATAATTGCCCATTGTACAGCAAAGTCTGCTCTGATGTGGCGTTCCACATCAAGAAGTTCCTCGCAAATCATGAAAGACACCTGCTTTCGTCTAATCACTCTAAAAATCTCTTTTGTTATATCCATCATAGGCAGCATGCACAAAATCACGATGTCTTGGAGTATGTTGGGCAATACTTGTCTAACAAATCGATCCAAGGCTTTAGGGTAAGCCGAGGTTTTTGCGAGCACTTTTTCCACAAGCACTCCTGACCCTAAAACATTGGAGACACCTCTGAACCGTACTTGCTCAACACCTACGATCATGCCTTCTACTGTCGAAAACTTTCTTACATTAGAACCCTAAAGCAATCTACATTTGAGCCTTTTGACGGCATACCTCAGATCGTCTTCAAACGGTGTGCAAGAGAGCTATCGGTCCCATTGTCACATATCTTTAATATTAGTTTCATTTGTGAAGAAGTACCAAGTAGACGTTATATGTTTCGATTTGTCGAAAGCTTTTGTCCGCATAAGCCATGGTAAATTGTCATATAAGCTTGAGCACTATGGTATCAAAGGACCTTTGCTTGAGTGGCTAAAATCATATCTGCACTCCAGATGTATGATGGTTCTGGTGGGAAGGGATTATTCTGGGCGTTTTCCTTTTACAAACGGACTTCCGCAGAGCGAGGTCCACTCTTGCTATTCCTAGTCTATACTGCTGAGTTACCCCAAATTTTAAAAACTCATCCTGACATACATGTGCTCATGTATCTCGATGATATTAAAATTTACGGTATATACAATAGGTGTAGTCAGAAAACAATTGAAGATGCCTTGCAGCGTGCCATCAATAACATGGTTGAATGGTGCAAAGATTGGGACATTTCAGTGTGCATTTATGTCAGGTTTACCCTGAATACGAAAATTTAAATTTTTTCTAGTGCTCACTTCGCTAAGCATTTAGGAGATAGACGGAGCCCTATCGCTTCCAAACGATTAGAAAACTGCGGAATCATCCATAAAACACATTCTCTGGAACAAAATACGCATGAAAATATTTTTGAGTGAAAAAAAGCAGATAAGCATTTTTGTATAGAGCTATCATAGAGCTGAACTAGCGACTGTTTTGACTTTTGGTTATGTATACGCACAAAAGATTTTCGAAGCCGAGAATTACTTCAGTGGACAAAAAATTTAGGTGGATTTTTAGTTTTGGCCAACCTTCAAGCCTGCTTTTTTCCAAAATTTTCAATTTTTTTCTGAATAATCAAACGAAAGCGAGGTCTTTTTGGTTACTAATGGTAGCTTCTTGATCACACAGCTGTACCAAATTTCAAATCAATTCGTTGAGAAGCAAATGAGTTTCGGCAGTTTTCAGGATATACATATAGTTTTGGCCAGCATGTGTATATATACAGTACTGGCCATGATTACAAAGCCACTCTAGAAATCGTCGTACGTCTGAATTGCTGTATTGTGTGCATGTCAACCTTTTATGACCCCTCAAAACGGCTTCCAGTCTTGTTGAGTTTGGACGGAGAAAAACGAAAATTGAAAAACCTTAATGAAAGCTGGACAAAATCATAAAGCCACCTGTTTTTTTTAGTCCTCATCTATCGAAAATGCTCAGTAGATTCTGTTGCTATCATTTGAAATAAACAAGGGCTTGAAAACTCCTCAAATCAGCAGCTTGTTAAAGCAGATTGATTTTTGGTGCTTTTAAAAGCAAAAAATACAGTGATCGCTTCTATTTGAGTAGGAGGACAGGCTCTAGGTGTTGCAAATGTTTCGTATTTTGGGATGTAATTGTACAAAAAAATTTGAGAGCCAACGATTGCGATATAAAAGTAATGGGCAATCTCAAAAACGGTTGTTGTATTCGCAATCAGCGTGCTCTTCTTTTCCTTAAAAAAGAAGAGCAGCTTGGGCCGCCCTCGGGCTTCTGAAGGAAGCCAATGACCAACTGACGGACCCCTTGATGCCCACCTGTTCGACTCATCCGTTCTCCCGGGGCTCTGTTACGCAACTGAGACTTGGGCCGACACTGTAGCACGTCGAAAGCTTTGCGGACCACAGAGCGCTTGAGCTTGGAATTCGTGGACGCAGCCACCGACGACAACCAAGAGGATGGTGGATGTCTGGAGCGAAAGACGGGATTTAATGGAAACTTATGTACTGGGGCCCGCACGTCACGTGAGGACAGGCCATCTAAGTATCTAAGTAAGTACACCGTACTTACATACACCTTTGTGTTAATCCTGTAGCTCGAATTTTGCAAAAAAATCGATAAGTTCAAGAAGGTAAAGGCTTGTAAAATCTTATTGCCCGCCCCGTGCCTTGAACACCAGAGTAAGCGAGCGGTCGTCGCCGATGACTGTAGACGTTCATTTTTCTGAAGAAATTTCCTGTCAATTTCCATATTGTTTCCAAAAGTGCAAAACATGTTTTGATCAAAACTTCCATCAAAAGTTTAAAAAATATGTGCGAAACGGGTGTGCACTCATTGCCATTTATGAAATTTATGACAGGAAATTTCTTTAGAAAAATGAATGTCTACAGTCATCCGCGACGACCGCTCGCTTACTCTGGTGTTCAAGGCAGGGGCGGGCAATAAGATTTTACAAGCCTATACCTTCGTTGACCTTATCGATTTTTTGCAAAATACTCTACGGCGCTGAAAATTGGTAGGCATGGGTGAGCATGCCCATTACGTTTATAATGAATGCTCTTGGAACCCATTACTTTCATCGATTTTATCGATTTATTGAAAAAATCGATAAAATCGACGAAAGCAATGGTGTTCAAGGCACGGGGCGGGCAATAAGATTTTACAAGCCTTTACCTTCTTGAACTTATCGATTTTTTTGCAAAATTCGAGCTACAGGATTAACACAAAGGTGTATGTAAGTACGGTGTACTTACTTAGATACTTAGATGGCCTGTCCTCACGTGACGTGCGGGCCCCAGTACATAAGTTTCCATTAAATCCCGTCTTTCGCTCCAGACATCCACCATCCTCTTGGTTGTCGTCGGTGGCTGCGTCCACGAATTCCAGGGGCGGAAATCATATTTAGCTGATTTCTCAGCTGGTCCATCCGTTTCACGAATACGTCTGCCCATCTCGTTGAAGGTCTTCCTCGGGACGTTTCGCTTCGCGAGGAATCCACTCCGATGTTCTTCTCCGATGTTCCAGCTGACATCTGTTCTTCTCATAATGTGACCGGCCCATCGATGCTTCGCTTTCGCAACCGCTGGGTCACGAAGACGGGACATTCTCCTCATATCCGTACTGCGAAGTCCGACAAGGTGTTATTTGTGTCGGGTCATTTTCAGAAGACTACGCTCAAGCGCTCTGTGGTCCGCAAAGCTTTCGACGTGCTACAGTGTCGGCCCAAGTCTCAGTTGCGTAACAGAGCCCCGGGAGAACGGATGAGTCGAACAGGTGGGCATCAAGGGGTCCGTCAGTTGGTCAGTGGCTTCCTTCAGAAGCCCGAGGGCGGCCCAAGCTGCTATTCTTTTTTAAGGAAAAGAAGAGCACGCTGATTGCGAATACAACAACCGTTTTTGAGATTGCCCATTACTTTTACCAATTTCATCCATTTTTCTCAAAAGTTCAAGCTACGAGACTGAGAGTTGGCGCTGCGGGTGGGGGGGGGGGGGTAAGTGAGCACGCTGACATTCTAACGATAGCTTCTGTGACCAAGACGGTATGGTGGGAGTTCTCTCCGTCCCTAAATGCTCTAGTTGTGCTATGTGTTCCCCTATCGTGAGGAGAGTGGCGACAACAAGAGCATTCCAGATGCGATGCACGAAATAGAATTGTATCCCTTGAATGAAAGAGGATGCGCCGAGAAAAGCTTCTAATTGCCGAGAGAGTAATGCTGTGCATACGCACTTAGTAAGGTCATGTTGTTTGAGCAGGATTCAAGGTCTCGACTTTTTCTTCATATATCAATCTTCAGACACTATGCACTTTAAGGAGCTCAGCAAATCGTCGACCCAAAACTTTCATTGCTTACCTGTGGTGACCCGACGCTCTGATCCCAAAATCGACCTCAAGAGAGCGAAAATACGGAAACCAGTTTTTTTCCGTAGCCTTTTTTGTATTTGAATGAATGAAACACTTCGCGCCAAGGTTACAGACGCTGAGTTGTTGCGGAACCCTTGGAATTATACCTGGCTTTTACAGTGGGAAGGAAATCGCGAGCTCGTCCGATAGCGTGTAAATATTTCTTGTGCGCACGAGTTTTGGGGCAGTTGTCGGGAGGAGCAGCGTCCTATGGGCATGGCCGTGCTCTATTTTCATATTTTGGAATGCAAGCAACCTGCCCTATTAAAAATCCAAGATGTTCGTTTTGCCGAGCTACTGCCTCGAGGTGCAAAATAGTTTTGAGCTTGCTCTGCGCAGAAAGCAAATACTCAGACAATCGACCGGACCCCTCCGCCGGACAGTCCGAATCTGCCAGAGTTGCGCCGGACCCAGTTGACCAATGAGAGCGGGGCAAATGGGCGGTCCGTCGCGGTGACATCACTGGCAGGCAAATGGGACGCTTCTCCGGCCCTGCTGCAAAGGTACGCCATTTCTCCGGCGCGGCTCTGCCAGATTTGGCAGAGCCGCGCCGGAGAAATTTGCCCGGCGCGAGTCCGCCAGATTTGGAAGAGCCGCGCCGCAGAAAATGAGAGGGGTCCGGAGCACAAATGAGAGGTCTCCGGAGCAGAAAATGGGAGGTATCCGGAGCAGAAAATGGGAGGTATCCGGAGCAGAAAATGGACGTACAGTATTTGGCCAAACTTACACTGGCCGAAAAATAATGTGCTCCAAACAAGAGTCGCACTAGAGCACCAATCTTATTCGGAGCACAATATTTCTGGCTTATTTTTTGCCAACTATTCTATTAAGATAAAAATGACAGTTTCTTTTTTCATTTCCACTATTTTCATCGTTATTTAGTACTAGAAAAGTGATGTTTTTTTTGAAGTCTTGAAATCGCCTTACGTTTTGATTTCTTATCTGCCTGGGCTTATTTGTCATGGTAATTCCGAATATGATATGCATTTCGGTTTGTTCGGAAGGAGTTAGCCAACTCGATGATTTCAAAATGATACCTACTTCGCATACTGCTTCCAATACTTTGTCATTTCCACTATACTCAGTAAGTATTCGTCGACTTTGCCTCTTTTAGTTGCCCTTTGATTAGCTTTTTATTTCATTTTTGTTCTCTACTTATTTTTTATGTTCTTCTGTGGTTTTGCTCTTTTGTTGTTCGCTCGGTAGTTTATGTTATCGTTATCCTCGAGAGGAAAATTTTTTCTTGCAGTCTGGTTTTCTGAGAAGATGCCCACAAAAGCTCCGTGTCACATCTGCACCGTCCGGGGCCTAAGGAACATATCTCCAGCGACATGATCAATTACCCTCTCACTTCTTACTCTCTATCAATAACCTCTTCTGTAAATTTCAAATTGAATAACAACTTCGAATTTTTTCCTTTCGTTGCGAGAACAGTGTTCCCTCAAGATTACTCTAGTAGAGTAACGACGATCTCGCAAAATGCAAACTGTATTCGAAATCAGCATGAAAAATAACCCCAGGTCATAAGAAACCAAAACAATAAGCAGTTTCAAAACTTTTAGAGAAAACATTACTTTTCTAGTGTGAAAATGAAAAAAGAAATTGTCATTTTTATCTTAACAGAATAGTTGGCAAAAAATAAGCCAGAAATATGGTGCTCCGAACAAGATTGGTGCTCTAGTGCGAATCTTGTTTGGAGCACATTATTTTTCGGCCAATGTAAGTTTGGCCAAATACTGTACGTCCAGAAAATGGGAGGTCTCCGGAGCAGAAAATGGGAGGTATCCGGAGCAGAAAATGGGAAATCTCCGGAGCAGATATGGGAGGGCTCCGGAGCAGGCTGCGTATCGATTTGGCGCGTAGCAAGCAAACGTCTAACTCCACGGTGATGAGTCCTCTGTTTACGCTCTTTCTTCATATTTTAGTCGTTGTTTCTTTGATTTTGTTGTTTCTCCGCGTTTCTTACCGTTTTTTTTTCTTTTCCGCGTTGCTCAATGCTTCTACGTGAAGTCAAAACCGACCCGGTTGGATGCAAACTAGCCATTATCTCTGCTTTGTCCTTGCTGAACGCAGAATGGGAAGCAGTGAAGAAGGCTAGTAACCATCTTTGCAAAACTTGATTTTTGTTTTTATCCTGCAAATGTGTTTGGTTTCAAGTGAAAGTGATCCAGTCAATGATGAACTTCGACGTTGAGCTGCTTCCGCCTTTTATTGACCTGTTGCTCAAACGTTTGGACAGCACAAAAAAGAACGCGTTTGCTGAACTATTATCTCACCTTTCATCAAGTCTACAGGTTGATAAACTACGACCAACTCGTAGAGGGAAAATGTAGGTTGACTATTCTATAATTTTTTTCACATATCCCCACAGAATTACATTGGCTTGTTTTAAAGTAGCAGGCTTTTGCATATGAGCAAAACGGTTTATAATACCCTTCTTACCATGCTAATGAATAGGTGGTAACGCTTATATGAGATAGCAACAAGACTTTTGATTGATGACAGGGGAGGTGGGGCGGAGTTTGTCATCTTATAGGCAACCTTTTTGCTCGTCTTCTTGCGGAGTTCCGTAGATATGCTCACGTTCGAGTACATGCTGGTTTCTATTATGTGCAGGCGCCTGGGTTCTGTAAATTTATGGACATAAACTTTCGAGTTTTTTTTTGCAAATCTATATTTTTAGCTTTTGATTTCAATTTTTTATGGCTGACCAATCATGTCTATGCTTTTTTGAGCCTTCCTGTATCAAATGGTGCTAAATTCCTACCATCCATAAAATTTTGCCTGAGCCTTTTCCAATCAAACGACTTGAGAAAACCCCATTTTCAGCTTTTTGTGAAATTTTATTTACAGACGACATTCCTTGGATGATGTAGTAGGTGAAGTGTTTGAAAAGCTCACTCAGTTTGTTGTACTTGGTGGCGAAACGTTGGAAGGAGGTTCACCGCTTTCTTAGAGCCGTGGAAGCCATAGAAAAAGGTGCTGTAGATGGCGCCTCCCAAGAAAGTTTCATCACTCCGCCATCGGATTCGCCTCACGTAAATGATAGAGGTTTTCACAAGATTTCTCACATTGTTTATCAAATTTTGAGCGATACAGAGTTTGGGGTTGTTCGAAGTGTTGCTCTCAATCGCGCTACTGTCACTGGAAACATGTCCGCTTAATGTGTCAAACGCCATCAAACAACGTTTTGCCCAGACACAAGAAAACGTGGATATTCTATACCAGCTTTTTAGTGAAGCCCTCAAATTCAAAATTGTGAGTGTTTTCAAGCGATTCAAAGTCGATCAAAATGTAAAAATTATTGTTTGTTGCAGTACTGCGAACGCAATATGAATACCATTATCTCTGTTGCACAGCAATGTCTATGGTCTCCAAAGCCAGATGCACGTAAATTCGGTGCAAAATTGTTCAAAGAACTTTTTGTAGCTATACCGAAACGAAGAGAGGTGTGTCTGATCTTGAACTTAAAGAATTTGTCTCATACTTGAAATAACGCGAATCTCGAGGCAGATGACCATGAGAGCAATGTTGACACATGCAGTACAATCGGACATGGAATCAGAAGCTGTGCTCATTGAGCTCACCACCCTTATTGATGAAAGTCCCGAAGCAGTGGAACCGTTCATAGGGCTCATATCGGTAAGTGTCTTTTTGCAATATCAACTTTAAGCCAGTCCTTCTGTCATCTACTTATGGTGCTGCACAAGTGTCTATGTGCCTATGTATCTTTTTTTTCATCTACACCTAGAAAGATCTGCTTTGAAATATGTGCTTACGAAAGCGCAACATATGTCATGATCATCATCAGTTTGACCTAAGTTCAGGAATATTTCTTCGTTCTTGAACGCATGTCAGTTGACAATGTCAAAAGACTTTTTCGCGCAGTTTTTCGCCTATATGCTGCTAGGCCATCGACTATGTCGCATAAGGTCAGAATAGCATGTCAGCATGGCGTCATTTGTCTATCTTCCTATTAAGGATAATCTAATCACAATGATTCCATTGTTACTTCGCTCAGCTGACAATGTTCAACCAATTTTTGGTATACTGGCTGTACTGTTGAGGATGGAAACTGGCTAAAACTGGAGGAGTGAGTAAGCCAAGGCTTGATTCATTTGAAGTGCTTTGCCACACTGAAAACCTCCAGACTTTATTTAGCTCCCCAACAAGAGAGGAAGATGTGCGAAGTGCATTAGAACTCTTAGACGAAGCGCGTAATTCGAATCAGTTTGTGCGAACTTTTTGCTATGCCGAACTAGCTGAGGTGTTGCGAACTTGTTTTGGATGTTCGAAATGCATAGCTATGGTAGGTGAATGCAACTAGTTGCGATAGAGTGATGATATGCACTTCTCAGCATGAATGGTTGACGGTGTTCATAGAGGAATTTCGCTCAGACTTTTTTCTGATCGCTATGAGTCATTGGGGTTAGTTCCATCTTTTTTAGACGTGAATCAGTTGAACAAATTCTTCGGTTTTTTTCTTGTTTTTTTTAAACTCAAGAGTGCAAGTCAAATTAAGTAAAATATTGAATTCACATTGTTGTACCATATGTTTTGGAGTAATCGCTTTTTTGCGCAATTAAGCTGCTCAGGCTTGGACTTCGCTTGCAAACTTGAAGGCGATTCTAACAAGGGGAATAGTAGGTCGAAGTAGCAATCCTGCAGGAAATGTAGACTATCTTACAGAGCATGGAACGCTGATTCCATCTGCTTTCTTCATCTGCAAAGCATTTCTGGGAGGGAAGTTATGGGAATTTTTTGAAGCAAAAATTCTAACGCGCAGCTACAGTAAAATCATTTAGAACTGTAGTCCTTGAGCTCGAATGGAGCCATATTTACTCCCAGAGCGCTTCATGCAGTTAATTCTTTGAGTCTAGCAAACTCATGCTAGTCACTGCTCCATAGAAGTGCCGGAAAGACCTCAAAACTTGCTTTTACCTTAGCCAGAATTTTAGTTTTTGTCTCGAAAAATTCTCATAACTCCCTTCCCAGAAGCACTTTGCAGATACCCAGAGCAGATTTGGAGTCCGTTTTCCATGCTCTACGTCGACCAAGTATCCTTCCCTTGATAGACGCATTTTATTTGAAAGAAGATATCGTGACTGACAAACAATGAGTCTCCCTTTTAGGCTGAATGCACTCACAAGAACTGCTGTAGAGTTTCTCATCATTACAAGTTTTTAGTGAATTGGAAAGCGAAAGATATCTCAACCAAGACTCAAACTTGTGGCTGAAGTGTTCAGATGGACAGAATCTTGGCGAGGCCATACCACTTCTAGAGGCTGTAATGGTATTCAGTAGTATACTTTTATTTATAGGCTTTCACTTCTTATTAGCCTTTTCCCCAAAATCATTTAGGAAGCTATCAAGCTGCAAGAGACATGGCCTGAAGCGGATACCATAGAAGCCACCCAACGAGATAGATGGTCCAGGATTCTCTACGCTCTTAGTATGTTTTTTTTTGGTGGGCTTAGATCACATCCTATCCCTCTTTTTGTGAGAAAAAAGCATTTTTTAATGATTGTCTCAGGTGCAAACATATGCGTACGAGGAGTCGATGAAGTATCAAAAGACGCATGCGATACCCTATTTCGTATCATACAGTAGATACGCACAGTATGTATTCAATTTCGTGGAAGGAGGCACCACATATTTGATGCTTAATGCCCGTGCGATTTTTTTTGAGAGAAATCTTTTATATAAAAATTCGGTTTTTTCACGTATTTCGTCTTCTATGATCTTAGAGGTCTTTCTTTTTTTTTTCAGCTTTTCAACGTATTTTCTGAAGAGCATGCTTGTCCTGGTGTAGTTAATTTGAAATAAATGTCTTGTTTCTTCATTCTTCTATCTTCTATCCACAAGCGCTAGGGGTGAGAGGGAGGGGGTAAAGAACGGGGTTGAGGGTCGCGCTGAACTCTTACCCGGGGGGGGGGGGGTCGTATTCGGCTAATTTGGGTGGGGTTTAGAGACATAATTGGGGTTTGAAGCTTAATTAGGGTTAATTACAGTATGCCGCGGCAGACTTGCGGAGCAGAAAATGGCAGGGCTCCGGAGCAGAAAATGGGAGGTCTCCGGAGCAGAAAATGGGAGGTCTCCGGAGCCGAAAATGGGAGTCGGAGCAGAAAATAGGAGGTATCCGGAGCAGAAAATGGGAGATATCCGGAGCAGAAAATGGGAGGTATCCGGAGCAGAAATGGGAGGTCTCCGGAGCAGAAATGGGAGGGCTCCGCCGGACGAAGGGGGAGGGGTCCTATCCGTTGCCTGTGTATGTATTATGCTTTGCGGTCAATTCCGGCAATATATCAAGTCGTTCCCAAAGTTCTTTCCGTTTTTTCTATCACAAAACCGCATGGAATAAGAATGGAGAAAGCAATTTAAGAACTATTCGACGCGGTTTTTCTTCCTCTTTCTAGCAGTTGTGTTTCAATGCCATTTCCTCTTTTGGTCACAAGGATAAGTGCAGAAGTTTTGAACCCATGATTTTTACCATGCCCAAGTTTGACAATTTTTCACATTTTTCATTTTGAACTTCTGGAAGATTTTGCTTAACAGCTGGATAGAGCAAACAAAGTGCAACGTAATGAATTTTTTGGCATCTCCAGCTAGCTTTCCAAAGTAAACAAAATCATTTTTCTGATGCCATCAAATTCCATATTTGGTTCAGCCAAGCCTCACAGAATATCATCCGAAGAGCGACTCGGGTGTTATTTGATGCAGCTTTATCTCCTCTTTCTGATGGGCTTTTTTTGTTCCCGATTTGTTCAGATGAGATGAAAACATAAAAATCGTGTATTTTTAGATTCACTTATGGCTATACTCGAAATCTCAAATTTCGATTTTTCGTGGCAGTAAAAGCTCGAATTAGTGGTAAATGATAATCGAGTTTTGAAACCCTCAAATTCCGAAGATTCCTCGGCGTTTGATGCGTTTGCGTATCATAAGACACTGCCAAAGTAAACATTTCTGAGAAAAGCATCTCAAAAAATACTGGAAAGCTTATTGAGGATGCGCAAAAATTTTGTTACATTGCACTTTCTTTGCTCTATTTAAATATTATTACAGCTCTTTCAGAAGTTAAAACCGATTTAGGAAAATGCCAAACCTTGTACGACAAAAACCTCAGGTTTGGAATTTTGGCGATTATTTTGATACTCGCAAAAGCAAATGATTTGGAAGCATGACTGTTGAAAGGGGGAAGAAAATATGCATCAAACTGTCTTTAGACAGTTTACCCATCTTTTCCACATGTTTTTATGACAGCTCGAAAGAAGAACTTTCGGAATGACCTAAATTGAAATCATCTTCTCAGTTGCAAAAGGCATGCAAGGGAATCTAGAAGAACAAGTGTAAGTGAAGCGAAGTGAAGTGTACAAAGCGCAAACAAGAGCGATTGCAAAATATAAATTTAGACTTCCAAAGTAACGCAGATGTCTGACCTTATCACAATTCGGATAAGGCGACAGATTTTCCGAATTACTACGGCGTACTTTCACTGGTAATCGCCTCCTGCCTGATGCTTCTTACAAGTAGTTCTTGAGAAAAACATGATTTCTTACACCATGAATGATTTCATACATCAAGAAGGGTAGCTGAAGATAACATAATAATCAGTTTCACGGAGGTTTGCTTAAAATTCACTTTTGGGTGCTTCTGCCTTGTGAAAATCGTACTTTTTGATCCAAAATCAGAAAGGCGGAGGGAGCCAAGTTTCGCTGGAGGAAACAAGGTTAAATTTCACTAAAAGTTGCTAAAAATTCACTTTTGTTCGTCCGCCTTTACCTCTTGGAAATTCTACAGTCGAGTAGATTTAGCGGTAAATATAGTGCGCTTGCACAGAAGGTGAAATGCGGTAAAATTGGCGCGTGAAGAAATGATTTCGACTATGACGCCGGCCAACTGCGCGCGCAAAATACCCGCGGTACTGACGTGGCTACTTGTTCACGCGCAAATTTCACCGCATTTCACCTTCTGTGCAAGCACACTATATTTACCGCCAAATCTACTCGACTGTACTTTGGCCTTGCAAATGCAGAGGAACCCGCTAAAAGAAAAGACGAAAGGGCTCTAAACGGCAAGACTGTTTCGGTAAGAATTTCAAAATGTATTTCAATTCTGAATCTTACAAAAAGTTGCCCGAGATTAACTTTTGGCTCCTTCTACTTTCAAGAACTATAGTTCTGCCCTTAAAGGCAGCGTCCAGGCAAATCTGGACATACGGGGTTTTTAAGTGGGAAGCAATTTTGGGGCGCTAACTAAGACACTGCCCAGGCGGCAGCTGAAACGGTGAACTCACAGTTGAGATATTCGCCTCCAGACTGTACCTCGGGATTAGTTATTATAGCCTAGTAGCAAGTTTTTCTTTTCATAACTTCGCAAGATTCGCAATCGGAAAGAAAAGGTATTGGCATAAGTATGCCAACCAAAAGCACAAAATATGACTGACAAGCGAACAATGTTTAGTTAGGATGGCCTCTTTAGATGGGGTGTATACCATTTGCAAAGCATAAAACGCTGATTTCAAATTTACCTTACTTACTGCGCAAATTCATAGACGAGGAGGTGAGCTTTTATTGAAACAAAAAATTACAAGTGCATTTTTTTCTAGTGCTTGAAGGTAGCGTCCAGGCAAGTCTAGACACATGGGGTTCTCATGTGGATAGTAATTTGGGGGCCCTAAATAAGCCACTGCCCAACCAGCAGCTCAGGTAGTGCTCTAAAGGCTGAGATGTTCGCCTCGAAAGCGGACCCCGCGATCGTATTTCACATGGTCATGGCGCGACACGCGTGGTCCTCGCGCGAAACTGCCATGAATCCATGCGAATACGGTCTCAAGGTCCAGTTTGGAGGCGAATATCTTAACTATGAGCTCACCATTTGAGCTGCCGCTTGGGCAGTGTTTTAGTCAGAGCTCCAAGATTACCCTCCAGGTGAGATCCGCATAGGCCCAGGTTTGTCTGGATGCTGCCTTCAACACGTTTCGGATCGCAAAATCGCGCGCGGCAAAAAAGAGTACACTTTCAGCCATTAGCCAACAAAGGGACCTTATGTCGCAAACTGTGTCCTACATCTGTGATCAGCTTGTCAGATAAGTTCCATACACAAGGTTCCGAGTGGATTCAAAGTGTTTGAATTTTGTCGCTTGTGAAGGGCTTCTGTTTTCCTGGAAGATAGGAACAAGAACTCAGTTTCTAATAGTATCCAAAAGTATCATGTTGTAGACGGTACACATCAGTATTGAAAGTACGGTTTTTCTCTTTGATATCGAAGCAAAGGAAAGTTGCGACGTCGCACGCGTCGTTCGCGTTGCCGCACTTCGTTGCAACTGTTGTTCGATTTGTGCTCATATTTCCTAAACAAATATCGGTGGCACAACTCTACAGAGTCATTTAAAAAGTAGAAGCTTAGGCCTTTGACATGATAACCTTGAACTAGAAGAAAACCTCCTGTAAACGTCAAAAAGAATTTTCAAAACAGGGTGCTGCACCATGCACCGGCGAAAAGTGTTAAAGCAGAAAAGCACAGGTTTGGTCTCGAAGGAAGGACAGACCCATGAGCTTCATGCGACAATAAATATTTGCCAAGATTTTTGGCCCTTTTGCTTCGCAAAAATCACACTTCGGCCCCTGAAAGCAAAAAAGCACAACGAGCTTGGTCTAGAGGGAAGAAAAAACTCATAGGCTTAGACAACCTGATATTTTCGTCAAATAATTATAGTTGTCAATGTTTAATCATACAGATGCTTGCAACTCATATTTGTCCTTCTACTTCAGAAAAACCATACTTTAGCCCTTCTACTTCGAAAAAAGCATATCTTGCCCCCAAAAGCAAAAAAGCACGAGGAGCTTGGAAGGAACGACCCAGAGTTTTATGGCAGGACAGTTTCTCTAAGATTGCTCCTCGAAACGCATTGAGCGAGCTTCAGCCTCGTTCTAAAAAAATGAGTCGGTTTATTGGCAAGACATCATAGAAAAGAATATTTTCGTTTTGAGCTAGTTTCATGAATCCTGTAATAGCTGCTTCCTTTTTATCTACATATTTGGATTTTTCTGCTGCTGGAAGTAAGTTGATGTTTTCTGGGGCATGGTACTTTCCTGGAAATCAACCTGAGTTTTGAGATGAATCAGCTGTTATAAACAGATGACGTCGGGTTTCCTTATTTTAGAGCTGTGGTATCTGGGCTAAGGTATCTGCGAGACAGCAAAAGGATGCTTTGCAGATAATAAGTCATTAGTGGTAGCTTCTTCTCTTAAGAGCATGATGCCTTCTTTCCACCACTACTTATGACACGCGAAAGGTCGATGAGGGGGTGGAATTCTGTTCCTTGGGACTTTAATTGAATTGAACGCAGATAGATATCAATGTATCTGCCCTCCCACTTACTAGGGACCCGTAGGTCGCTAGTTTTATATATAAAGCTGAATGTCTGTATGTCTGTCTGTACGTATGTTCCGAATAGAAAATTCCATTTCTGAACCGATCCGGACCAAACTTGGCACACATACACTTCGGGCGGGGCGGGTGTCGTAGGTACTTCTCGTTATCCATCTATAGAGATTTTTCGATTTTTTGCAAAGTTTGAGCTACGGGGCTGGGAGTTGGCACAAGGGTGTAATCGAGCATGCTGACTAGAACACAGCGGGAGTAGGGAATTGGCATATAGAAGTGGGCACAGGGAAAGGTCGTACAAGGAGAGGAATGGGACCTTTATCATAGTGCTTTGACAGGGCCGGGCAGAGCCGGGTAAGCCAGCTAGATGTTGAATAAAGAGAAGAGGCCATCATCTTGTTAATCAATAACTGTAAAAGCGGTGACACCAGTAAACCTTGTAACACTAGTAACACTGCTAACTCGGGTAATCTATAATGCGGGTAATTTACGACCGAAGCCTTTGGTAGAAGAAAAAAGGTCAGATGTCAATCATGCAAAACAGAGAGATTTACAAAAAGAAGGGGATTTACGAACAGTCTCCGTGCAAAAGGAGAAGGGCGCAATTAACGTATGTGAGGCTCATTTGCAATCACTCACAAAACATCTGTTTGATGTTCATCCGTTCCTAAGACTTCGAAAGCAAACTGCAAATTCGGGCAACCATGCTTTTCTTTGAGAACTCGACAGAAATTCAGAGTTTTCAAATCGGCGGTTGAATTGCAAATCAAACGAAAAATGCGGGCGCCACAAAAAGACTCGCAAGATCTTCTGCAGGTAAGTAAAAAGCCTGAAAATTGTATATAAAGTAGCACTTTGTAAGAAGCAACATTTGCAAATATTCCCACCTCGTCCAGCATCGATCCTCTTCTGCAAGCAATGAAGTCATTTGTTGTCGGGGAGTTTTTCCTATGTACTTTCGGCAACATGTTTCTTTTCTTTATCTTTCCATTAGATTTTTTAAGGAGAAACTAATCCTTTGACTCATTTAAGCTTCTCTCGTGCTTTTCTCAGTTTTCTCGGTCCTTTTCTGTCATCGTAGCTGATGCAACTGCTCTTTATTCATTTGCGATACATCCTGAGGGGTATTAGTTCAATTCTTTTTCCTGATCATTTCAAGGGATTTGCAAGTAACAATTATCGTGTAGATAGGAATTACTGAACACAGTGATTTTTTTTAGTAAAATGTGCTTTCGAGTATTATGTTCACGTGATAATTCCGCCCAAAAAGATGGGATTTTTAAGCTCTTCACTTCTAAAGACCCTTTTTGCAAAGATTAGCAGGAAACGCAAATATTTTCACAATTTAATCAGCAAGATAAGCAGTAGGTGTATGTATGTACAGTAGCAGACTAATTGGCTGGTAAAGTTAAACTGAATTTTATATCATTTGCTAACACATAAACGAACATGCACTTACTACATTTGGAAGTAAAAATTTCTCTATGCTCTGCATTTTTAACCACAATCAAAAGCTACAGTAGAGTGCACATACAGGGTCGGTAAATTTCTGACCTCGAGCGCTTCCGATTCAAATTTGATACACTTCTAACGTTACTGCGCTTGCCAAATCTTGTAAGCACAAAATCGACAAGAAACAAACTTTCTTTGCGGTTTCTTCAATTCTCTATAAGGCTAGAGCACAGCTGATGCACCTTTTCAAGAAAAATTTTGAATGCGTAGAGAACTTTGTACACTCCTTCATCTATTTTCAATTAGTACGGTTTTCTTCGTGAAAATGTGCTCACTCCAAAATACTCTGCCACTCTTAATCACCATCTAATTTTTATCCGAAAAATCTTAACGAGAACTTACATGGCAGCTGCTAATCTTGTGCGCAAGAAAGGAGTATGCAGAGGGAGAGAGAGGGAGAGAGAGAGAGAGAGAGAGAGAGAGAGAGAGAGAGAGGAGAGAGAGAGTTACAATTACCACTCGGTAACAGACAACGGAAGATTATTTCCCTTTTTAGCTGCGAAGATCAAATGATCCTTTTCAGAGGCAAAGATTAAAATGATTTGATGTTCAGTCAACTGATGCTTAACTAATTTCTCCTTCTCAGAAAAGCTGGAAAAAAGCGAATTTTTTGCAGTACCGGTAATTTTTAGCAGGCAAATTCCTTGTAAACTTAGTGGTCTCTCTAACAAACCACGATATAACAAAAAACGTACCAGAATGGCTTTCAAAGATTAGAGGTCAGAAACTCTACCATACTTCTATAAACCATTCAATGAGGATGAGTTGGAAATATAAACATAATTCTTAGTGACAACAAAAATCAACAATGTGGCAATTAGCATTCAAATACTTGCACAAAACTACAATGACAACTCTGTGCTAACCCAATCCTAGTCGAGATTGCAAAAAAGCTTTCTCTTCCCTTAAGTTGCGGTTATTGGCCACGAGAATTCTGAAAAGCTTGAATAGGTAATTGTATGATAATAAGCGGAAGCAATAAACTTACCCAAAACTTGTTTTGAAATGTGCTGGCACAATCGGATCCTCCCTTACCCTTTCAAAGAGCTTCATCTCCCATTCTTCATCATTGTCGTTTTCTGCCTGAATTTAACAGAATCAAGGATTATGAGTATGAAGTATGAATCGAAATGGCCTTCTTACTTCCACAATCTCCAGTGATTTCACCGATTCAGGCTTGAATGAAGGAAGAACATTGGCTTCATCGGCTTGAGATGGCACCTAAGAGACGAGACGTTATGACTGACGAAGATTGAGTTACTTTATTCAACACAAAAAAAAACATTTTGAAAGGGACCAAAATTTTTGTGTGGACTTTTTGACACCTGGCATGAAAACGAGCTCACCCTATTGGAAGCGCCAGGCTGGAAAATGTTGTTTAGAAATAAATATAATTGTTCGTGGCTATGCTTCCGCAACAAAGCTTCACCTGCGCACATAATTTTATTTGTGGAGCAAAAATAAAGGTCACTAGCTGGCGTACCCGGCTTCGCACGGGATGAAAACCATCGTTGCCAGCTGCCGACCCGAGCTGCCGACGCGCCACGAGATATAAGCCTAACCAATGATGTAGGGTCGACAGCTGGCAGCGATGGTTTAATTACCCAAGTTTGAGGTACTCATAATGCCGATAAGGGTAGTGCAAGTCCGTGCGGACCGTTCTCTAGAGGCGATATTGGGATGGGACGGGGACCATATCCTCGTCGATGTAGACCGGATGGCGGCGGTGTTGCAGCTCGAGCAGCAACAACAGGACAACCCGCTAGCGGTCGCCGTGCGAGCGCTCGAGGGCCGGGTGGCGGCCCTCGAGGTCGCACGGCGACCGCCCCCGCCCCCGCCCCATCCCCGCCGACCCTCCCGCCCAGCCCCCCGCGGCAACCCCCCCGCCCCCCGAGTCCATTGGGCGGATGATCCGCGGCCCGGGGGGGGGAGCCGCGGGAATGGCTCCACGCCAAAGCGCGGGCAATCCGCCGGCTCCCGCAAGGGAGCCGGCGGAGCCCGCGCGGCCAGTAGCGCCGCCGCGCAGAAGGCGCCGGCATGACACCGCCTAAGGCGGGGTCAGCCGGCCCCACCGCCGGTGGCCACCAATGTGGCCCCGGCGGTGACTCAAATTTTGGGACAGCTCTCCCGCAAGGGAGAGCGACAATCACAGCTCTCAATCCGATGCCTGAGACTTAAGGCATGCCTCACGCGATTCGGCCAAATCGTCGTTTTCACGCGACTTGTTGGTTTGCCAGACCTTCTTTATATAAAGCTGAATGTCTGTTTGTGTGTGTCTGCACGTATGCTCCGAATAGAAATTCCATTTCTCAACCGATCCGGACCAAACTTGGCACACATACACTTCGGGCCCCGGCGGGTGTCGTAGGCTACTTTTCGTCATCGATCGATATCGATTTTTATCGATTTTTTTGCTGAGTTCACTTACGGGGCTGGGAGTTTGCACAGGGAGGTAATCGAGCATGCTGATTACAAATACAATTTTAGTTTTTGGAATTATCCGCTACTTTTATCGATTTTATCGATTTTTTGCAAAGTTTGAGCTACGGGGCTGGGATTTGGCACAGGGGGGTAGTCGAGCATGCTGATTACGAACACTATATTAGTTTCCAAAATCGTCCATAACTTTTATCGATTTTATCGATTTTTTGCAAAGTTTGAGCTACGGGGCTGGGATTTGGCACAGGGGGGTAGTCGAGCATGCTGATTACGAACACAATATTAGTTTCCAAAATCGTCCATTACTTTTATCGATTTTATCGATTTTTTTGCAGAGTTTGAGCTACGGGGCTGGGAGTTCGCACAGGGGGGTAATCGAGCATGCTGATTACGAACACAATATTAGTTTTCAAAATCGTCCATTACTTTTATCGATTTTATCGATTTTTTTGCAGAGTTTGAGCTACGGGGTGGGATTTGGCACAGGGGGTAGTCGAGCATGCTGATTACGAATACAATATTAGTTTTCAAGATCGTCCATTACTTTTATCGATTTTATCGATTTTTTGCAAAGTTTGAGCTACGGGGCTGGGATTTGGCACAGGGGGTAGTCGAGCATGCTGATTACGAACACAATATTAGTTTCCAAAATCGTCCATTACTTTTATCGATTTTATCGATTTTTTTGCAGAGTTTGAGCTACGGGGCTGGGAGTTCGCACAGGGGGGTAATCGTGCATGCTGATTACGAACACAATATTAGTTTTCAAAATCGTCCATTACTTTTATCGATTTTATCGATTTTTTTGCAGAGTTTGAGCTACGGGGCTGGGATTTGGCACAGGGGGGTAGTCGAGCATGCTGATTTCGAAAACAACACAGGGAACGGGAGATGAAGTGTAGAAGTGGGCACAGGGAAAGGCTGCGCAGGGGTACGGATGGGACCTTTATTACAGTGTGACAGGCCCGAGCGGAGCCGGGTAAGCAGGCAAGTTTTTACAAATTTACCGTGCGCACTTCTCAAACGCATATTCGGGTAGCTTGTGTAAGTTGTTGCAAACGGAGCAAGTTCTGACCAGAGACAGCGCATTAACGACAAATAACGAAGTATCGCTGTTGTGCCGAATCGCGTGAGGTGTGCCTTAGGCCTAAGGCATATGCTTTCTTATGTAAGAAGCAGAATGTCTGTTCGTTTGTCTATCTGTGTGTACGTATTGCGGGTTTGGAATTTTTTTGGGCCAATTTGGACCAAACTTTGCACAAAATACGCTGCTGCATGACGAAGGCGCAATATCTTTGAGCGCGAACGCGGCTTTATTAGCCGCAGACCGCATGAAGCGCAGGATTTGCAACGATGAGGATACGCGGGCGCCGCGTTCGCGCCCGCTCAGCTAGCTCATGCAGTAGCCTTTACATAGCGGAGCCGGGCACGTGTCGTAGGCTACTTCTCGTTATCAATCGACAGCTGGGGTACCCGGCTCCGCCCGGCACCACATACACTTCGGGTAAAAAAGCCGAGATACAACTTCGGCTTTTTAGTTGTACCGTTTCGTTCCTACCCTTAGACGGTTTGGCTGAATAGGTCCTAGGCTTTCCCCGGAACTCATCAGTAAGGAAGGATAGCTCAGCTGGATCTATTCATTTGCTTTGTTTGTCCCACCCACCTTCCCTGACCGCCGCAGGCCACCATTTTTTTGGGTTTTCGTTTTATTATTTTTTTGGATTTTATCTTTTTTTATTTTTTTTTTTTGATTTTGAAATATTAGGTTGGCTAATAAATAAGTTCGTTTTGACATGCAAATTCAAAGCTTCATAACAATTCACGTAACAGCTATTCAGCCAAGATTTTTTCGTGAGCAGATAGCCTCAAGCCTCTACTATTAGATATTGAATAGTCAAGATTTTGTTTTAGCAAAAAACGCAGTTATAACCTTATATGGTCAGACTTCTTAAAAATCGCTTTTTTGACTTTCTAAGTTTCGTTCTCAGCCTGCAGTGAGTACACAGGCGAGCAATTTGGTGGCTAGGTACATACTGCCTCTGGCTAGGTGGCGAACCACAATAGAGATTGTGACCTGCTGTTTCTGAATTTCTAAAGCCAAAATTGTGAAAATTTCCAGGCATTTGCGCGCGAAGGTCAAATTTTGGGCATTCCAGATAACTCGAATTTGGCCATCTATGGTATTGCAAATGGCTGGAAATTCAAAAATTTGCTCTGTCGGTAGCGAATATACACTTTACACCTGACTTTAGTTCGTTTTTCGGAACGTGATTTTTCGAAATTTTGAGGAAAAAAACCGGACCAATTTTCTTTCCCTCATCATTTCATTATCAGAAAATCAACTTTGAGAAAACAGAGTTCACCATCTGATTCCGCTTGATTTGCTCTTTCCAATGATACCATATATACACACGAAAACTGATTTGTGACAATTCTATAAACCGCTAAAAACGACCGAACTTATTTTTTAGCCAACCTAATAGAATGGCATGCAACAAATAAATACTGCACTATATACTACTGCATACAATTAAGTTAGCGCCCTGGGATACACTACGTTAGCTGTGCTCCCTTCGGGCGCATATATGTACAGGTTCGCCGGACTCCCGACCCTGGAACACGCCACGTACAGCTGACCATGCGAAAAACAGGGAGTTTCCAGGTCTACTCCTACTGTTCGCAGAGACTGTCCTTGCGCTTTATTGATCGTCATAGCGAGTGCAGGCCTGATCGGAAACTGCACTCGCCTGAAGTCAAAGGGCATATCGGAGGGGACAAAAGGGATTCGTGGAATATGAACATTTTCACCTTTGAACTTCCCCACCAATATGGTCGCTACTATGACGTTTGGCATGAGACTCCTGATGCAAAGCCTTGTACCATTGCACATCTTCGGTGGGTTGATGTTACGAAGGAGCATGATTGGCAAACCAACCTTCAGATCAAGTCTGTGAGGTGGTATCCCATTGGGCTCGAGTGAATTCAAGAACTCAGTGTGGAAGTGAACAGCCTGTTCACTTTGGACCATCGTATCAAAGGATGTGTATGTTGTTACTGGTCCAGGTAGGCTGTTTAGAATCTGAGCATTGATAGAATTCACTTGCTCATTTTTGGGCGCCAGAATTGCTCGCTCGCAAATCCACTCCCCATTGCTGAAGTTGGTGGCAAGGTTTGGAAAGACCTTTTCGATCAGTTCTCCCACCGATTGAACCATATTGCAGAAGTCTGGAGGAAAGGTAATCCAACCAGAACTTGGTTCAACCGGAATTCTGCCCTCGCCTAGAAGCAACAGTTGTTGCGCAAAGTTTCTGGCACTCTCATCGCCAAGGAGGTGGACTCGCATGTTCGTCGTGAGATTCAGCGATCGGACATGTCTCCAGAGAGGAGAAGCTTTGAGGCAAGCGTTCAGCTCATCTGCTGGAGTCGATCGCGGAACCACTGGCAGAGTTTGACGAAAGTCGCCTGCCAGTAGCACGACGGCCCCACCCATCACCGTGTCGCTTCCTCGTAGGTCCCGTAGTGTGTTGTCAACGGCTTCTAGGCACTTCTTATGCGCCATGGTGCATTCGTCCCAAACTATGAGTTTGGTTTCTTGTAACACCTTGGCTTTCCCTGTGCCTTTGCTTATCCCACACACTGGGTGCTCTACATGAGCAATATCCAGAGGAAGCTTGAAGGCTGAATGAGTAGTTCGGCCTCCTTCTAGCAGTGTTGATGCAATTCCTGAGGATGCCACTGCTAGTGCAATTCCTCCTTGTCTGCGAATCTCGGCAAGTAGGAGATTGATGAGGAACGTTTTCCCTGTTCCACCTGGAGCGTCGAGAAAGAGTAGCCCACCCTTGCCACTGGAAATCGTGTCCAGAACAACGTGGTATGCTAACTCTTGATCCTCCGTGAGGAGGGGTCTGTTGGACTCTACAAATCTCGACAGCTGATTGACATCATAGGACCTTTCTCGGAGAACATCGCTCTCAAGTGCTTGGTCATCTCCGCGTATTGGTGGCGTCAAACCGAGATCCTTAAGAGTTTGACCGGTCATCGACGTGCACATGTCCTCAAGCAGTATCAACGCTCGGTTGAACATCTCGGGAGAGTAGTCGATGTCTGCAGAGGGTGCTGCTCTGCGACATTCTCTGAGTATATCTTCACTCAGAGCTTCCTTGTACTTCTCCCAAAGTGCTTGAGGATTTGATGGTTGACACGCCGTCAAGATGATAGCGAAGAGACTTCTTAGCTGAGCAGCGAAACCTGTCGCAGATGCCTCCTCGAGAGTCCGGTCCCACTGCTGATCATCCTGAAGCAAGCCAAGTCTTCGGCATGCTTCTCTGTAGGTCCCACAGTCTTCTCCGTCGATTGTCCTCAATACTGCGAATGACGTCGGTCCTCGGATTGTGTGGAGCAACATTCTGAGGTAGAAGCACTCGGCGTGCTTAGGGTGTACAGTATATACACGTCCTAAAACATCCGCAGCACGAATGCCAGGTTGTCCGGGAACTTCAGCACCTTGCTTTCTTCTGGCCCACTTCTTTGTTGAATTGTTCCAAGTATAATACTTTGGAACTTCTGAATACAACAAAGTCCGTGCAAATGGATCGTGTTCGCACAGAAGGAAGAATGCTGTGAGAGTCGTCTGAGGTGGTTGCGCAGCTCTTTGCCGCGCATTATCAGCCGTAAAGTAGACGCGTTGTCCATTTTCTAGATGGACACTCAAGTGAACAACGGGTGGATAATGCTCGTGGATTTGGAAACCCAAAATACGCCACACTGCCTCGTTGCTGCTTATGTACCTGCCCGTTTGATATCGTTCGATCTCATCAAACGGTGCAGTGGCATGCTCGAGGCCGAACGTTGCCATGTCACTTCCCTTGTTCACATATTTGCAGACGTACTTAATCGACTTTACCGAATTACAGTACTCTACATTAATATGTGCCTTGAACATCTTCGAGAGTAAGGGAGTGTATGGCACCACCCAGCTGTTGTCAACCTCAACGTCCACAGACTGATGGTCCATCCTCATCCTAACGACAGCGGTATATCCTCCTTCATCTGGTTTTCGCCTTCTGTAAAGGGGATAACCGTCTCTTCCCGTTTGGGTTTCGCGGATCAGCTGCCGAGGGTACCTCTTTGTGCACTTGCCGTCCTTCATGCAAGGCGACCTCGGGTTTAGTGGTCCACATGGTCCATGGATCATATTTTTGAGGACAACATCGAACAAAAGAGGATCCTCTTCTCGATTGGGGAGCTCCGCCGAGATGATCCTGTCAATCTGATCTGGGCGAATCTTCTCCTTCAGCCAAACTAAAATGTGGGCATGCGGAAGACCGCGTTTCTGCCATTCCACGGTGTACATCCAGCAGCGAGTGTCTCCGTAGACGTGGCTCTTCGTTAGCACGTCTATAAGCTTCATGAGCTTCTGTTTGAAGACTCTCGCCGTGATGTCGTGGCGGTCAGAAGGCGCTTCACCAGGGAAGAGCTCTTCCGCAATTTCGGTCCACGCCGGGTTGCACGTGAACGTGATGAACAGATCAGGACGCCCGTACGCTCTAACGTAGGCCATCGCGTCCTGAGTGTACTCATGCATGTGGCGTGGGCCGCCAGTGAAGGAGGATGGTAGTATGACCATCTGCCCAAGGTCACTGACATTTCCATCTTCGGCCACGGCATCCCGTAGGTGGATATATTCGTCTGCACGTAACTTTCGCTGATTGCGTCGAATGAACAGGAGCCGTTCACCCTCGATCTTGGCGTACATGTCCACGATAAATTGGTGAAATAGTTGGCGACATTTCACAACATGGTTAAAGGAGGTGGACCTTATCATCATTCGATGCGCATAGAAATCCATAGCCGATACCTTCTTATTGGTAGGAGCACCAGTGCTAGGATTTCGCTGCCATAGTTCGAAGTGATACCCGTCTTCCCCCTTCCAGAACATGAGTGGGTACTGCAGGGCATCGTACGATCTATGGGTTTCAGAGATGCGCTGCAACGAATCGCCACGTTTTTGGATGATAATGTCACGCCTGTCGCAGTCGTCTCCAACTACCAAGACTACCGCCACCTCGTTTACAGATGGAGCGTTGTAGCGTCGTTCATGCTGATCAGCAGGTCGCTTGTCAGCACGGATAACGACCTTATACTCGTCTGTAGGCATCTGCTCCAGGTTGGTCTTGAAGTCCTTCACCAGGTCGTTGTGCTGATGCAGCATTCTTTGCAGCTCTAGCACGACGTCCGGCCTTGTGCCACCAATGATGCCGCAACGTCGGTCCGCTTGCAGCTGCTCGTCGCAGACGAAGTACAGCTGCAAGAACTTGGGGCTATCATTGCCATTAGGAAGCAGGGATCCAACTCTATGATAGACCTGTCCCTGCACCTTGAACGTTGGCATGAAGCCCTGTTCCTCAACGTCGGGCGTGGCGACTGTAGTGCCAAAGGACGTCATCTGGAAGCACGCATTGTACTTCCTGATGTTCTGCAAGAAATGCCTGGAGACAGCACTTGTGCCGGACATGTATGAGCGGAGGGGCTCAGGCGGCTCAAGTAGAGGCGGAATGTCGACTTTGCCGCCAGAACAGCACATGCCAGGAGGTTCGGCTCTGAACTTTCTGGCTTGACACTTGCCACATACGACATCCATATTTCCGATCTGTACCTTCGGATGGGTCGAGTAGTCGACCTGAGCATCGTAGTTGAGTGCTGCCAGGTGAAGATCTACTCGCCTAGATGTCTGTCGAGTGCGGACTTGTCGAGCACGATCGCCTTCGAGTCGAGACTCACGCTCCTCAGCCGTCTCCTGAGATCTGGCTCCAGCATGTCTCGCTCGATCGTCTTCGAGTCGAAATTGGCGCTGTTCAGCCGTCTCCTGAGATCTGGTTCCAGCATGTCTCGCTCGATCGTCTTCTAGTCGAGACTCTCGCTGTTCAGCCGTCTCCTGAGATCTGGCTTCAGCATTCCTCGACCGCATATCGTCGAGTCGAAATTGGCGCTGTTCAGCCGTCTCCTGAGATCTGGCTTCAGCATTCCTCGACCGCATATCGTCGAGTCGAAATTGGCGCTGTTCAGCCGTCTCCTGAGATCTGGCTTCAGCATTCCTCGACCGCATATCGTCGAGTCGAAATTGGCGCTGTTCAGCCGTCTCCTGAGATCTGGCTTCAGCATTCCTCGACCGCATATCGTCGAGTCGAAATTGGCGCTGTTCAGCCGTCTCCTGAGATCTGGCTCCAGCATGTCTCGCTCGATCGTCTTCGAGTCGAAATTCGCGCTGTTCAGCCGTCTCCTGAGATCTGGTTCCAGCATGTCTCGCTCGATCGCCTTCGAGTCGAGAGTCACGGCTTTCTTGTGACTCTGAGGCTCTCAGAGCAGCAAGCCTCAAGCGAGTTTCTGAGAGACTTTCTTCACGCTGTTCCAGCGTTTGCCTCGCTCTCGCTTCTGCTATTCTAACTCGATTGCCTTCCAATCGATCTTGGCGCTGCTCTGAGGTCTCAGCCTCTCTCTGATCCCTAACCCTCTTAGTGTTGGGATCCACTCTGCCAATGGATGCACGCTTTTTCGGCGGCATTTTGCGTCTTGTATATCGATCTCAGTGCGAATACCAGCTAAGTTTTGATTGAGAAGATGAGGGAAGGCTAGATAAGTTTACCGTAAATTAGAATACGGTAGTGTCTTTTCGAAGACTTCTCAACGTTCTTGCCAACTCCTCAGCTCTCTTTGCTATCAACCGTCCACCAGCTCGCACAGACCTAAAGACTGGCTGGAGGCGAGGTGAGCCGCCTTATATACCGATGCCGGTGGGCGGGGCAAACGCTATGATTGGTCGGAGGAGGGGCGGGGCATCGAAAGAGGGCGGTGACGTCATGTGACGCGACTGTGACGTCACGACTGACCTCGCTGGTTCAATTACCCAAGTTTGAGGTACTTGGGCTGTGACTGTAGACGGCGACCTCGTTGATGACCATAACTCTTTAACAGCCCCCCCCCTCCCCCGCCCCCCCCCCCCCTTTCCTTACGCCAGATATTAATCTCCTAGCTTGAAGTGACCCCAGTCTAAAGTAAGAGAAGAAGCTGACGACACTGGATGCTTGGCACTTGTCGGATTATATAAAAATTTTCTAGTCGGATTATATAAAAATTTTCTAGACAATTAGAAGCCATATTTAGGGTTAGTGGGACTTTATTGCACATATTCAAAACAACAAAAAAAAAGCTCACAAAAAAAAGGAGGTGAGGCACACCTAAGCTTCGGATAATTCGAAGATCCTCTGGAATGACGATCTTCAAATTATCCGAAGCTTAGGTGGGCCTCACCTCCAAAAAAAACTTCATTTTCAAAAATTCTAAACAAAAATACCACTACAAATTATTACAATACTATACTCTACAAAAAATACAAAAACATACAAAAAATACAAAAAACAAAACAAAAAAACAAAACTATACAAAAACAGAACAAAAAAAAATTATTTAAGCTAGAGTGCATCCATCTTCTTGGCTGCCTTCTTCTTCCTCCACACGCGAGAGTCTTCGATCCCCGTCGTTCGGCGGCCGGCGCTTTGGCGCCAGCGGGGGGCACGGGGCTGTCCGCTTACGGACAGGAGCTTCCAATTCCCCCGTGCCCGAGGGTCTTATTCCCGCTGGCGCCAGCCGGCCGAAGCGCTTGGGCGCTGGGAAGGTCATAGTCGTCGCGTCCTGCAATCATCGTTCATCTCAATACTTCATCGGACTTAGGGCTCACCCATACCTTCATCACCGGCCGCCTCGAAACAGGAGACGACGTCGCCCCTCTCCTCTCCTCCTCCTCGGATCCTCGAGGCGACGTCGTCGCGACTCCTCGGGTATCAATTCCGAGGAGTCGCATCAGAGCTCTTCGATCGAGCTCTACGACTCCATCACTGAATCCAACAATAGCCTCCACCAACAATTTCGCATTCACTCTTAGTACGTCACCGCTCACCATCACTGACGATTGAATCTGCCGGACTGACCCATCCAGTCGCCTTTTATACCGTCCTCAGGGAGAAGCTCCGCCTCCTGATGAGGACGGTGACTGTGACGTCACAGTGACGTCACCGGGCGATTTCGCAACTGTGACGTCACTGTGACGTCACAGTACCATTGAAAAAACAGGGAAACAGCACTGTGACGTCACAGTGCTGTTACGGACTTGACGTCATTGTGGCGTCACAGTGCTGCTGCGGACTTGACGTCATTGTGACGTCACAGTGCTGTTACGGACCTTAACGTCACTGTTACGTGACAACACGGTAGTAAAATCAGCAAAATAGCTTTTTCGGCACGCCCACTTACCCCCTTCTGCCAATTCTTATCCAGGTAGCTCAAACCTTGCAAAAAATTGATAAAATCGATAAAAGTAACGGATATTTCTAAAAACTAATATTGTATTCGTAATCAGCATGCTCGATCCCCCCCCCCCGTGCCAACTTCCAGCCCCGCAGCTCAAACTTTGCAAAAAATCGATAAAATAGATAAAAGTAATGGACGATTTTGAAAACTAATATTGTATTCGTAATCAGCATGCTCGATTACCCCCCTGAGCCAACTCCCAGCCCCGTAGGTGGACTCTGCAAAAAAAACCGATAAAGATCGATAAAATCGATATCGATCGATGACGAAAGGTAGCCCATGACACGCGCCGGGGCCCGCAGTGTATGTGTGCCAGGTCTGGTCCGGATCGGTTTGGAGATGGAATTTTCTATTCTATTTGTCGCTCTCCCTTGCGGGTGAGCTATCCAGGGATTTGGGGTCACCGCCGGGGCCACATTGGTGGCCATTAGTACCTCAAACTTGGGTAATTAAACCATCGCTGCAAGCTGCCTACCCTAATTGCTAGGCTGACATCTCGAGGCGCGTTTGAATGTAGGGTCGGCAGCTGGCAGCGATGGTTTTCATGACCCGTGCGAAGCCGGGTACGCCAGCTAGTTCGTAATCAGCATGCTCGATTACCCCCTCCCCCGTGCCAACTTCCAGCCCCGCAGCTCAAACTTTGCAAAAAATCGATAAAATCGATAAAAGTAATGGACGATTTGAAAACTAATATTGTATTCGTAATCAGCATGCTCGACTACCCCCCTGTGCCAAATCCCAGCCCCGTAGCTCAAACTTTGCAAAAAATCGATAAAATCGATAAAAGTAATGGACGATTTGAAAACTAATATTGTATTCGTAATCAGCATGCTCGACTACCCCCCTGTGCCAAATCCCAGCCCCGTAGCTCAAACTTTGCAAAAAATCGATAAAATCGATAAAAGTAATGGACGATTTTGAAAACTAATATTGTATTCGTAATCAGCATGCTCGACTACCCCCCCGTGCCAAATCCCAGCCCCGTGGCTCAAACTTTACAAAAAATCGATAAAACCGATAAAATCGATATCGATCGATAACGAAAAGTAGCCTATGACACGCTCCCTGCCCCGAAGTATATGTGTGCCAAGTTTGGTCCCGATCGGTTCAGAAATAAAAATTTCTATTCCGCACATACGTACAGACAGACATACATACATACATACAGACAGACAGACATTCAGCTTTATATATAAGATTTCTGGTCAAGTTGCCTCAATCAGTTCCAGTACATTCCACATAAGAACACATAACCTTTGATTCAACTGGCTTGGCAATATTTGGGCGGAGTTTTGTGATCTAATTGAGGCCGCTCGCGCCTGCGACGCATCTGCGTCTCTCTCGCGCGAGTGCTCTCTGATCATTACCTAGCCTTAATTAGGTCACGAAGCCCCGCCTTTGCCGATGCCAAGCCAGTTGAATCAAATGGTATGTTTCATAGCGGAGGACTATGCGAGAATGGGCTGGGGAGGATTGGGAGGGGGGAGGGGTTCTGCAACAAAGAAAGTTCGCTTGGTTAAGTGCATTTCGGAAGGTGATGCATACCTATGGATAGAGCTTAAAACGCTGATTTCAAATAGCTTCTATATTGACATATAGCGAAGCGTCATAAAGCAAGTTATGGGCTTTTTTGTACATACAATGGAAGTATGGGAAGGGATTGGCGACCCATGAATAACAACATGGATGGACAACATTCGAAAGCGTTCAGTTGTATCGGATTAGATATAATTACTAGGTGATTTGCCTGAGCGTGCATACTTTCGGGTGAAAACTACCGTAACTTTACGCTCAAAAATACACGAAAATTTGGCATAAGAAAAGGTCATAAAAACGCATCGCAGATAAAGAGGATCGAGCATCAGCGAAAGCTCTATCCATGGGTATACATCACCTTCCAAACTGCCATTTCGATCAAGCGAACTACTTTTTCAAAGCTCAGACTGAGATCAAACTCTTAGAACTGGAAAGAAAAATTTTGCCAACGTCAGCACTAAGGAAATGAACATGGACCACTACTCTCGATAGCGACAATAAAATACACAGAGTCCAGAGGTAGTATGAAGGTAAAGCATAGGGTCCTGACATGCAAAAAAGGTTACTGAATGAGCAATGGTTTTGACATCTTTAATAGATTAGCTAATTGAGAGCTTCAATCCTTTGAAATATTCAAGTACCAATATTCTCCAAAGAACTACAAAGCTCTGCTGCCTTAAAGGCAGTGTCCGGGCAAAAACTCGATTTCAAAAATTCGCACTTATCCAGGCCCATTCGTCATGCTGAATCCGAAAATCCAAACCTGAAAGCGAAAACGGCGAAAAAGGGCTCTAACGCAGTAGGGGAACTGCCAGTGGGTGGGATGCTCCTCACTGTGAATTCATGCTCCCAGCTTCCGGAGCGGCCTTCTCGATTCCGCTAGCCGTACTTGCATCGCGGGAGGCGTACAAGTGGTAGCCGGGCAGCCGATTGTTGCCGCAGCCAGCCGCTGGAGCTGCCGGCATATCGCCGCAGATAATACAGTAATTAAAGGCTACTGCATGACGAAGGCGCAGAAACAGTATTAGTTGAGCGGGAGCAAACGCGACGCGCGCGTATCCTCTACTGTTGTAAATCGTGAGCCTCATGCGCTCTGCGGCTAGAATAGCCATATTCGCGCACAAAGGTATTGCGCCCTCGCGCAGCATCATGCAGCAACCTACATGTTCGCCGTCTGGACTCCTGCCGAGAAATTTTCCCGCATTGGTCGCGCAGGGGTGCGAATCAGCCCCAGAGGTAGTGTGATATCCTTGATATCTAAATCATTCTAAACGGAAGGAATTCGTTGTTTTCGAAAACAATCCAATGGTGGAGTCTAAAACTATACCGGAGAGTTTACAAAAATTTACAAATACATTGAAAATTGAATGGTTTTTTCTGTTGCAAATTTTGACATCAACGCGGTTTTGTTGAAGCGTCCATTAAGGATGGTTATTTTGCTTCTTCTCAATTGAATCACCTATCAATTCCCAACTGGTCGTGTTTTAAAATTTTCCACTGTTTTTCATTTTCTCAGATTACGTGGGGGAAGTGGTCAATTTTATAAGACTAAGGATCTCGTGGCCGGTGGTTTAGATTAGAATAAGATATTTTGACTTGGTGATCTACGCTGTCCCTTATATATCAGCTTATCAAATTTTCATCTTTTATCACTGACCTATCTAATTTTTTTGACCTACTTTGGCGTATCTAACTCGCTTTTTGACTAATTCTTTCTTACTGTTGAAGAATTAATAATTTTGACGACTTTTCTTACTGTTATATACATCGATATATTCCTTGATTGTATCTGTTCTCCGACGTTAAAAGCGTGAAAATAAGACTATTTAAAAAAATGAAGATTTTGAGTTTTTCAGCTTGTGCTTATTTGGTAATTCAAAATGCTTGGGATTTATGACAGCTTTTCTTCAAAGGACCCCACTCTCTAGCTTGTTTAATTGCATGGTTTTCAAAAGATTATACATTTT
Organism: Cylicocyclus nassatus; assembly: GCA_958299035.1. Taxonomy (NCBI): domain Eukaryota; kingdom Metazoa; phylum Nematoda; class Chromadorea; order Rhabditida; family Strongylidae; genus Cylicocyclus; species Cylicocyclus nassatus. The sequence continues at coordinate 55,326,319 of CATQJL010000112.1, read as the reverse complement.
CCTTTCAGAAATGATAGGGATATCGAGGATATCATGCTATTCCTGAGGCTGAAACTGCCTTCAAAAAAGCAGAAACAAAATCAAAATTTAGAAAAATTCTTTTGGTGTTTTTTCGGCATAACTGTGTTATTCAATCATATCCAAGCTTACCCATGAATTACCCGGATTTTTGACAATCTGTATTGATTGTTGAGAAGACCAATCATTAGGGGATACAGACCTGTGCTGAAGTTCTTCGTCAGGTATTAAGATATCCTAAAAAGAAGTCTAATGTAACGTGACAATTTTCAGTCTATTGAATTATACATATTAAGTGAAACACTGAGAGAAAACACAAAAATTAGACATCCTCACCGTTCTATAAGCGTTAGAATCTTGTTCCTTAAATCGAAATTTCACAATACCCTTCTCATCTACGAAAGCGTCAGTATGTTCTCTAAAAATGCACTTTTTGAAAGAAACTGGTTTTTCACTAATACCTGAGAGCATGAATCGCATAGATAAGGAAAAAGTGATCAAATCTTGTCGAGATCTCTTTGAGAAGTTCTTCTGAAAGTGGATGAAGAGCTCCATGTTTCTCCGAAAAAACTCGCAGCGAGTCTTAAAAGTAAACGTGTGTTTTTATTTCATATTTCAGTGAAACCAAAACTATCTCACGATATTCTTCATAAGGCATGTCATACATAGCTTCTTTGAATAATCTCTCGTGTCTGACCCATGTGCGCAAAGACTTTGCAATATAATTAAGTAGACTAACTTTCTAAAATGAAAATTAGTACGTTTGTTGATTTCACACGCAGCTGTAAGTATTTTAGCGAAAATTTTCAAGGAAAAAATCTAATTCGCGATGTTATATGCCGTAAAGGACCTCAGAGAGAGCGTCCAGGCAAAATCTATGTCCCCCGATTAGTACCTAATCCACAAGAAGGCCCTTGAACTAGGATATCTAGGTGCTCGGACCCTCCAACGTGGCCTCTGAATGAAAAAAATGGACCTGGAACATTTTTTCACTTCATCGCTCTCATAAGGGCTACGGAAAGGCCCAAAAAAGTGGAAGAGACGAAGATTTGTCTGGATATTGCCAATGAACATTTTATTGTATTAAAGAGGACTGGCGATAAAGGAGAAGAAATGTATATTCGTTCAGATTTCTTGGGATTTGAAGTGAAAAGTCAAAAAAATCATTTTTGGCAACTCTTCATTATCCGCAAAACTAATTTTGAAATTGCAAGCGCTTAAAGAGTCGCTGATAATATTAATTGCGCCAAATGACTTCTAGAAAGGATTAAGTGCTGACCAACCTTTTCAAACGCAAACCAGTCAGATGCAGCTAACAACACTCTCTCCACGTAAACCTTTACTACGGATGTGCGAAGCACTTCTATTTCTGTTCTGCAACGCAAGCAAAATGGGTCAGCAACAAAACTATGTGAGAAGATTCATGCATTACTAAAAATTGAACTTACTTTGTCATTGCATATTTGCATTGCCTGCAAAACAGTACAATAACTCTAAATTAGAAAAAAAAGAGCTTAGCCCTACCTGTGTCGCTCTCTTGACTGAGAATGTTTCAAAGATCTAGCATATTCATTCAGTTGGGCTACAAAGACAGGGAACTTGGAAACAAGCTCCAAAAATAGCTTTTCTCCAAGTATCAGTCTAGTAATTTCCGCTACAGGAAGATGTGCAATCTGATAGGGATAAGATAAGAGCCAAAGCTTATGTATAAACAATACGCACTTGATAAACTAACGATGAGCAGTCGTTTCCAGATTGCCAATCGTCAAATGTTGGTGTATAAAGATCGCTTAATGGCATACAGCTCTTCATCTTCTGGAAAGCGAAATTATTTTGAAAGCCAAAGAGTAGGATGTCTTTGCAGCACAATTCGCCAGAATACGTCAATTAAAATCTCTTTTGCTTATACACTTTCCATTTTAGCTGGTTGAGGCTCGATGCTAATTTCTTTGGAATTTCGCGCCAAGAGTGTCAGAAAAATTGAACATTTAAATATTCGTTAGAAAGTAGGTAAAAACTTCTGTTTTATAAAATAAATGAATTTGTAAAAGGGTTTATGATCTAAAAAATTCGGCTGAAATTTGACATACTCTCTTACAGTTTTCGCTAAATTTTAACTTAGAAAAAGAGTTGGACAAAGCTTAAGCAAGAAAATAAGGAAAGAAGAGTACTTAAAAATGCAAGCTCCGCCTCCTTGGCCCTAGAGCACTCCCCCCTATGTACTCACATATAGTAGCACATATGAGAGTACATCCGCTTTCACTTTGTACATGCACTACATGCCAAGAAACGATTGACTAGAAATATAATAACTTCTTGGCTTACTTGATATGTTTAACAAATCAAGACTGCTAGATAAGGACTAGAAAACGTGAAGGCAATCAAAGAACTTCTTTGCAAGTGGAAATCATTACATTAGCTTTTACGTGTGAAACTTTTCCTCTAAAGAAGGCTCTTCCTTCATCTGCTCGCACAACCGAAAAAGTTTGTACCTCATCAGACACGCATAGATGAAACTTGGGGCCGAGAGCATGTACTTCCTTATCGAATGCGGATGTAGCAAGCGGATCCTGTATAAAAATATACTAAAGTTGACAGATTCCGGGACTGCATTTCCTATAAATATATGTCACCTTCAAACGAAAGAAAGCGCTTCCATCGTTTGAAAACTTCAGAACTGTTTGATCTCTGAATTTGTTCAATCAACAAGGCTTCGCAAGTCTAAAGTGGAGACTTACCTAACGGCGTGCATGCAGTACAGCACGAAAAATCGCATAGCATTTGCAAAAAGACATTCCAAAAGTTTCTTTACTTCATATTCCGGTAATTTCGTAGCTTCCTTTACCGATAACGGATTTAATCGCAAGGAACCTGCAAAGTCTTTATTTCTTAGGGTGATCCAAAAGTAATGGGGCACCTAGAGAATAAATGCAGTTTTCTCAAATAGAAAAGCTAACTGGAAGTCCAAGTTTTGGCAGATGTTAGTACATAACAAAACCTTCTATGGAGGTCTATAGTTGGGCACTGTCACATGGCGTTATTTTTATAAGGGCTTAAGGGCTTTTTATAAGGCCGTTCAAATTGCTGGTTGTTCATAGCTAATCAGAAAAAAAATCTTGAAGAATTTTTAAAAAATCAAGGTGCCCCATTACTTTTGGATCACCCTAATAGTTGTCATTTTCAAGATTCAACTCACAAGGAAACCATGTTTAACTGAAATGGCCTTTTCAGATGGGATGTAAACCTACCGGAGAGCATCAAAAGCTGATTCCAAATCTGGGTTCCTCATCTGCGGAACGTTTGTGGAAGAGGGAGTATGAGGGTTTATTGAGCAAAAAGAAAAAGTGCAGCTAGATAAAATGAGTTGCTGAACCTCCTAGCTCTTAAGTAAAGCGACCAAGTGTGCTATCCCTTTTTGAGACTGTTTATTGAATGAGGTGTTCTGACAATCAGCACTGCTCCATTAAAGGCAGCGTCCAGGCAGACCTGGACCTATGTCGATTTTACGTGAAAAGTAATTTCGGGGCCCTAACTAAGGCATGCCCAAGTGGCAGCTTAGGTAGTGCTCTAACGGCTGAGATATTCCCTTTGAAACTGGACCCCAGGATCGTCGTGGATTCATGGCGATTTCGCGCGAGGACCCACGCGTTGCGCCACGAATCCATGCGAAATACATTCTGGGGTCGTTTCGAGGGGAATATCTCAGCCGTTAGAGCACTACCTGAGCTGCTGGTTGGGCAGTGGCTTATTTAGGGCCCCCAAGTTACTATCCACATGAGAACCATATGTGTCCAGACTTGCCTGGACGCTGCCTTCAAGCACTAGAAATAATGCACACGTAATTTTTTGTTTCAATAAAAGCTCACCTTCCCATCTATGAATCTACGCAGTAAGAAAGGCAGATTTGAAATCAGCGTTTTATGCTTTCCAAGGTGGTATACATCCCATCTAAAAAGGCCATTCTAACTAAACATGGTTCGCTTGTCAGTCAAGTTTTGTGCTTTTGCTTGGCGTACTTATGCCGATGAACTTTTCTTTCCGATTGCGAATCTCGCGAAGTTATAAAAAAACTTACTACTAGGTTATAACTAATTTCTACACCAAAAATTTCCAAAAATCGCAAAAATGACTAGTCAACCGTTTTTGTTCGATGCATATAAGGTATGTTGTATTCAAGCATATTATAAACTCTGAATTGAACATGACCAGAAACGAAAAGAAATTTGAAAATCACAATTTCTGGTGGTCAAAAAACAGCGCACCATAAAACCTTGTATAAAAATTACATCAGAGGCTACTGAGCATTTTGGCATTATCATCAATCAAACTCCAAAACATTCAATTTGATAGTGTGTCTCTTTCAATTTTCATCGCCGCTCTACAGTCAAAGTATTTTATTTTGAACACCTATGAAAAGCGCATGATTTCCTCCTTCGATCGTACATACATTAATCCAGAGATTCATTGTATTTGGGGAAACTTACAGATTTTTAGAAGCTTTGGTGCAGACTTATGTCATAGCCTAGTATATTAGTGGCGAACCCAGGTAATGGGAAGGTATCGTCGAGTCATTCGTAACTTAATATGCGTAGTGCACACTATACACGCTAACTTACGAACTACAAAACTAAAACCTGCTCATTTCCAGTAATTTTTTCTTGTTTCCTTGTTGCTTTGTTTTACTTAGTTATATGTTGGTTCAGTAGAACATATTTCTATAATTTGTTAGACTAGAAAATGTTTTACTGGGAAGTTAATATCTACTGCATGACGAAGGCGGTCGCCCAAATAGGTTGAAGGCTGTTGCGCATGCGGCGCGCGGACTGTCAGCCACGGGGCGCGCGCACTCTCCAATGGATGACCGCTGACCTAGTGTGCGCGCGCCCGGTGGTTGACAATTGCCCGCGCGCCGCGTGCGCAACAGCCTTCAACCTATTTGGGCGACCGCCTTCGTCATGCAGCAGATATTACTAGTATGAGGGCCGTCGTTAATAGGGCTTAGTGTGCATTCTCACATATTAAGTTACAGGTGACTCGTGGTTAGCTCGTTTGAAACTGACTCACAAAAGTTGTGAAATGGTGCAAATAACTTGCTTTTACTTATAGACTAAGTTTTTCTAATTGTACAAAATTCAAATCAACAGCTGGTAAAAAGTCCTCTTTTCAAGTCAGTTTGGGTTAACTAGCTAGAAACTTTGGCAGCATCACGAGTTTTTCGGGTGGCTAAAGCCACGCTCCTATTGACCTCCCTTTCCACTCCGCTTTATACTTATATTGCAGTAGACGTTACCGGGGTTTGTCAGCTTGTTCACATCGCGTAGCGAAGTGTTACAGTTTTACTCTGTAATCTGGTGAAGTTGTCCGAAACGAAGGCGGTCGCATGGTATGCAAAGCGAGCGCACGTACGAGCTCTAGCGATGAGATGCTCGAGCCGCTGTTCGCGGCTGCTTCGTACAATAAACAGACCGCCTTCGTCAGGCCTCGGGCAGAGTTCACGCGAATTCACCGTCGTTATTGATCGCGACAGGACAACTGTAACAATATCACTGCATGCCAATCTTCTTGCATTTCGGTTGTGATAGTTTTCCAACACACCTAATCGTGAGTAACTATCACAACGAAATACAAGAAGATCGACATGCAATAAACTCGTAACACTTGTCTTCTAGCGACTGAATCGCGACGACTAAATCGCCTGCCTCAGGAATCAGCTTCTAGGTTCTCGAAATTGCAGAGGGACACATGGCTACACTTTCTTTTTCGCCATGTATGAAAAGAAGTTATTTTCTTGCTGATTCCTGATCAGAGGTTTCACCGAATATGTGCAGCTGCTTGTATATCCGCTGTGTACATGAACAGCTTCAGCGGAGACTCTTCATCTGCCTTCCAGCGACAAGACAGTAAAGCTGAACTTCTCTACTAAGTTGGCTGCCATTTATTGCCTTTTTATTTACATAAAGAGATCATGATGGGAATCATCAATCATTTTACCGAAGTCATTTCTACTTAGCAGCCTTTACCAAGGTGGTCACAACAATATCACTCTCAAAACCCTAAGACTCACAGTGCGGCTTACTGTAAAAAGAGTCATCAATAAGAGCCACTCCGGGTTGAAGTCCAACAAGTCGACGGGCAAGTTGGATTGAGAATTCTTTTCTCTGAATAATCTTTTATTTCTCAGACTATTCATAGAAACCGCAGGAAGCTTACCTGTCCTTTGTACCAAAATGAGTCCTGCACGATAAATCGCAGAATATATTCGAAGAAGAGACTTATACCAGTGATTGTGAGAAATTCTTCGCTGAATTTTTTGATAGTCAACCCAAGTGATAGTTCAAATAAGACTCAAATCCATGATTTTGGTTATTGTTGCAACGTTTCATGTTTTGGCCACTAATGTGTAAAAGCAAAACTCAGATGGTCTTCTGCTTTTTTGCGGCGATATTTGACAAAGATAAGAACTGAGGCGAAGTGCCCCGATTGAAGGGCCTGTACAACAACGACAACGTTTCTAAGTTCTATGACTCCAAATCCGCAAAATGGCCTATATTCCTCCGAACTAAACTACACCCACGATGACAACACCTCCAAATCTGATTTATAGCTGCGCGAACGATTTTTTGACACTGTGAGTTTGAAACCTGGTTCGAAAAAGGGAAAAAAAGAAAATTACTCGAGCTTCGAAGTTTCAACGCAAGTTCGCCAACATCTGGGCTGTCTCATAAATCTTCACCGTTTTCACCCTGAAAACCAGCATTTCTTGAGAAGTGGGGCACGTACAAAGGGCACAAATACATGATCGTACTTCTGAATGTATGAGTTACATAATTACTTGTATGGGAGGAACTCAAGATATTTAGGGGCGGAGTTTGCCAACTTACTCCAATCATTTTTTTTAATTTCTAACCATGGAAAATGCGGAAAATATACAATTGGATGTTCGATGTGTCAAGCATATGCTAGAATAAATGGGGAATTAAAATTTTTTTGCGGAGATACGATTTTTGACAAGAAGGTTTGTTTTTGACTATTATCAGATATCAGCTTCAAACTTCATGTAAACTACAATTAGGCGGACTCTTAGCCATCTTGTAGAGCTTGCTCGCCCTCTGGAATGATCAGAAATCCGACATCATTTGAAGGAAAGAAAAAGATCGTTGTAATAAAAATGGTAAAAAAAATTGTGAGACATTCTTCTACATATAAACTATGCAGTAATATCCATAATCTCGATAGCATGAGTTTAATAACCTAATATTTTGCTTATCGAAAAATCATGATATCCGCTACAGCATAAAACAGCTATATTTTCTTTGACATTTCCCTTTACATAATATGGTTGGCTAATGGAGAGGTTTCGTCGCTTTTACGTCCCTTAAATGTTGCAGACAAATTTTTCTTATTGTTGTTATCTAAAAGGACCATTTCAATGAAAACTGGAATAGAAATTCTGTAAGTAGAAATCAGTTTTCGATGGAAAAAAAGCGCAAAGAAGTAAAATAGCCAGATTTTTTCTTCATTGCGAGCAAATCTGGAGAAATCCTTTTTTGAATAACAACATCTCAAAAGGGCAGAGCACAATCTCTGTTGTTATTTGCGACAGGAAAACGTCTGCCTCCAGAGAGCAAATCGATTATCTCTCAATCACAGCATGAAGACGAAACTTGAAAACTCAAAGATCTAAGATTTTGGAAATTTTGTCCTTCACTGATGATGAAAAATTCTAGGTAGTTGATTTGTGATGGTGGGAGCTTCAAATTACTTCAATGCAAAAAAAAATTCATGGATAACGAGTAATTGACCAGATATCTATGAAGATTTACTTGCCAAAACGAGCTTACTTCTGAGCCAACACAATAATTCAGTAGAGAAGTTAAATAAGTGAGACTCTTGCTCTGTTAAAAGAAGTAGGCACAGATCTTATATCAATTTGATTCGAAATAAACAGCGTTTCTAGATATTTTGTACGTCTTCGCAAACTCAGGGGTGTTCTTGTTGCTCTAGTTTATCTTCTAAAACTTGTGATTTATGGAACGCTTTCAAAATGCCACCATAAATCACGAATCTTTCTTATATAAAGCTGAATGTCTGTTTGTCTGTCTGTATGTATTATACTTGGGTCCGAATCGAATAGAAATTCGATCATTCGAATAAAACATTCGAATGTATTCGTATTCGAAATTCGATATTCGGAGTTCTTCCATTTTCGAATAATATTCGAAACTCGAATAATCAAAAAACGAGATTTCGAATATTATTCGAAAACTCGAATAATCAAAAAAGGGGTTTCGAATAGATTTTATTCGAATGTTTTATTCGAATGTTTATTCGAATTCGTATTCGAATGACTCCGTATTCAGATCATTCGACTTTTTTGCAAAGCCAACTGCTGAGTATCAAGCTCACTTCGTCCGCGTTTTTTTCGCAAAACTCGGTAATGCATCTTTTGCAACCGTTATACCTTTGAACTGTATGGAGAGTCGCATTCTTCCGACTGCTTACGATAGTAAAAAAATCATATGTGGATTTTAATTGATGTAGAAAGTAGAGCAAGTCCTTTGCTTTTACATTGTTGATGCTGATAAGAAATAAAGTTAACTCTGGTGTACATCAGTCTCTTTCAGACCATCTGAAGAAGAATCTTTTGGGGACAGCATAAAAATTTATATCGACTGCTTTTTGAATCGTCCATAATGGGTAAAATATGACTTTTTGCTGATGTATAGACTAGATGCCGACCGACCGACTTTATCGATTTTTGGGGAAGTTTGAGCTACGAGCTTGGGAGTTGGTACAGGGGGTAAATAAGGAATAAATAAGGATGCTGATTGAAACCGAAATCTATTTTATCGATTTTAGCAATTTTTGGAAAATTTTGAGCTAGGAGTTGGCATAGGGGATACTAGGGGGCTGATTATGATTGGATCGGCTCTAGCCAGATATGTCGGCAAGTTTGAGATGTGATTGCTTTACTTATTCGATAAATCATTATTGTTCGAAATTCGACTTCCAAAGTTCGAATATATTCGATATTCATTCATTCGATATTTTTGATTTTCCGAACTTATTCGAAATTCATTCATTCGATATTTTTGATTTTCCGAATTTATTCGATATTCGTCTCGAAATTTTTCCTTTTCGAATTTATTCGATATTCATTCATTCGATGAAAAATTCTCGAATTACCCAAGTATAGTATGTACGTCCGTACATATTGAACCGATCCGGACCAAACTTGGCACACATACACTTCGGGGCGTCAGTGTGTCTTAGGCTACTTTTCGTTGTCCATCGATATCATCGATATCGATTTCATCGAATTTATCGCTAAGGGGCTGGGAGTTGGCAGAGGGGGTAATCGAGCCTGCTGATTACAAATACAATATTAGTTTTCAAAATTATCCATCACTTTTATCGTTTTTATCGATCTTTTGTAAAGTATGAGTTACGGGGCTGGGAGTCGGCGCGGGAGGGGGGGGGGGGGGGTACGGGCATGCTGATTACTAAAACAGCGAGAATAAAATTGGCATGCAGACATAGACACAGGGAAAGGTTGAACAGGGATAGGGATGAGAGCTTTATCATAGTGTTTTAGCAGGGCCGGGAGGAGCCGGGTAAGCCAGCTAGTTCCCTATAATAAATCAAATAGTGAGAAAACTACATTTCGGAAAGAACCCTCTGCAAAAAAAGAGATGTCTAACTCAATGTCCATGGCATGATCACACGATCTCAAAGTTCACTGAAGCGACACTGACCCTTACTCATCTACTTTAGTTAAAAGTCATAAAATGCTACTTAAGTTGTTATCAAAAATCAAAGTGGCCACTGAAGGAACTCACGAGCAATCTTCATACAAAAGTAGACGAGCGCAATGCTGGCGTACAAGAGGTTCACTAGCTACCGCTCTAAAAATAATTTCTGCAATGGTTCCATTCTTAAGATGTCACTCAATTAACCGCAAATTTAGGCGATTGTGTCTCTCCTTCAGTGCAATACAGAAATTCAACAATTCCATTCCGATAGATGAGTCTCTAATCATAAGGAAAATACGGCTGCCACACAGGAGACTGGCAAGATCTTCAGCATGAAGGTAGGAGACCTAAAAATAAAGGATAGTCAGCATTCTTTTTGACTCCTTTTGTATGAAAATTTCCAACCTCATCTAGCATTGAACCCTTCCGGCAAGCTTCACCACTGAAGTCATCCATTGTCGGAATATAAACACGACCATCGATATAAGTGCTTTCCCAATGTTCTTTTGGTAATATTCTCTTTTTCTCCAGATTCTCCACGTTTGCAGATGTTTTCTTAGGAACAGGTGATTTTTGTGCAACAATCTTCTCTTGCTCCTTTCTCAATCTTTTCCTGATTTTCTTCTCTCTTCTTCGCTGTTGCCGCAGCTCTGCGATTGACAGATTCACGGTTTTTTCTTTTGTTTTAGTAGTTGTGCTTTTCCTCTTTGCTCTGGTCATTTTCTTGATTGAAGTCTCAAATCTAAACTGCAAATTTATCAGTGAAAGAAAGTCTAAGAATGCAACGGAAAAAACTACATTTCACGAAAACTAATCTAGGATCAGCTTCAAGAAACACAAACAGCTTCTACAGCATTGGCGGGAACCGTACGGGGATTCCAACTTAAGTGTCACGGGCGGCGCGGCTCGCGTCCTCGCGAGCAGTCTCGATTGGTCTCGTGCTGTGTTCGCCCTCAGCAGATACGGTGTTTTTCTCATGCTCGATGCGTCGCAATACCGCATTCTTAAAGGCAGTGTCTCACCAAAAATTTGCTGCTGAGATCTTCGCATATTAGAAGCCTATCGGACCATGTCTAACACTGTATGGGGTTGAAACCGCACGAATCTCCCAAAAACTGCGTTCTCGGCAACGCGGAACCAACGTACTTCCGCCACAGTGGCAGCAACTACGGAGGCGGACGCAAAGTGGAGGGACATGTTAAAACGAGTAAGGGGGGAGACCGGAGAAATTGCCCGCGCATACCAAATCGCTCTCCTCGTACCACTTTGAGCTCATTTTTCTCGGCCAAATCGATTCAGACTTGTTGCAATGGCCTATTTGGGGGGCCTTCTAGTTGATTATGTGGAGCGCAACCTCAATTTTGGTGAGACACTGCCTTTAAAGGCAGTTTCCACAGGTATATGCCCCAGGGCGAGACTGTTCCTGTGGTGGTTTAATGTATTAACCACGTCAAAACTTGTCGATGAGGCGAGATTAGCGTGCCGCCCTTCTTTCCGAAGCGTTTTTCTCGCTTCGGAATCCACCTTTTTAAATCAGACTTGAATTGTTGCATTAATCAGGAGCCATGCTCCAACAATGCTTCAAAATCCCACCACCCTTCAGTTGACCTGGACAATGCCTTTAAGTATCATTGGCTGGCGAGCTTAAGGAAAAAGTCTCGCCACACGTTGGCGAACGTGTCCAGTGGCCCAAGCGAAGCGCGCCGACAGTGACATTCAGATTGAAACACCACCTTCAGTCCTCGACAAGTCTGTCTGCGATCTTCACTGTTAGAGAAAAGTCATAAGTTCCAGCCTTAGGCCCCGGACAGACTTCACGCGATTTGATCGTCGCGACTGAATCGCGACGAGACAACTGTTACAACATCATTCTATGCCGATCAACTAGCATTTCGGTTGTGATACTTTTCCAGCCCGAAATTTTTGAATTTGAAATGAAAATGAATGGAAATGTCGGCCATTGAGTCGCGACGATCAAATCGCGTGAAGTCTGTCCGGGGCCTTAGTGGTATATCATGCCCTTCAAAAAAGAAAGAAAAAGAGGATTCCTCCGCTTAATAGAATTGATTTGAACACGGCAAAAGCGACTTTCGCTTTTGACGAAAATATGGTTGCAATAAAATTTTAGGACTAGTAATCCTTCCTTGCGATTCGAGCTGTTCACCACTTTTCGCGTTTCATAACAGATGGCAATAACTCAAGCCCATATCTCTTGCAATCAAACAGCTAAGTAGACTGCCGAAAATTGGAATCTCAAATCATGACAAGAGCTTCAGATAAAGCAAAATATCTCGGGACCAGTATTTGACAAAATTCAATAAATTTCCAAGGGAAGGAGACAATAGTCGAAAGATAAGACGGTAACAAAACTGTGCCAAACAGACTGAGCGACTTATGGGACAAATAGAAAAGATGCAAGAGGCATAGGCTCATTTGAGACTTGCGTATAGTCAATTCATCGCACGCAGAGACTGGACGACTCGGTTCGGTTAGGAAAGGACGTGTTAGGTGGAAAGAGCAAACGGTTAGAGGAATTGAAGTGCGTCAGATATGAGAGAAGCCACAGCGTCCGCAGTGGCGTCCTGTCTCTGCGTGCCAAGGTTCGCCTATACTATGTGGCGATTTTGATTAGAAAAATTAAAGTGTACGAAAAGAGGGGATTTTATGAGACCAGACTATATCGACAAGAACAGTCCAATTTCACCTAAATAAGTTTCTCATATTCGAATCAGAGTGATGTGTACAAGCCGAACTAGATAGCTAAGAATTTTCTTTAGCCGAAAGCGTTTGAGAAACACATAGCGAATCAAAAGTAGATATTTATTCACGGGTGTAACAACAAAAACAATTCTTCAAACAAACAAGTGCAGTAGTCTGTACAGAACAAAATTTCCGTCAAAAAATCATCACAACATTCGGTAACAAAGCTGTAGCAAGAGGACTTCAACAACCAAGAAAACGTAGTGACAACAATGCAGAACTAAAACAACAAAGGCTTATGTTTAGAGAGTAAATCAGCTCTTTTCAAGTTGAGATCGCAAAATTTTGTTATGGTCCCGTAAATCACGATTGCTCATCACAAGGCATCTAAATCCACAAAACTTATTTAACGACAATTCATACTACTAAAGGAACAAACCTAAACATGACTTTATACTGTGTCGGAACTGCTGGATCAGCATTAATACATCGCAAAACTTCATCCCATTCATCTACATGGGCTGATCCTGAGCCAGACACATGGTTAGATGATGTACTGTTGGAAATGCGAGATTCAGTTTCCATCTGAAGATGTGTCGGTTTTGGGAAAAATGCATAAGTTACTGGTGGAACCCTACCCTACTCTTCACATCAAACTTCTCACGTTTGACTTTGGTGTAGTCATATACAGGAATATCATCCGGTGGTCGATCTCTTGGAAACATCTAAAACTATCAGAATGCGATTATGGTACATTTTTCGCATAAATTGTGCTAACCTTCAGTGGAGGACTTGTGACAACACCAGGTTCTAGTTTGATTCGTTTCAGCGGAAGAGGATTCACTTCCTCAACTATGCTACCACTCCGTATTGTAGCATTGTCTCTAGGTAATTCAGCATCTTTTGTCCCATTCTGAGCACTGAGCGAATCATTCTGTGGTATACTTCCAGCTGCAACGGAAGTACTGTTTACTTGTGCGCTGGTCATCACATTTTCGTCCTGTCGTATTTCAGGATGGGTCAGCTGGAAATTATAAAGCTCTTTACTCATGAAAAAGCCTGAAATGGTTCTTGTAAAACAGATCAGATTGAAATACGAGTGGCCCTCTATGTTGGCAAAGTATTCAAGACTAATTACGACAGAGGACTGCTATGAATTTTTTCGCGCAGTGACTGCTTTGCTCATGGCTTATGGGAAGGAGAGTATCATCGGCTCCACGATTCGTGTAGAGGCGGAGTCACAAGCGCGCCTGCGTACCGAACATGTTAACATACGGCGCGGAAATCAGCTGTTGCGTTTCAGCATCTGAGAACAAAATTAAGCTTCTTATGCGTTTTTTCAATGTTTTTCTTTCCTTCTTTGTCTGAGTTCTCATCTAAATTGCGTATTAGGTCTTTCTACGGTTATTTCTCGTACAATTCCTTATTTTCTCGCCATTAGATGCCGTATGCTGCGAACTAACACTCTTCGCTGATTTTTTTTTTGCATTTTAGTCTAGTTTTCGTTGTTGTTCGTTACTTTCGTTGTAGTATTCTCATCACCTACCTGTTTTGATGCCGTGCACCATTCGTTATCGTTCTGATCGCTGTTTCCGTTTTCTTTCAGGTAACCACAATCGTCGCATATTGGTGAGTTGTTGCCATTTTGACTACATCAAACTGTTTCTTTATTTTCTTCTTTATTCAGCATGCTTCCGTTCAAGCATTCATATATGTGATGTCATAATCTGCTTTTATGTGTGTTCATGTCAGTGTTCCCCCTGAAGTTCCCCCCCTCCCTACACGCTGCCTCTGCTACAGTTTTTCACCGATCGTTTCACTTCTTTTTAAGAAAGTGAACCCCTCGGTGCTTTAACTGAAAGAGCAGCATTTCCAAGAAGACTCTCACCTACTCTTTCTAACTCGCTCATTGCATGCTGTGATCAAATTTAATGCACATTTAGGGAACAAGGTCAAGTGAGTTTTTCTTTCTGTTTATTTATTTTCTTTATCCTTGTTTGAACGTGTATCCACGTCATGATGTGGCTGCTGCGAACGAAGAGTTCAGTCTCGGATCATTTGATCCGAGGCTTGTACTGGCTTAGAATCTTTCAAGCTCTTCGTGATGCAGCGCAACGATTTTGTGAGTTGAATGGAATCTGAATGAAAAAAGGAAATAGTATTATTTAGTCTGCTCTTGCTTGCCGTTTAATCCTTGGCAAGGACACATTTGGCGCGGTAAAAGTTTCTTGCTTAAACCTTCTTTCTTGATAAATTAGCGAATTTTTGCAGACTCCTTCACCTCAACAAACAACCAATCATCCTAGTGACAGGGTAACCATCACTCATTTGCAATTTTGTTGTTGTATTTCTGATTCCTTTCCACTTCACATTGCTGAAAATGCATCTAACTTCATCTGGATGCTCCAGAAGAAGTTGGAACCATTTTTTATAACGGAGCGTTACTATCAGAAATAAAAATTGCTGAGTCAACCGAATTCATCTTGACCATGTTTCTACCATCCAGTGTTGGCTCTAACTCTATATGCGCTACTTCTCGTCTCCACACAGTTCGAAGACATTTTAAGTATTATCAGATCTTACTCTATAAAGTATTGGTCGCTTTTTTTCTTGGTGAGATATTACCTACCACATTAATATCTGAACGTTGCTTAGCAAACCTATATTTGTTTCTCGTAGTTTTAGAAAACTTTCAATAGTGTGGGTAAGATTAGTCACACAAGTTTGAATTCACTAGTAAGAATTAGCACTCGTCTTGAACCTAAAGGGTCTTTAGGTTTCATCACTCTAGACATTTTGGTTACCTTAAACATACTTTTAGGCTCAAAACAATGACATTTTTGCTTGTTGAATTCTCTTGAGGTACGGTCCAGTTTTGGAAGAAATCAGTCGCTTTTGCGATTAGTAACTTACAATTTCTTTAAAGTTTTCATTTCGATCATTGAATTCTGCTCTAGGAAAGCTGCTCAGTTAAGAGCACGCAGTCTCAATGAAATGTGCACTGTTTTTTAAACCTTGTTTATTTATTTTTTGAACCTCAAAAGCCTAAATTTTCTGAATGCCCTGTTTCATCTGTCACATTCACGGCATTGTGCAAAAAAAGTTCAACGACCGTATTCCTACTCTACTTCATTAGAATCTTTCTCAAAATCAGACTTGTTTCATGCAACTATTGGCGAAGTCTGACAAAATTGTGACCAAAAATTATGATAGTTACAACATCAGTTCATCCCTAGGCTACCAGTGGAAGTGTTATTGGGCAGGAGGCAACTGCAGCACCTCATCCACAAGATTCAGTAAGCATCGCAACTCATAGAAATTGCAATTTAAATATTTTCTCCATACCAGAGATCTCGCGATCTGGGGTTGTTGCTGAGGGACCTCAGTTTGGAAATGTTCAACCCACACGTTCTTGTAGATGACGCCATTGATGCCCCACAACATCCTGTGCTCGATGATAGATGCCGTGCAATTATCACGAATGTGAAATCGTTTTTTGAAGAACTGAGGCGTCAGTTAGGCCAAGAGTGCAGGGGCACGATCTTCGATGGACCCTGTCAACTCACCGCGTTGGCGTGTGGAGTATCCGCCACCACCGTGTATAGGATCAAGACGGAAGCCACGTATGTGCGCAAGCCCATTCCCAGAGCGTCCCTACCAAACAGTGGACTCGGAAAAACAGAAGGGCACAAGCTCTCAGAACGCACGGCGGTGAATGGGGAGCGCCTACTCGGCATCTGATTCACGAAAAATTCAAGCAGGAAGAAAACGTCACAGTTGCCGAGTTGTGGAATGATATGAAGGAAAAATACCCCTCATTTGCGCTGTCTGAAACCAGTTTTTACTACCTGTTGAGGGGACTTGGATTCACCTACAGGCTAAATAGCGGACAGCGCTATATCTTTGAACGGCCTGAGCTCGTTAACATGAGATCCAGGTACCTCAGTGCCGTGGACAGAGCGAGAGAAGAGGCCCACTGTCTCGTCTACATGGACGAGACGTGGGTCTATGACTGTATGACGAGGAAGAGGGGATGGGCTGACACCACAATCCCCCGGTTTGCCCCCGCTTCTGTCTTGGAGGAGTTTTCTTGCGGCAAAACCGCAACGAAGAACAAGGGGCGGAGGGCGATTGTGATCGGGGCCATGTCGGATGAAGGAGTCGTACCGGGCTGTACCCGGGTAATTCTCAGCGGCCGTGGTCTAACTGACGAGGACTACCACCGCGACATGAACAATGAGGTTTTTGAAGACTGGCTGAGGAATTCGCTCCCTCATATGTTGGAAGTTGCGGGTAGTCGGCACTTATCCTTGATTATGGATAATGCGCCTTACCACTGTCGTCAGTTAGAGAAGGTGATGCTTTCTTTTGGCTCTCACCAAGATTTGTTTCAATAAGCAATCCCTTAAGATACCTGGTCCATCTTCCACAAAGGCCGTGATTGAGAATTACCTGCGGTGCCATGGCATAACGGTTGAAGTAAACAGCACTAAGGAAAGCCTGCTAGCTGAGGTACAACGTAGTCTATGAGATTTGAACACTCTGGATGTCACAATTTTTCAGCTCCGGGAGTTCATTGGGAGTCGCGGCGGCAGATTTGCTCTACGCAGATATGCCGTTGAATCCATCTGCGCTGACTTTGGAGTAACAGTGATAAGGCTCCCGCCTTATCACTGTTTCTTCAACCCAATAGAACTCTGCTGGAGTCAGCTAAAGGGCAACCTGGCCAAGTCCGGTAAACCAGGGGACTCCTTAGAGACGGTATATATTTCAATTTTTTCCATATGAAAAAATTAGTCCCATCATTCCATCACAGGTCAGAACACGGACCCTTGAGTGGATGGCAAATGTACCAGCCGATTTATGCCGCGCATGGGTAAATCATGTCAAAAAAGAAGAAATCGCAGCAAAGGAGAAGATTTTGATAGATCGAATCAATTATGAAACCATGAGGGACTGGGAGCAGGACGCATCATCGGATGACGATGGATCGGATATTAGTGATTTGGAGTCGGAAATGTGAAGATGTGAGAATAGGTAGAACTTGATTTCAGAGTGCTGTGTGACCTCATCCAAATTCAGGCATTTTTGGACTTCAAGCTACAATCATAGTTAGTCTCTTACGCTGTAGTGCAGACATCTTCCCAGCAAAACGGCACCTACGTCAGCTACGTTTATGATTTGTAAACATCAAGACTTTTTATAGTTACGGATGAGGGCAGTGAGCAGATGAAAACACGCACCACTCGTTTCAAGACTATTCCGACACAACAGATGACAATAACTAGATCAAGATGAAAAGAAACATTTGAATGATGAGATGGCATGCGTACAGTAAACTTCCATATTCAATACTGACAAGGGTGATAAAGGAAGAAAATGGAAATACAGCAGTCTCAAAGGAAAAATCTAACCGAGCATCTTCTGAACAAATACAGCTGAGAACTTGGTTACTTCTCGACGAACGCACTTATCGTACACTTCCCTAAGCAAAACTTTTGAGTTGAAAAGAACGCACACTGTATAGAAAAGATTGATTTGTATATTAGGAAGCGACAACGTGCGACAAACGAGATTATTGTTTAGGTCAATCGATAAATGTCCAGCATACACCACGAAGGTTTTCTCCAAGAACATAAAAGCTGGACTGCACAGTGAATGTTAACTTTGAGCAGCATGCCTCAGGAACTTTCAACATATCTTGGCAAAAAGAAAATTGCATCTATGGTTATTTTAGTTACTAATCTGATATAGACCAGTTGATAACTTGTCCAATGGGGGACTCATCAACGTCATCCAAAACAAGTTTACCAATCTTTTCTTTAGACATAGTAAAACAAGCGAAATATCACGTTTAAATTGAACAGCGTCAAAACCTGCTATTTCACATAGCTGTGGTCGGCAGCTAAAAGTGAAAAGAAAAATTCCTCTTTGACGTCTGGCTTTTGTTTTTTACCAATGAACTGAACGACGCCTAATATCCACTTATTCTGACCAGATAGAATTGAAGAATTCTGTAGACTAAGCAATTCAGCCTTCCTACTACCAAAGAAACATACGTTCATAATGTCGCAGTGAACCAAAAAGAAGTACCCTATTTTCAGGTGTATAAGCCGCACCCTTTTTGCTCTAAACGCGAGCAGACCCAGGCGCGCCGCCGCGCATATGTCTCGCGAAGCGGTCGCCTTATCGCATACTGCTCTCACTTAACGCGCTCCATGATGACAGTCAGTCTTTTGGCGTGTTCGCCTTTAGAGTGAAAAGGGTGCGGCTTATACACCTGAAAATAGGGTATAAGGGACTCGGAAATCGGAGTAAAAACTAGGGTTAATTTTTGAATGACTACATATAAATGGAAAAGGGATTTTTGAAGAAATAGTGTAGTCAATGCAGTTAGGTACCTGTTTTGACAAAAAAATTTGATGAGATTCAGCTTGCGCAAGATCATCTGCATTCGTGTCGTTAGAATCTTGTATTCCTATCAGCAACTGCTTCCTTGTGATTGATATTTTCAATCTTTGTTCTCATCTAACATAGATGAACACACAATACCTAAAAGAAACCAGATATCGTGATACTTACCAAACGCGGAGGATGCTTCACAATTCGATGACTAGTAAACAAATTTATAACTTTACTGGGATAAAAGTAAAACCGCATACAAATAAGAAGGATATAACTCAACAAATCTTGAGTGAATTAGGACTAGGTAGAAGATCAAACTCAGGAGATGGATACGCTGCTTTTAACAACGGTGATAGACAGCACAGAAAAAAAAGATGCCTTTTGCCAGATTTATTTGAAAAAAAAAACGTAAGAAACAGTGTAGACAATGTAAGCATACCTGAAGTATAAACATTCGGATTGAATGATGCTTCGGATTTACTTTTCAATGAAGTTGGAGGGAAGCCGTCTTTTGAAAGCATACTCTGAAGAGCTACCTTGTAGTACCAAATAGGCAGCTGCAATACTGCATATACCAGATACTCACTCGTAATCGTAATCGTACTTGCGAAGGGCTCGGCCGATGCTTTAGTCAGATATCATTCGCTCTTCCTGGAACATACACATCCACCAATATCAAAAATGAAAGATACGATGCTTCGTCAAGCACAAGAATAGCAAAGGGAAAAAACAGTCCAAGATCTTACCTTTCGTTCATCAGCAGGAACTAGCTAGCAACTCACCAATATGCGACGATTGTGGTTACCTGAAAGAAAACGGAAACAGCGATCAGAACGATAACGAATGGTGCACGGCATCAAAACAGGTAGGTGATGAGAATACTACAACGAAAGTAACGAACAACAACGAAAACTAGACTAAAATGCAAAAAAAAATCAGCGAAGAGTGTTAGTTCGCAGCATACGGCATCTAATGGCGAGAAAATAAGGAATTGTACGAGAAATAACCGTAGAAAGACCTAATACGCAATTTAGATGAGAACTCAGACAAAGAAGGAAAGAAAAACATTGAAAAAACGCATAAGAAGCTTAATTTTGTTCTCAGCTGCTGAAACGCAACAGCTGATTTCCGCGCCGTATGTTAACATGTTCGGTACGCAGGCGCGCTTGTGACTCCGCCTCTACACGAATCGTGGAGCCGATGATACTCATGAATTGCCTTACTCAAAGCTATGCATGGATAAAAGGCAAGAAGCTGATGATAAGTGTTTTAAAATCCTTACTGTGATATGTTCTGCTCTTATTACCAAGATAATTTCGGACAGGCTGACAAGAATCACACGAAAGACTGGATGACTGCACCAGATATGATTTATGAAAAAAGAAAAACGAGAAAAAAGGATTTTTGCACATAGATAGATACTACCTTTGACAGATCGGCCTCGCTCTGACCAGTTTGGTCCCCTGTCAAGCTAGAACACTGACTGAATGTGGACGTATTTGCGTGTTCTATCGTCTGCTATAAAAGAAAAGAACGAACGCTGACATGTAAGAGATAAAAGCAATCTGCTTACCAGTTTCTCCTTTATTTTATTGTAGATCGGCAAAGAGTAGAAGCTTGCTCGATCACCATTCAGACCGACTTTCGTCTGATTTCTATGCATACACAACTGATCTTAACTCTAGAAACATATCATCAGAAAAGATACCTCAAAGTGTGCAAGGCGTAAAGAGCTAGGAAATGGGTGAAACCAGCGGAAATGCCTTCCAACATCTCCTCCGCAAGAAATTTGTCATTGTTGCAGAGTGCCCAGATCTTGTCCAGATTTCTTTTGACTTCTTTTTCAAGAACCGCTGAAAGTTGTATTCACGAGAAACAATATTACGAGCAGTCGTATACTACCGTATTCAAGCACAGGGTACGTCTCATTGGACGCAAGAAATTTTGTACCAGAATGCCATATCATGAGACGTTGGGCGATGAATTCAGTCAAGATAGTCCGCTAGAACAAATAAGTAAAAACTGATAAGATACCGAGATCTCAAATGATGAAAAAGCTTACATATCATAAGTACCTGCTGGGAGGAAAGCAAGTCCTTGGGGACAACAAAATTCAGAACACCATTTAGAAAAGAAACAAGTGATGGCTCTTTGAGAGCATAGGATCTGCAATCAATGTAAGATGACTGAAAAATCTAATAAGGAGCAATGAGATCATTAAAAGCTAACGGTAGAAAATTGGAATAAACATATTTATAACAATCATGTCGGGAATATATGCAGCTCAAAAGTCATATGATGACTGCGATTGTTAAACAGTTTTGTGAGTCTGATGACGTTTTGCAGAAAGGATGCCCAAAATTTTTGTGGCAAAATCCTCGATCAAGTGGAAATCCAATGCATACACTGACCAATTTTGCAATAGCTTATCACGTTATCAATATCACTATCGTAATAGCATCAGTATATCTTAATGAGATTTATTCTATTTTCGACAGCTTCACACAAAAGAATTAAATCCAAAAAGCAATTCAAAATGTTACACTATACATATCTTTATGATTACTAAAAGGCACCGTCCATCCAAAATGATTTCGATAAGATTTTGATGCCTAAGAGACCCGTCATATCGTCCCTTCCACATTTGCTGCTAAACTTCTGGCGTCGCGGACGACGTGTACAGTCGAGTAGATTTTCCGCTTAATATAGTGTGCATATATTAAGCGAAAAATCTACTCGATTGTAACTAACACGATGTTGGCGCCAACACGTTGGCAACATGCAGCAACATGTTGTCGTGGCCAAAATGTTCTGCCAACATGTTGTGGCATGTTGCAAACATGTTGTTGCCACGTTGCCAACATGATAGCCACACGTGGCAGGTCTGAGACGCAGACCAAGGGTAGCACGAGCTGTGGAGAGGACGATCTTCGCAGAGAAAATCCCAAAAGCGCCCAAAAAGCTCAAAAAAACCAGAAAAGCCCAAAAAGCTCAAAAAAGAACGAAAAAGCCCAAAGAAGCCGAAAAAAGCCAAAGCCCGAAAGAGCCGGAACGCAAAAATGAAGTTTTGGTAGAATTCTGACATTATTTTGAGTGCAGACGAAAGAAAATGAAGCAAAAGACCCGGCTGCGAAATTGACACACATTCCTCGTCAAAACGGAGGGACGTTCCGCCTCTTTCGGGCTTTATCGGCGAAGTATGACGGGTCCTTAATAGTAGCAGGGCCCTCAACTATATACCCGCCTAACACGCGCTGCTAAATGTTGTTTCCGATGCGAGGAAATTGCTTCAAAAATCGCTTCGGATGACGGACTCGCCAAGTTGGCCCGTCCCCTTTGAGTGGGCGTGACGTTCGCCCAGCCCATCCGTGCGCATCCACCAATCAACCTTCTGAAGAACTCGCCCTGCGGGTTCTGTGGAAGGGGATTGTAAGGCTTTACGCGGATTCTCAACTTCGTTGGAATCAGGGACATGAGAAGCCTCCGAAACGACAAAACATGCAAGTTGAGATTTTGGATGGACGGTGCCTCTAACAAGCCTTTTTTACCTTTGCATTTTGAAGTTTGTGACCTTACTAAATCGATTGCGACACCTTGGACTTTGCAGCAGCAGTAAAAAGAAAAGCTCGTATTTGGCACTATTAGCACAGGAAATACTGTAAGAAAGTGGAGAAAATCCAAACATACTCTATGTTTGTCATTCCCTCATCGACAAATTTTGGGAAACATCGCTGCGCAATTCGTCTGAAATAATGATGCCGAACTAAGATAAAAACATCCAAAACATACTCTGGTTTGAGCACTCTATGCTTCTCCTTAATGGTACGCACTGCGCTAAGCAACGCCGAATACAGTGGAGTATCGTGTATCTGCTGAGAAGCATTTGCCCCAATTATAAGTCGCAGCAGGGTTCCAGGCTGCAGCACTGATACCTGAATCCGAAGTGGTAGCTTTTCCCACGTCCGATTACGCAAACTACCTTGTCTAAGACAGAACCATGCTTCTTGGCGTATGTCTGTTTCATTTCTTCGAGGTAAGGAACATGATTTTCTGGATTGACAAAAAATCCAGTCGGCATGATTTACCTAAATTGAACATTTGGTAAGTCCGTGTGGGTTTCAAATAGTGCCGCCGCAAAAAAATTTCCTGCCTTCAGCGCGTGTTCTACATAGATACTTAGCGAAAGACGCGCAAAAAGCATAAAAGCGGGAATGAAATCCGAGCGACGAGACATAGCACTTATGCGTCGGGAAGTCAACCTTCTCGCATGACAGAGGCACTCAGATAGTAAACGTCCAGACATTTGTCTAAGAAAATAACGTCCTCGAAACTTTTATCACACCCACGAAAAGCACTGAGAAACGCTCCAGCATTACTGCTTGAAAAAGAAATATCCCTCTTGCTATGGGTGGGCTGCCCTATGTTTACCAATCCTAAAATGGGAAACAGCCAACACATAGCATAACAAATCAACATCTGACCGAGTTCACTCGAAAAAAAAAACAAGGAAACGATTAGGACAACAGACAACAACAATATAACGAACTACACGGTCAATTTTCGTTCAGTTCTAGCTTTTTCCAGTTGTAGCGCAATTTGCTGAGCCCGAAGAGTCAGTCGCTTCGTGTTCTCCATTACCTTGAATGACGAAGATGAGGTTGCTACTTACTTTGTGGACTGATTAATGATCACCTGCTCATGAATGCTAACAGCTTTGACTCCCATAACGACTTGTCCCAGTTTGCTGTCGATCTTTGCTCCCTCGATGCGATAGTTGCGAATGAGATCAACAATCCAACGTTCAGCTTCTACCTGCAAAACATCAACTTCTCTACTGGCTCAAATGGACCTCTGACTCTACCAGAAATATAAAACGTCACCTGCGACATATTGAGTCTTCTAGCAAGCATTTCTATGCTGATACACTGATGAATGCGACAGAACATCTCAAAAATCAAAAGTCGAGCTGATTCTCGAAAATCTGACAGGCAACCAGTGAGGAAGAAGTCATTTGATAGCACCTAAAGGGGTGAATGATTGCAGGAATGACGCAAAAGAAGAGACGCACCTCCTCGCATTGCCGAAGTTTCTCCTGTGCTTCGTCAAAGTCATACTTGATATATAGACAAGTGAGGAAATCAGTAACAGGGTCTTGATAATTATGACGTTCCTGGAGAAGTCCATATAAAGAATGAAACACAAAAAAACTCACTTACGATGTCGATGACTTTTATAAGATCCTTCAAACTATTTTTCTGTTTGTTTTTACTGGTCACAACGGCGACAGCGAGATATCGAAGAAGATGAGGGCACATTACCTAAAGGCGGTTTGATCGACACATAATTCATTGTTTGATCAGGCGTACCTGAATCGTATTTAGGTAAAGTTGTTGGTTGAGAAACATCTCAATTATGTCATCACGTCCTTTTGGATAATTGAAATAAACGAACAAGGCCCAATGCATGAGCCAAGCCCTTTGATGAATCAGTTCCCATTCTGTGTCGAAAGGATTGGAATCGATGTAGGCGCGAAGCTTTACCAGATCGTCACGAGCATGATCCCATTCCTATAAACAATCTTCGAGTACGCTGTACATGTCACGCATTCAGAGCGTCACATTGGTGATAACGTCTACCATCCCTCTGTACACGGCTGAGAACTTGATATTAGGTTGGTGCAAAAGTAATGCGCGTTTTGCAAGTTCTCACTTTGACGTGCTATAACTTTCTAAAAAATCCATATTTTTCAGTGCGGCAAAATTCATTAGAGGCACCAAACCCCTCTCTATGCAGCGCACATTAACTTATATTAATAACGCAAATCAATGGAAAAGTATGGATTGATAAGCAAAAAAATTTTTTTTCGGTAACCTCGTTTTTAACTGATCATAACTTCCTTCAAGAATTGTCGGTGTAAATGATAAGTTGACTGTCTTGTAGCCGCAATCCAGTAGTACAAAAAAAGTACAAAAGGGCACAAACAAAGAATATCTGCGAAAAGGAAAAAAATATTATTCAAAATTGTCCGCTTTTTTCGACATTTTTTCGTAGCCCTTATAATCCCAAAATATGGAGATTTTTCATTTTCTGTATACTGAACAGCTTCCACATTTCTGCAAAAACTGTCAGCAACAATAGGCCCACCCTTACGCTTACAGAAATGAGCAAAACTTTGGCGATTGCCCTCTTCAAAGGAAATCTATGGGCCATAGAATGGCCGAAACCATCACTCATGTTTAGGCGCCGAGATCTCAGTCTAAGTAACATCTAGGAAAACAGTAAAGCATGCATAACGTAGAAAATTTCTGCTACATACAGTAGTCAAATTTTCAAATGAATGCCTTTACTCGCGCTTGAATTCTGGCCGGAAAAGTAAGTGCAATGAAATTCTGGTTTTGAGTGCGGTTGTATGAAGCTCTATAACGTTTTAACGAATGAGGCTAGAAGCTCCTTTCAACCACCATTGAATAGAGCATGAAAGAAGCTTCATGATACTTTGCTTGGTAAGTTTCATCGGAGAAACTTTGATGGAGAAAAACTATCTTGAAACAAGGGCTAGAAAAACGCGCATTACTTTTGCACCAACCTAATAATTTCTGCGTACAATTTTCAAGTTCCAATTAAATTGAATTTTAGGTGAAATGAGTTGCTAAAACCTTCTCAGCCCTTAAATAAAGCAACCAAATGTGATATATTTCTTTTCATCTGAGAGTATTCGTTAAATAAGTAGATCTGATAATCATCGCTGCTATATTGAAGCACTAGGAAAAACATGGGACAATTTTTGTCCCATTTGCATACATATTTTTTGCTCTAATGAAAGCTCATAACACTCGTTTACAAACGTTCCGCAGATAAGAAAGGCAAATTTGGAATCAACGTTTTATGCTCTACATTATGGTATACATCCCATTCAAAAAGGCCACATCGACTAAACATGGTTCCCTTGTAAGCACCAAAAAGGGTATGTACGTTCATAATTCTTTGAAGGCAGTGTTTGGACAAGAAGTCGATTTGAAGTTTTGTGCTTACCTGAGCTATTCGCTGTGCTGTACCCGGAAGACCACACTGGAGAGCGCGAAGACGGCGAAAAAAAGCTCTAACGCAAGGAGCAGGTGGGAGGGGTTTTCCACACTGTAAGTCACCCTCCCAACTTCCGAAGCGATCTTTTCGGCTCCGATTTCAAGTTACCTTTTCGACTTGGCCGGTGGAGATGTTAGGGCGACTAGCGGAAGCAAGAAGATGCTTCAAAAGTTAAAGGATGACTTTACACAATGAAAGATTCGGACTACCTGCTCATTTCCCTCCTGCGTTAGAGCCTATTCCGGCCGTTTTCGCGCTCCCCAGGTGTGGACTTCCGGTTTAAGCATAGCGAATGGTCAAATCGATTATACGGAAAAAATGCCTAGACTCTATCACTGCACATAATCAACATGCAGGCTACTTCTTGCGTAGACTTCGCTTTGGCCGTTGCCGCACTTTGTCCAATTCACCCACATTGCTATGGTCCGATAAATGCGACTAATATCGAAGCGAACGAAGTGGATCAGCTATGTCATTTGCCTTTGATCAACAAAGTATGAGCATAGCAAAAGCAGAACACCTGGGGAGTCAAAGCTATTGATGAATGTGATTGAGCATGAAAGAGAGCCAGTATTACAACAGCATGAGAAAACAAGAAAGATCTGTAGAGTGGGGCAAAATATGGAAACAGAAAAGATATACAAAGACCACGGATCTGACAGCAGATAAAAGACTTACTTGTAGCAAGATTTCACTAGCTAGTTTTCCATAAAGGGCGTTGAGATAATTGGGATCGCCTTGAGGTACTAGATTGCGATAGTAATAGAGGCACACCTGAAGAATCAGCCTACGATGGAAACCTTACATAAATTTAGTACACACCGATGCTGCAGTATAGTTGCCACATTCATACATGAACTTAGCATATTTGAAGAGAGCATCCACCATATCAAGTTGGAACTGAAAGTAATAGAGATAGAATCCAACATGTATTAGCTACTTACGTTATGGTTCTGTTGTAGAAAGTCCAGTATCTTGTTGTTTCCATCCCTATCTCGTGTACTCTCCATCAATTCCTTGACATCGTCAAGTTCAAGAATCTCTATTACCGGGTCAACCTGAATAGCAAATACTACAATGACCAAAATCTCTGCTCTACTCAGCCTCAGTGAAGGCAATCTTGCTAGATTCTAAATTTACTTTTGCCGAGAACCAATAGTATTCTTCTACGAGCAAATTCATCAGATAAGATCTGATGGGAGTGCATCATACGGATAGAAAGTAAAAGTTAGAATACTGATTCAAAGGAAGTGCCTTGAGTTCTGAACAATCCTATCATTTCTATACAGCCTCTCGAAAATCCCAATCCTCTTCGAAAAATGTGAAGAAAAATGGAAAAGGGAAAGCATCAAGTGAAAGAAAATGAATATTTATTCCAAATTCCTAACCTTAGCTTTGAGTATATCCCTTTCCTTGAGAACCTCAGCCCTTTTCGTCTCCAACTCCTTAGGAATTGGCGCACCTTGATAGGTTTCAGTGAGACTGTCAATCATGTTGGTTTTCATAAGTACATGACGATGCATCTCCACAAGCGAAGCATCATCATATATCTGCGCAACAATGTGTATTCTAATCAGAAAAAGAAGTAACGATACCTTACCTTCCTCGGCTCTATAAATTCCAGCAGTGGGATTATCAAGTGCAAATCGAAAAAAGGAGCCATACGTTTGGTCAGATCGTACTCAGCCATCGCAACCTGAAAGTGATAGCTAAGTTCATTTAGAAAGCTATGTTCATTTCGAACATCCGCAAAAAGAAAGTGATATTCACATCAAAACCCGTCGTCGCCGTCGAAACGACAGGATTTGTGTAAAAAAGTAAGGAATCACTGAGTCAGGACATGAAACAGAGGAAGCTTGCTTTAGTACAAGTATTCAAAGAGAAGATTTTGATGAGTCTATAAATAGCCACTCTACAGGATATTATGGTAGGTGCCAGACTTATCCGAGTCAACCGATTCATCCTGCTCACTACACTCGCTATTGGTCAGTTCAGTGTTTTGACCAATAGCGAGCGGTAAACCGCATGAATCGGCTGAACTTGAGAAGTCTGGCAACTATCTATAGGGGCCTGCAGGATCGCGAGAGTCTTGCGCCGCGCACGTCGTATGTCACTGGGTCGTACTCGATTTAGGCTGGATAGGTGAGATTTTTTTGTTTTTCTTCTCATTTCTCGCCTTCTTTTCTTTTCAGGCGGCGAACATATGTTGGTGCAGAGGAGTTTAAGATCTAGATTAAGGTGAGGTGCAGGATTATGCTCAATACGGGCCAATATTGTGGACTTTTCACCCCTGCTTTGAAGAATGTTGAGTTTTCTGTTCTGGCTGTCCGATTATGTTCGATTTTTCGTCCTGCCTGCCCGGTTACGGAACTCCGTTTTATTTGCAACGTCTGTTCTATCTCATCTTGCATTATGCGCGTCATCACAATCATAATCATTGTCATCATCATCATCATCATCATCACAAGCAATATGCATGATAAGGTAGAATAGACGGTAGAAATAGAACAGTTTGCTGTAACAGGGCAGCCAGGACAGAAAATCCAACATCTCAACCAGCAGGCATGGAAGGTCTGCAATATTGGGTCCGTATTGAGCATAATCCTGCACCTCACCTTAATTCAGATCTTAAACTCCTCCGCACCAACATGTGCTCACCGTCTGAAAAGAAAAGAAGGCGTGAAATGTAAAGAAAAACAAAAAAAAACTTACCTATCTAGCCTGAATCGACTACGACCCAGCGATATCAGGCGTGCGCGGCGCAAAGGCCGTACGCGCGTCCGACTCTCGCGATCCTGCAGGCCCCTATACCTACGGAG
Organism: Cylicocyclus nassatus; assembly: GCA_958299035.1. NCBI lineage: Eukaryota > Metazoa > Nematoda > Chromadorea > Rhabditida > Strongylidae > Cylicocyclus > Cylicocyclus nassatus. The sequence continues at coordinate 55,297,542 of CATQJL010000112.1, read as the reverse complement.
TTAGTATTTAGATACGCAGAATATTTTATAGGCCCGTCGCAACTGGAGCACGTTATGGCTGCAGGTCGCGCGGAATGAGAGAATGACAAGAAGGCCCTAGCAGACGAAATTTTTCGGTGTAGCTCGCCCACGTCGACTTGATTCCCCTACTGACAATAAATGACAGTAACTGCCCCGCGTCCTGCCGAAGCAGGCAATCGGTTATGTAGGCGCTAGACTAATCGATTGCCTGCTTTAGGGTTGTTTCATAATGCAGTCGCTGCAGAAATGACAGTCGATCAGTCGATATTTTTTGCCCACCCCAACATAACTGCAGCTGCTGCAGTGACTGCAGTATGGCACCTGCCATACTTGATCCTCTACATCCGCTTGATCCACTTGATCCGCTTCGTGCAAAACGCGCGGACATAGCAGTTTTTCATTTGGCGCCGGGTAGGTATGTAAAAAGGAATTTTGTATGGTTACTCAGACACTTGCACCGGCCGGCGACCTTTCGACGACGGCCTTCCGGCCGGCTGCCATTCCATTATTTTGGGCGGAGCCAAACGCCGGCCGGCCACCGGACTAGTAAGTAATGCCGGCCGGCGGCCGTTCCATTGTGCAAAAGCTCGGAAAGCGCACAAGATTGCGCGTACAGTAAGAAAATAATTTCAAACACTGGGCGCGTCGTGTCTGCTGAGCAGAAAACTTCTCTCTATCAATTTTCTTTTGTTATTGTTGGGGTTTTCTACTTCGGTTGTGTCACTTTCTTTGTCTGATGATAGTTGATGTAGCCCATTATTATGATTCCGTTCATTTCATCCATTTCTTTTCAGATTTGATCAAACTCTATGGTGCTATCTGTGGTGGTCGTTATGTTTTCTTTCTACATTGTTGCTTATTTTGACTTGAATAGCGAAAAAGCCGAACGTCAATGAGTTCACGCCTATTTGCTGTGACGTGAATTCTAGGTAAGTGTCGCAACACCTTTTGGGTACGGACTAAGGAAGTACAAACTAGACACGTCTACAAGCTTTTTTAGGAGACAGCTGCATACATTGCGTTCGGGTTCTTGCTTTTATGATGGATACAATGAATGGTTGATCGCTTTAACAGTGTTATTCGTGATTACGAAACATTGTTAATCGTGAGTACGAATATGGCCAATGAAGGCTCCTTTACATAATCCTCAATGCTGCGAATGGTGGACTATTTCTAATTTGCTGAGTATTCTAATTCATCTGAAGATCGTCGATCTGTTGGTTTCTGGTAAGTCACTATGTGATATACTACCGCATTTCTGCTAACCTGATGCTTACGGCTGCTCGAAGCACTCCAAAAGATGTAAGTTTTCCCTGACTAACATTTGATCGAAATTACCCAGTGTTTTCTAGGGACCGATACGATCATTTGTTCTAACCATCTCCTGTGAACGCTTATGTTTTGATAATGCTCTGCTAATAGACGCTATCGCTACTCTATGCATAGCTGTAAGTTCTAGTATAAGTCAAAAATTCAATAGTTTATTTCATCTACAGGTTATCGGATGCGGCTTATCAACGGTTGAATGTGGCATTCAGAAGTATAAAACAAAATCATGTAACCTTCTAGCCAAACCGGAAAGGTTTTCCAACGATATGTGAACCAGTTGCATCAAATGATTTTATCGTATATATGGAAAGCTTACTTCTTAGTTTTGTGTATATATGGGAAGTCACTTGCTTTTTAGTTTTGAATGTATTTTTCATGCATATGTGTAAAATGTGTCAATGTTTGTTGTTTGTTCAATGTCTCTTTGCATTGTACTATATATTCGCACCACCCATATTAAGGTTACAGAGCTGAATGAAAGCTAGATAGAGAAGAAAAATACTGTGGCCCAGTGCTATCTTGTTGCGCCACTGACGCATGCCGGCTGGCGGCCGTACGGGTACCGGCCGGCGGCCGTTCGAGTACCGGCTGGCGACCGGCTGGCGATCGTTCCGGCCGAAATGTCGGTGACGGACCGGCCGGTCGTGGAACTGCCGCCGGCCGGTGCGAGTGTCTGAGTACGGCAAATACGCTGCACAGCGACGCCAAATGACAAACTAGTGACGCGTTGCAGTTTTGCACGAAAGGATCAAGCCGATCAAACGGATCAAGCGGATCAAGAGCAGGGTCCGGCACGAGTCGGTTTGTGAGCATCTCCTTCAGAGTAGGAGGTGGTTGAAATACGAGTCTTATAGGGAGTCCCGACCCTTTGACGATTTTGTTCAGCTTCGAAGCAGAATTTCATCCTACATAAGGCAGTGTAGTGTGATTCCGTCCGGAGCTCTATAGGGCCTCCATGTTTTGGGCCATATTGGCCGGTATCCATTTTCGTCGTGGATGGTGTTAACGGTAGAGTCTATTTGATTATTAGGAGATGAGCATAGTTTTTCCTTCGTTAGTAGAAAATTTTTGATCAAATCAAAAAATCAGTGAGAATGAGATCGAATATTTCTGGTACAAAAAACCTTCGTCATTTAACATCATATTACATTCAAGTAGCGCCCATCCACAGTACATGAAAGCCAATGTGATCGGAAATTTTTTACGAACGAAGGAAAAAACTATGCTCATCTCCAAATAATCAAATAGACTCTACCGTTATCACCATCCTCAACGAAAATGGATACCAATATGGCCCAAAACATGGAGGCCCTATAGAGCTCCGGACGGAATCACACTAACACTGCCTTATGTAGGATGAAATTCTGCTTGGAAGCTCAGCAAAATGGTCAAAGGGTTGGAACTCCCTATAAGACTCGCGTTTCAACCACCTCCTACTCTGAAGGAGGTGCTCACGAATACACGAATTTATGAAAGAAAATGCGATGGATGCCAATATTGTGAAGAACAGAAAATCTGTTCTTTACGAGGGATAATCTATATGATTGAATGCCAAGGATGCGGCGAAAAGTTTATAGGAGAGAGCGGAAGGCCCTTGAAGCTGAGATTAGATGAGCACAGGAGAGCGTTACTCAATCCTGCCTCCCATCCGAGAAGAAGTTTTTTTAAGGCATCGGACGCTCAAACATGCCATGCAGAAAGCACCGCCTTTTGAGAGTGACTGTTCTACATCGGAGGAAAATACCTTAGAAAGGAAAATTGGGGAGGCTTACGAAATCTGTAGACATAGCTCACAAACAGTAAAGAAGAAATGAAAGATGTGTTGATGCTAATTACTTGACTGTGCCAGCAACTGGAGTTCATTCTTTACTGACTTACCAAAGAAGGAGGCCACTGCTACTGTCACTATTCCACAACAACCTTACCCAGCCTACCTTCTAGCTAAGAAGAAGATGAAGGTACACGCGCCGTTTGTATTTATAATTTATATATCACTTATAAATTGTAATTCAAGGCCTGATGAATTATAATCGAAACGTTGCCGTTGCCAATAAACTACTGATCAAGAGCTCTCCTCAATATTTTCAGCATTCCTTAGCCGGGTCCCAAGACAGCCTCTCAGGGGGGGGGGGGGTTAAATGGTCGCAATGTCCTTGGGTGTAATCGGAGATAGCGAGCATGACTGCAACTTGCAGGTACTCCCCGAATCGAGCTAATTATTTCCGGGTTTCTAAGCTCCGTTTCCCTGGAAAGAACGTTTTACAATCAAAAGCAAAAACTTCTGGTCATTCTAAGCGCTCATTTCAAAACATATCCTTTCAGCTTTTCCCACTTTCTTCATTAACGAGGGCATAAGTTGCTTGAATAGACAGCAAAAAACCCAAAACATTCACTTACTAGACTGGTTTTCAGCAGAAACGAATTTGTGGCTGTTGATGTACAAGTTGCAAAAAAGCCAAAAACCCTTATATCTTGCAATATCAATCAAAATCATTGTTGTCAAATTGTACAGCAGATCTGCATGATTGCTTCAACATGCCGAATCTAACTGAACTCAGATTACGCCTGTGTATCGGAATTCTGCAAAATTGCCCTCCCTTACAACAGCTTCGGTGAGTTTTGTGTTCGATATTACGTGATCTTGACACAGAAGAATAACTAGCGATCGCCGAGCGAACTCGAGTTTTGCATCAATACAGAATAATGCAAAAAATCAAGATAGCAAATAGCTTGCGATCTCTTTTGAATGACAATATATTTACTGGATGAAATGCGAATAATATCAGTATCGAATAATATGATATCACACATGAGATTTGAAGGCAGCCACAGGTTTCTAACGCAGCAGATTTGCGTTAGAAATCTGCTAGAGTCTTTACAGAGAAGCAAATTACGTCACAAATTTCTGTTTTCCTTTTTCCACAGCATTTCTGTGCAGTCATTACAGTACTGGTCCCATGTTACCTGTAATGTACTGGTATAAACCGAGTTTAAAAAATCGCTTACGACACACCTTTCCTGAGAGCTCTGACGTCCGTTTAGTCTTTGTCAATCCTTTACAAATTTGTGGCGCTACTGAGGGGTTTTCTTTGCACATTTTCGTTATGTCCTAGAAATTCACTCAATTAATCAATTAGCAGTGTATGTTACTTGTGAGTGTCAGTCGCGCAGACGCCGCGCGCGACAATGATAGGGCAGCAGAAGTCGCAACGCACGGGTAGGGGGGCGAACTTCGCCAGTTTTGAGCCGCCTCTGCTGGCAACTGGTCTTATTGCAATGTTGTTGGTTGCATGTCATTGCAGGACCAGTAGTCCTCGGAGGCGGCACAAAGTGACGGAGTTCGTTCCCCTTTTCGCAACATACAGTTTTACGTGTTTTACCCTTCCATCATCATATTATCCTATTATTGGCTAGATGTTCAAATCCCATAAGGGTGATTCTTTGAGAGGACAAGAAGGACCTACAGTACCAAATAAATTGAGAGAATTTATGGCAAGGAAGTCTAAGGCTGGTACGTAGGTACATCCGGGGTGGGAGAGGGTCCGAGGAGGAATGTGCCATATTCGCTACCTTAAATATCTCTATTCTTTTTGTTCTGCTTATATCATAAGAGTTTTTATATCCTGATATTTGAATATAATGGATGGGAGAACTTTGCCATACAAGCTGAGATTTCCACTGTTTTATGTACGTCCCCCCCCCCCACAGGAATCCCTTATTTCAGTGCCTTCTATCCTTTTTGCAAGTTGATAAAACGTCGTGACTTGTGCTGTGATCTACTAAAGCACTGCTAAAGATGTTTTCGACAAAATAAATTGACTATGCAGGTTGCAGTTTTTGCGATGAAGAAGACTGCGATATCTGACATGTTGTGGTTTTTGATATGAGCATCCTAGCAGTGCCATAGTTTATCCTTGGCACAATTTTAGAGCTTTTATCGAGTTTGTAGGAGAATAAATGACTTTGGTGATGATCGCCAGAGGATCACGCGAAACACTGGAACCCTTAGCCGATATGACAGTGTACTGTCGTCCATTATACTCAAGCATAAGTGTATCAGAACCTTTATAACGTAGGACGAAAAAGAAGAATACAGGTATTCAAAATATGAGATATGACGCGTCTCCTTTCACGAGGGAGAATATTTGGTTGAAGTGGCCTTTTAAACTTTAATGAAATTATTACCGCTCCATCTGAGCGCTAAGACCGTAATATTTGATTTTACCTAGTATGCGTTCTTGATTTTATCTAGTATGCGTTCATTTTTCGCACCAAAAATAATCATAACTCGGCATGCAGAAGCGCTTGGCAAGCAATAGAATCAGATTTGGAATCCGCGTTTAATACTCCGAATCGGTATAGCACTCATTTAAAAGGGCCATTTCGACTAAAGGACCTCTTTTGTCAGAACGCCTCCCTTTCCAGGGGAGATGTGCCATACCCCAAAATGTTAAATTGCTACAAACAACATTGAGACGCACTCTGAAGAAGTTACGCTGACCAAAAAAATGATGAAAGATGGTGGAACAATCTTAAAATTTTCAATGACTCTAATTACAAGAAGTCCACTTTGTGTTCACTATAACAACTTGGCCCCAAGTATTTCTTATGGGATTCTAATCCCTTTGGGAAAAGAAGCCGTCATTCAAAGAATACGCATCTTGCAGGGGCTACTGTAAAGCAGCGTGGCGGCAGTTCTGAATGACACCCACAAGTGGCGGACGCTTTCCCTCAACTAGCTAATTCGAATATGACGGGCAAGATCTTACCTTAAAATCGAATTTTGCATCCAAATTTTCAGCATATGTTTTCATGAAGTAAGGGCAAAGTCCTACACAAATTTCATCGTCTAGAGGGTGTCCGGCAATGAAATTCATGGAGCAGCTGAGAAGCGTAAAAAGAGAGAACAGCTTCATCGCCAACTACTATCGCTTTACTTCGAACGCGGCCTTTTAAAGGCATTTTAGCATTTTCAATTTAAGATGGAAAGCTGGCGATTTGCACAACGATGGCATTCTAATGGAATAATGGATATTACATCATTGAAGAGGGATAGATGTCATGAGTAGAGAATGAAAGATATTTTTTCGTCATGGCAATTGAATCTTTGATTACCATCATCATTAAAACAAAATAAGAATATTCGATTTACCGCCTGCGATGAACTCCCACTTGCAACGAAGATAAAGCGAAAATTTTTTTTTGGTTTTGACAGCCATCTACTGTCGATGATAACCAACAAAACCATCATCTTTTCAAGTTTTTTTTTATCATTTCCTACCGAAGAACGGCAATTTTTGGTAGATTTGATGATGTGGTATTCTTCAATGTCTGCTTGATTCTCTTTCGGTACTCTTGATTTTTGAAAGTTTCTCTATCAAATGACAGGATTAGAAGGAAGCTAAATAAGGTTATTGTTGAGCTCAACTTTCGCACCCGAAATATTGACTTGGCTTTCGGGATTTTTCATACAAAACACAGAGCAGGAAGGCCCAAAAAGGTCACGCTCGAAACATTACGTTAAGCAAAAAGTCTTGCATAATTTCTTGGTTTACGTGAAGCGATGAAAGGGAAAACAGAGAAACAAAGAAGTTTTGTGGAATAATTTTCATACATATGCAAGTCTGATGGATGACGTTCTTGACCCAGCAAAAATTGTAGGTTGTTGTCAACACTGGGGCAGTTTTTATTCCACCCTCTTGCGCAGCTTACAGACAAAATGTTTGCTGGTTCAACTTGGCACCATAATAATCATAAAACTGACTGCCTCGCGCTGTTGGCCTAAAGCGATTGTCTCGCTTTGGGTCGAACGCTAGCCTAAGCTGAAGAGCGCTGGCGTTGTATGATTTACGGCGCGCTAATGCTAACAAGGGAATGGTCAGAATCTGTAAAACGACTATCTGAAAGGAGATGTGAGCGTTCATTGTGGGTTTGTTAAGTACTCGGCCATGTTTCATTAAAAAAGTTTCATAAATTTTTATTTTATCAAATGTGCTTCTTCCTGTATTCAGGATATTCCTAATATAATTAGGAACTACGCCTTTCAACAAACTATATTCGGTGGTACTCGAGTTTCTTATGCTTAAATGCTCATGATGCCTTTCAGATAGTCGTTCGGCAAATAACGCGCTATATTTTGAATCAGCGTTTCAAAGCGATTCTGTTTATGTGCATCTTTGGAATGGCTGGGTTAAGTTCTGACCATCCTCTCGTAAGTAAGTGTACAGCCTCATTCGATAGTGTTTAGTGTATTTATTCGGTCTTCCCAAAAGTTCTTTCGCACCAAAGTCAAAAATTCATAACTTCTAATTTTTCCAACCGATTTGACTGCTCTTATTGTAATATGAAGTTGCAGGTCATGGTCTTTATAATGGCATCTTAGCTGTTTACTATTGCTGCATAGATAGGAGCGGTAGAAGAAAATTAGTCAAAATTCGAATTTTCTGTGTAGGGACATAAAAAATCTGAAACTTGCGATAAAAAGCAGAGCATTTATACGTTCTATTACCTGCTCTTTCTAGCTATGCAAAGCTTGTGCTGATTGAACGTTTCTATCAAAAGTTATGATTTTCGAAAAAAATGCGAAAATAAATCGAAAATGCCTTTTTGTATTGCTTGCTCGAAAATCATAAGTTTTCATAGAAATGTTTAATCAGCACAGGCTTAACGCAGATAGAAAGAGCAGGTGATGGAACCTATAATACACTGCTCAGATTTTCACTGCAAGTTCCAGATTTTTTATGATCCTGCACAGAAAATTCGAATTTTGACTAATTTCCTTCTACCGCTCCTATCTATGCAACAGATGACCATTAGTAAGCATCTAAGATAAGTTTATAAAGAGCATGACTTACCCTTTCATACAAAAACGAAACCATTCAACTTGGTTGAAAATATCAGGAGTTATGAATTTTTGAATTGGGTGCGAAAGAACTTTCGGGACGACCTAATATAAGTAGTCGTTTTTGTGCGGTCGCTATACTTTTTGGCAAGATCACCCTTATTGGAAAATAGATTAGCAAATACAGATTTGAAACTGATGGAACTCCGTAAATTTATCGCTCTAGTTTATTCTATTTAAGAAACTTTCGATCTCAATTTTTCCAAATACATAAAAACCCCAATTTTTCCTGAATTAAATTTTCCAAATCTTGCGTTGACTTGTATCTAACGATAACGTGCGTTTTGAGCACAAAGTAAACCGCTTGAGCTTCTTGCTTTCCTGACTCGACAAATAATGCGCTACAGGGGATAAATCAAGGAAGACGCTTAGAATTTTTGGAGCAAATGAGAAACGTTTTGTTAGTCGCTTATTTTCTTGCACTTTACCTTAGGAAACCGCGCGGGGCGGAAGGATTGCAGCAACGTCTATTATCAATTGTCAATATCAATCTTTTGTTTTACCATTGTATGCATTCAGCTCGATTTTTGCCCTTTTTTGCCACAAGTTGATAGAACTTTTCTTCCTCTTCGTTCCACATTTAAATGGCTGTTCCTTGTCCCAGTTGCCATAAGCGGAAAGTTAGTAAGCAGGTACGAAAGGGAGATTAATTAACTTTACAAACTTCTGCAGTAAAATATATCAGGCTTTATCTCAAACTGATAGGTTGTGTAATAAGTTTTGTCGCACTTTTTGTTTCTTACTTATTTGGGACGTGCATATGATTTTGGAAGCTCTAAGTCTGCTCTGCAGATGCATATGCGTCATCCCTCTCTAATTTTTCCAGTTTTCCGTTCATAAAATTTACTTCACAACAAACAAAACAACTTACTAAACTCTTATGTATGTACTGTAATTGTTTGTGCTTGTTCCCTTCCTTCCACCGAAATTTTAATGCCATTTTTTCAAGAGTCGGGAGTGTCTCGCGTACCTAAGCTGTGTGATATCAAATTGATTTGCGAGTAAGTAACCTATGAAATCTATGATTCTAGAGTCATAAACCATACCTTCTGTTTTTTCTGGATTATCCGTCTACTGCTCTCTCTCAGAACTGCGTTCAGATACCAACGTCAATGTTAAAGAGACGTTGACCGTCTCTTCAACGCTGACGTTGGCATCTGAAGACAGTTAAAAGGCACTTTTATAAAATTTACAGAAGTGATTTTCGAAGCTTTTCAGCACTTCCAAAGCGCTGAAGAAGCTTTACTATTCTCTCCTTACGCGCAGCAAGGATATCAGCTGTTTCATGCACATTCTAACATACTTGGAGATAGACATAATTTAGTTGTCGATGGTGGATTTTTTGCCCCATCGGATTTTTTGTTTCACTGACAGAAAATCTTCTCTCACCAATTTGGGGATGACGCATACGCCTCTGTAGAGCAGACTAGGAGCTTTCGCAATCACAACTTTATGCCGAGTAAAGTCATTGTTGAGAAAAATACAAAACAAAAAAATGCGACAGAACTTGCTACACAACCTAGTGAAAAAGACCCTTTTTGACAACATCAAAACAAGTTGTGAATCCCCCCCCCCTTCCTCCCTACCGTTTTCGCTGTGCTTGAGGCTACAGAAAGACGGAGCAAGTGTCGAGTTGGGAAACGAATCGTGTGCATGCAAAGTGTCTGATTCATTTCTCTGTTCATAATGATCTCTTAAGTGTTCATGAGTTGTGGGCTTATCCAGTTTTTAGGCCTAACACCGCTCCTTGCCTGCTATCGTTCTGCGCTTATTTTACCCAAAGTTGTTGATCTTGACGTTCAGCTATTGATTAGACACATGTTAGCTTCTGCCAATGTAGGTAATAATAAGCGGTTATTTTCCTCCTATTAAGCATCGGTTCTGAATATTTTGCTCTGAGTACTGCTTCAGTAACCTCTTCCATTATTGAAGCTGCGATATGTTGTTGATTTTGCTTTGCTTGTTTCTATCAGTTTCCTGACTTTCTTCATTGTGACATGCACCACACTGTTTCGCTTGACCAGCAAGTGAAGCATAGTGATTTCAAACCAAATATACAGTGTGGATTTGCTGGTGAACTCAAAACAGTTTATTACAGAACCTTATCAAACAAACAATGGCTTTTGACCTATAGAGTAAATGAGAAAGTTCACTGCTCAAGGCCTTCTTCAACAATGATGATCAACTAGCAGGCATCAGTGAAATGCATCGATGTTTTCTTTAAAACTGGATGATTGTCTTGCAATAATGAAAGCTACCGAGCCGCTCAGTGCAGTTGTGAGCAGGAAAGCAACGATCAAGAGTATAGACGCTGTCCTTGAGAAGCAAACGTTGGGAATTCTCAAGTTTCCTCCAGCAACTAAACGAATTTTTCTCAAAAAAAAAAGAGATTATTGCTGAACTAAAGCAGCAACCTGTTTTATCATCGAATGGTAGCACGATAACGTCCACGCTGAGATCTGTTTCCATGTTGAGGTCCCTTCTTTTTTTGGCCGGTTTCTTGACTATTTCTGCAAGTATGCCCTTTGCTTTTTGCAGAAACAAAGCGTTGATTGTTCGGTTGAGAAAAGAAAGGAAATTGCAGTTTTTGATTTTGCGGATTTTTTAACGTTTTTCTGTTGTGGCATTTCCACAGAGGTACAAACTGGTGTCACCAGCATTATCATGGGAACCGTCACCTATTCACTGAGTAAGGTTCCCGCATCATATGCTAACGCGACAGGTTGAACAATAGCATAGTGAATGGCCCCATTCGATAGAGCAAAGCATTCTTAGAAATATTATATATAAAACATTCATATAAACCATGATTCATGTATAAGTTGTAGCAAGAGCCTTATCTTAATTTAGAAAAATTCTGCAACCTTCATCCTTGGTTAAGCATATAGTGAATGCAGATAGTATAATCATTTAAACATTTGCCGTATTCAATGACTAGGAGATCAAAGTCGGTAGTAATTTAGTCGATACTCATCTTATGACTCTGAGTTAGTTCTGACATGAGTTATCACTGAGCTAATGCGCACCTTTCTGAGCCCTGTTTACAGACTAAATCTGGAAAGCGATGATATGGCAGGGTACTAGGTAGCCGGTATATATACCTCTAGTAAAGAAACATCGTCGAAATCATTCTGCGCAAAAAACAGCGCCACCAAACGCAGTTGGGCTTTGTAATAACTCTGAGTTTGATGCGCGTTCCAGTCTACCTGGAACTCAGGGTAACTCTGAGTTTGGTTAGAGAAAGAGAAATAGTGCACAAAAGAAGAGAAGCTGCTAGAAGGCTAAACTTACGAGGGAGGTACTATAATGGCCGTGGCCTTTTGATATGGGATGCATATTGTCTGAAGCAGCTTCGAACGCTGATTTTAAATCTGCTTTCCGTTTCTGCGGAGCGCCCTTCTGAAGAGAGTTATGGAAGCCTGAATATCCTATTTTGGGGGCGCTTTTTGAGTTTGAGAGCGGTGCTGTGTGCGACGGTGGTACAGTTTTGTAATGGTTAGTTGTTGGCATTGAAGGCGAAAAATCGGTGGCTTGAATCCGGTGCAGAGCGAAACATTTTGCACTTTGAATGTGAGTTTAAAAACCAGTCTAAATCTAGTCACTTACTGTAAGGCCTTAACAAATGTGACCTAAGGGAAAAATTTCTAGCAAAACCGCTTGCTTGTTGAGATTTGGTTTTCTCCGCAAAAAATTTACAGAGGTAAAGCGAAATCACAAAATGGGCAAAACACAGACATTTCTCACAACGGGAACAGCGTATGAAGAAAATTTCGCGCGATTCTCATGCTCGCTACCCATTGTATTGAAGGCAGGAGAGAACATCTTCTCAATTAATGATAGTGATCACTTCTTTAGCTTGACATGGTGGTGAACATGCTTCACCATGCTCATTCCTGTTTCACTGCCAACGAAGTCAGGTAGAGTTTCAGGGCCTAATTACAATCAGTTATGGTAGAAAATTTTTCCCTTAGCTGACATTTACCAAGGGTATTACAACAAGTGACTGCAGACGAATTAGACTGATTTTTAAACTCACATTCAAAGAGCAAAATGGTTCGCTCTGCACCGGATTCGAGCCACCGAGCTTTCGCCTTCAATGCCAACAACTAACCATTACAAAACTGCACCACCGACGCACACAGCATCGCTCTCAAACTCAAAGAACGCCCCCAAAATAGGATATTCAGGTTTCCATATCTCTCTTCAGAAGGGCGCTCCGCAAAAACGGAAAGCAGATTTGAAATCAGCGTTCAAAGCAGTTTCAGATGAAATGCATCTCATATCAAATGGCCACGGCCATTGAAAGTACTTCCCTTGTTAGATATATCATGTTTTGACATGCTTTGTGTTAGTGCAGTGAATACACGAAGGCAAAGCAATTTAATTCAAAGGGTGCGTCGTAGCCTAGCTGTCAAGTGATAGGATCATCGCGCTGATCCAAGCAGTTTGAGTCCCAAGATGAGCGTCGCTTTCGTAGGAACATAACAGCTTCTCCAAAAGCAAATCAATTTCAAGCATGAGAGTTGGCACTCGGAACTTTGAAAGCGGAATCCAGAGTTCCGATAAGCAAAGCTCTGAGTCTCGAAAACGGGAAACAAAGTTATTTCTGAGTTGACGCGGAGCTATAAACTCTGAGTTTCGACTAGATTACTACCGATCCAGAAATATAGATCGTAGTTTGGCAAACCAATGACCTTCCAGCGGATAGAAGACTATATGTCGCCGAGAGTGGGAAGGCCCGCGCGGACAATGCAGCAGATACTCAGCCTGTGCATGTATTGGAACGTGTCTTACAGATGTCGGGCAGGACCTCCCACTTTCGGCGACATATAGTCCCCTACCCGCCTTTTAGCACATGTGATAGTATTTATCAGTGAAATTTCCAAGCTTTGCTCTTTTATTTCTGGGGTTTCATGTTTCAAATATGCGATGTGTCTTTTATACAATAAAAATCCGTTTTAAGATGACTTTTCAAACTTTGGATTGGATAAAATATATTTGGCTTGAAAACTAAGGTTGTTGAAATGTGCTTGTTGATAAACTTCTACAACATTGATTCCTGAAACCCTAACATACATACCAAAATATATAGAGTCTATGCACAGAAATTGAAAATAAACCTCGTTGCTAAAATCTATGATGAGATTTCTGAGAAGCACATATGAATAATGGAAATTTACCAGAAGTGTCACTTTGTTTTCCAGAAGTGTTTTGAGAATTTTGGGACTTTTACAGAGATCTAAAGCAACCTCTCTGTAAAAGTCCCAAAATTCTCGAAACTTCACCTGACATGCAATCAATCCAATGTTCTCTTGACAAAACTCAAATCAATCATCTTTAAATTGAGAGTTTCTGAAGTAGAACATGATCTTCATTGATGCTACGTGGCTGTGCGGCTTTTATGAATGCCTACACTTTCACGTAAATTTCCTATTTTTTCTCCTCTAATTTAGATCCTTCGTAAGTAATTAACCCTTTTTCATCTCTACAACATGCAGCTCAAGCTTCTCACGTTTGCACTCATCAAAAGTCATTAATTGTGACCAATTTTGGAAGATGAGCGGGAACCGCTAATGACACATTTTTGCATTGCAAAAATGTCTTTGAAATGAATCTGAATGTTTGTTTTAAGAAACCGTAGAGTTGGCATACATTTTCTCTCCAAAGGCATTCCAAGCCAACTGGAGGGTGGTGAAATTTTGACGCATTGCGGGAGCACGGCTCCTAACTGGTGTAACAATTCAAGTCCGGTCGAAAAAAATAGTGCGCTGCTGAAGAAAGGGACGGTCCTCTAATTCCGCCCCCTTGACAAGTTTTGATGTGCAAATGTTGTAGATCCAGTGTATTAACCAAGTCAACTTTTTCAAGGAGGCGAAACTAGCGGACCGCCTCTTTTTTTCCAAAACGATTCCCTCCCTTTACAGTCCATCTTTTTTGATCGGACTCAAACTGTTCATAAGTCAAGAGGAGTGCTCCCGTACTGCATCAAAACCCCACCACCCTCCAGTTGACCTGGGCAATGCCTTTAGCTGGTCTTTTGCGACCTTGAAAAGACAATTTGCAAAATATGTATATGCTTGGCATTGGCATGCTTGTCATTGGTGTTAGTGTCAGACTTTAGAGTTTTTGAAGCGTTTTTTTGTATGTAAAGAAAATTACATTGTGAAAGTGATTTGACGTTTTTCAACGAAACGCTTACGTGAGCGATTAGTCAGTATTAATGCATGATCCATTGGCACTGTCTTATTGAGAGGACTGTCCCTGTATTTGGTCCTGCAAAGATATCATTTACAAGAGTGATCAACGTCACTACCAGCTACCTGTCATAATGAGAGCGTATGGGCCCAAAAAATTGCTTCGATTTGTTCGAATCGTGATTATCATCGTCCTCATCATCTGAATGTTAAATTTAGCTAAATCGCTGCTATATGGAGAGTGATCTTAATATGCTTGAGTACCTAATCCATCGTGTTGTATTTCCATTCCTTGTGAGAAACACGAAGGTGGCTAAAATATTTTTTCCTTCCTTAATTGCGGTTTTGAGAATAACAAAGATTTGCATAGGCAAATATTTGAAACTAGCTGGCTTACCCGGCTCCGCCGTATCCGGACCAAACTTGGCACACATACACTTCGGGCCCCGGCGGGTGTCACAGTCTACTTTTCGTTATCGATCGATGTCGATTTTACCGATTTTTATCGATTTTTTCGCAGAGTTCACCTACAGGGCTAGGAGTTGGCACAGGGGGGAAGTGAGCATGGGAATTCCGAATACAATATTAGTTTTCAGAATTATCGGTTACTTTTATTGATTTTCTCGATTTTTTGTAAATTTTGACATGCGAGGCTGAGATTTTGCACAGGGGGGTAATCGAGCATGCTGATTACGAACACAATATTAGTTTTCAGGATCGTCCATTACTTTTATCGATTTTATCGATTTTTTTGTAAAGTTTGACCTGCGGTGCTGGGAGTTTGCACAGGAGGTAATCGAGCATGCAGATTACGAATACAATATTAGTTTTCAAGATCGTCCATTACTTTTACCGATTTTATCGATTTTTTGAAAATTTGAGCTAGGGGGCTGGAATTTGGCACAGGGGTGTAATCGAGCATGCTGATCACCCCCCTTGGGGATGATCAGCATGCTCGATTACCCCCCTGTGCCAACTCCCAGCCCCCTAGCTCAAACTTTGCAAAAAAATCGATAAAATCGATAAAAGTAATCGATAATCCTGAAAACCAATATTGTATTCGGAATCCCCATGCTCGATTACCCCCCTGTGCGAACTCCCAGCCCCGTAGCTCAAACTTTGCAAAAAAATCGATAAAATCGATAAAAGTAATCGATAATCCTGAAAACCAATATTGTATTCGGAATCCCCATGCTCGATTACCCCCCTGTGCCAACTCCCAGCCCCGTAGCTCAAACTTTGCAAAAAAATCGATAAAATCGATAAAAGTAATCGATAATCCTGAAAACCAATATTGTATTCGGAATCCCCATGCTCGATTACCCCCCTGTGCCAACTCCCAGCCCCGTAGCTCAAACTTTGCAAAAAAACCGATAAAATCGATAAAAGTAATCGATAATCCTGAAAACCAATATTGTATTCGGAATCCCCATGCTCGATTACCCCCCTGTGCCAACTCCCAGCCCCGTAGGTGAACTCAGCAAAAAAAATCGATAA
Organism: Cylicocyclus nassatus; assembly: GCA_958299035.1. Lineage (NCBI taxonomy): Eukaryota > Metazoa > Nematoda > Chromadorea > Rhabditida > Strongylidae > Cylicocyclus > Cylicocyclus nassatus. The sequence goes on along the minus strand of CATQJL010000112.1, from coordinate 55,281,600 downwards.
AAATCGATAAAATCGATATCGATCGATGACGAAAAGTAGCCTATGACACGCGCCGGGGCCCGAACTGTATGTGTGCCAAGTTTGGTCCGGATCGGTTCAGAAATGGAATTTTCTATTCGGAACATACGTACAAACATACATACAGACAGACAGACAGACAGACAGACATACATACAAACAGACATTCAGCTTTATATATAAGATGGAGACTCACATGAAGCTATTGACAATGCAGTTCTCAAGTTTTCTGATTTTTTTTTGGAAGCCTTGCACATTAGTCAGTACATCTTTCATTTATCAAAGCTCGAGTTGGCATGATTAACTTACTCACATATCACATTTTTTGTAGCAAAGGGTTTTCACAGACTATTCCTACCAATCACTTGGCGCTAACGTACGGCAAGCTTTGACGTGTTACTCAGCACCCCTGAAGGCAGTGTCCCGGCGGATTCGCGCCTTAGGGGACATTGCTGTGGTGGAGTTCCTGGTCATTCACTGACCTCCAAGCGAGTCCGGTTAGTTGATGTTCCTCCTGGGCCGAGAAAATAGCCCTTGAACCGGCGCGGCAATCCCAATCGGCGCGCGTTCGGACGACTTCGCTTACCGTTTGGCGCAGGACCCCACAACCATTCTCTCACATTGTGCATGCTATCCAAAGCAAAAACTACAGACAGCAGGGTCTTCGTGCCAGGATCTCCCAACTTTCCATGAAAATTTCCGTCGTAGCTGCCTTTTGTACATTGGGTAAACGCCCCGGAAAAGGTCTTTTCACCCGGTTTAAAGCCCAAATTCGGCTGTAGAGGTCGAAAAGGCCAGAACATGCAAAAAGATGGGAATGCAAAATCTGCCGGGACACTGCCTTTAAAGGCGTCCAGGCAAAATCTCGACTTCTAACCTTATCCAAGCCTTTTCATGCCGTCGATTCCAAATATAGCACTCAAATTGTGTGAGTTCTTCAGTAAACCCCATTTCTGAGACAATTTTGTGAGACCGTGGACGAGTGCTCCCATTGCTATCCTTGTCAGCAAACATTAACAGGAAGACACTATGTCTTCGATTGTATTTGCCACATGAAAACACGTTAAGGGCTGGGGAGAGTCGTTCAAGGAGGCGGGCCGTGTGAGGGAGTGGACGTGGTCCTCTAGGCTGGACGTTTTCTGTGCCGAATTTCTCCTTTTACAGGGGATGTTTAGGATTTGGATTTGCGAGATAGCTCTAGATCAACGTCTTGGTACTCGGTTATGATAGTATTCGAACATGTCCAAATTTGACCGGAAGCTGCCTTTAAGCTTGGGAAAGTGCTAGAGATTTCGTTTATTTGTGCAAAATGACAACGACAACTCACTGCTCACGTCTGCAATGGCGTCGCGACATTCGTTCGGCACAACGAATCGCGAACCTTTTTCACTAGAGCATAGATTTTTAGCAGCGCAACAATTTTGGCAACAAAGTTGTCACGTCTCTTGTGATGCATCGGCGACACAGCCGATATCGCTGGGTTTACAGTTCTTTTATGTGAGTCTATCGAAAATGCGCATTAGTGTTTTCAGCTTGTTTCTATGTGCTGATAAAGTAAAACTCATCTGAAGTACTTACATGTTATTTCAAGTTTTGATGCTCTTTTTCAAAAATGTGGGTAATCCAATTTCTTAACAATAAAGTTTTTATTTTAGGTAAAGTGTGAGCGGCAACCAAGTTTGTTGAAATACTTCATCGACTAACGTTTCCAAACCAATTTCTCAGAACCCGAAGTGGGTAACACGATCTGCAATCTATTCAATAAGTCTCTGCAGCAAAGTGAGAAAGTGTCAAGACTTTCGCTGGATTACTAGCCCCTGATAGCCAGCAGCTAAACCTCACCATTTCAGACAACTGACCCAAATGAGAACCATTATTTATAGTAGTAATATAGTCAGAAGAGCTGACTTAGTAAGGCCCGAATTCACGTGCGATTGTTGGACAATCCTCTTTGCATCCATTTTGGCCTTTCGCATGAATCCAACAAGCTTCCAATATCCGTGAGCTGATGTTTGAAATTCCTGACTCAGTTATACCGAAATTCCGAGATTTGTCCTTGCATGTTTCTGAACCCGGTGAGTGCCAAGAGTAGTGGATATGCACGAATTATCCCTACCAGAGTGTTAAAGCAAACACACAGCGGGAGCGTCGTCTTACTTACGTACTCCTCGCCTAATCGTCGCAGGAAATCGGTAGATGACCAAGTCCTGTGCCGTCCCCGCTTTTCTTCTGAGAGCATATAGTACAATTTGGCCTTATGTAGGTGAGCTCATGGAGAGGTTGCGATACTGACTGTTTACCACATAGTGATGTTCTAACTCACTCCTATATGCTCGTACATAATTTTTATGACCAGTGGAAGACGCTATGCTGCGCGCAAGAGCTAAAAATAGAACGCGTTCCCTTTGTCCACTACAAACCTGGGAGGCTGAAACGTTTTGATTACAGTTCTTTTTGTTTGGAGTGAGTGTGCTTTACGAAGTTAAGAGAATAGCAGCCTTGCTACTGCTATTGCTCGCTGAGTACTGTCAACATTTGTCTGAATGGTTTAGATGGTAAATCGTCTACATAACTACAGTATAGCAAGAGAGGTGATTCAATGGCGCTTTGGTATCTGCCATAAAGAGTACTGCGTGTGGGACTAACCTTCGTTCCATAACCAGACCTCTGACCTGCGCGATACAGCTTCCTGACCTTTTGAAGATCTTGCAAATTGTGCATGATTGCAAAAGGGAAATAACTCGTGAGATAGAAAGCCGGTTATCGAGATTTCGTTGTATTTGAGAAGCTCAGAGACAGCTTGCATCGCGGACTCATTGCTTACGTTGGTTTAGAGCGCGTTGACATCACAAGGCTCTATAACGCAGTTAGAATCTATGGGCACTGCGCATAGACTGTCCAAAAACATTTCGTGTTAGCCATGTGCTCTCCTACGCTGTTTATAATAGGTCGCACATTGAATGTTGATGGCTCGGTGGAAGTCATGTCGGCGTTTGATTGGAGCTCGTGTTTCAGTGAGCAGATATACACTGGACAGGCACGTATACATATAAATTTTGAGGGGCGCAAAAGTGTCGTGCGATAAATGAGTTGCTCTAGCTCGCCTTCATTCTCTGTTAAGTTTGCAGTATTGGCCCGTAGTAAAGCTCGATCAGTTTAGGTGAACTGAACTCAACGCAGCAGCTGAACTTGCTTCAGATGAAATGATGACCGCCCACCCTATAAGCATGCCAAGAGAACTAACAGTTGGCCATCCGTCCACCGCTGCAGTCAACTGATCCACTTGCATCAGCTCACGATCGGTTGAGACGTAAAGTAACTAATGCAAATAGTATGGAAAAGACGAGACGCAGAGGACATTCCCATAAGTTGCTCCTGAGTAAGTTACGATCAGGGTCAAGCAAGGGGTGTGGCACACGATCGCTGGTTACGACCCCCCCCCCCCCTGAACTATATACCTAAGATAGCACTACCAGAGTTGAGAAAGAGGTCAGGCACAAGTTTTTCGAACCCCCCCCCCTCCCATAAAAGCCCTCAAACGACCCCTTCTTCCTCCTCTTAACCTCTGGACCTCAAAGTGTGACATTCTGGAGGACACCATCTTTTTCTAGAGAGTTTTCAGATTTCTGAGAGCTGTACGCCCGATTTTCTGTGACTGCACTTTACAATCACACGTAATTTGACGGCTGATTTTGATCTGAATGGGCATATTGAAAGGGCCATAATTTTCTTATGGGTGGGACGCTCGGCCCAAATTTCCAATGTAGCAAGAAGAAGCTATGTGCTCAATACTCTACCAGCAATGGAGCGCTTTCTGGATTTTGAAGGCAAGTTAAGAGGGTGCGGCACACCCCCCTAAAAGCTGCGGCAGCCGCAGCTTTTAGGGGGGTGTGTCGCACCCCATTAACTATATCATAAAAACATTTTTAGCGGACAGTATTCGTATGAATTGATAGCCTAAACCTTGTAGATTCCATAGGACTGTTTGGAGCCTGATTTGTCTTCTTAGCTCTAAGTGATATTTGGTGAAAGCACAGCGATCAAAAACGGGAAAAACTAGATTTTGGTTGGCTTCTAATTCCACAGTTTGCAGGTCTTCTAGAGCGGGATTCCTGAGGTGGACAAAGAAGGAGTAGTGTTTTGTCTTGAGTGCAAAAACGGATAGCTAATTCACCTTTGAAACAAAGTTAACCATGTTGGAATTTGACCATTTCATTTAGGTAGTCTAGTATCTTGAATCTTCAGAATTCGCTCAAACTTTGTCTACAGGGGTTAATTGACATGCTAATTATGGATATGATACGAATATCATGCTATCACTATTATCAGATTACCCAACTACGACCCCCTTCCCTTTTGACTCCTCAATACGACCCCCCAGGTGTGGCGTGCCGCACCCCACGCTTGACCCTGGTTACGATATACATCAGTTTGCCTAACGTTGCGGACAAAATCGGCGCAAAACTGCACAAGGGGCCCGAAAAGGAGAAAATCAAAGAACAGCTGATTTTGCGGAAGGAAAAAGACAGATTCTCTTTTTTTGTAAAGTTTCCTGACCTTTTTTCGAAAAGCTAAAGACAAGAATTCATCAATTTAATTCATTGATTTCATGTTTCAACCATTTCATTTTTTCATGAAATTTGCGTCAAAAATGTGTTTTTATTTTATCCATGCATGTGCTAGGCGAGATCCTTGATAGCGGTCATCATCGATTTTGCGATAGTGGTCGTTATCAAAGACGCCAGCCCATACAGCAAAAGTGTGGCATTAGCCGTGTTGACCCATGGCCGCACGTGTTCAATTCCAGTCGCTTACCTGTTCGACAAACAAGCTCAAGTGGTTCCTTTTTTAAAAAACACACATGATTATCATGATTGGAAAGCGATTCGCATCTAGATCAATAGCTCACTGGATGCTAGACTGATGCGTCCTACGTTCAACGTAGGCCCGCACCAGTCAAGTTGCACTGTTGGGGGGTTTACCGCGGGCCATTGCCTCTGAAATTTTAGAATATAAGCGGTAAAGCTATTCGTCTTGCAGATGCCTCTGTGTTTTCGCAACATCTGAGTGAGAGGCTACGTTTTCAAATTCGCCTTCCTTGTCGCTAGTTGAAAGTCTTATTAACGCTGTGTCTGTGAACTCTTGTACTTGCCTAATGCCTCGCTTCTATGCTAGAATATGGTTTGAATGCGCTTTACTTTCGCGGATGCTATTGTTTGGAAACGTCGTCTGCGAAAAGATGAACCTGATCTCGACTAAAAAGTTCACACTGTTGATTAAGGAACGCAGTTTCTCTGAAGTCTACAAAGTTTTGAGTGATCTATTTTTAGTTTTGGTTCAGTGAAAGTCTTGTTCTGTAAAAAAAACTTTGAGAATACCACTTCACGATATTAGTTTTTTGAGTAAGTTCATCCTGTCCACTCAGTGATTTTGCTAGCAGGTGCAAAGCTCAAGAAATTGATCGAATCATGCGAGAGCGCGTCGCTGTCCTGCGATGGGCCTGCAGCTGGCCCGCTGCTGACCGGCAGGCGCAAGAAGTGCTTGTCTACTGCGGATTCTGTAAAGCATCCACACCTCAACAATTTGAGACTTTTGCTCAATTTTAGGCCTGGATTCGGGCTCAGCGGCGCAGGAGATGCTAAAAAAGAAAACTCAAAATCGAGAATTTGGGTGGAGGGTGCTTTTAAGCATGAAAAATTGGTTGCGTACTCACTTACTCCAAAATGAGCTAGTGAGGCCAAAACATTACTATTTTTGAGACAATAGCAAAGAATGAATAGGCTTCATTTCATTTTTCACAAGTTGTGAACTAAGGAGTCCTAAAGCGAAGACCTGCGTTTTGAGATACCGCCAAAACAAAGATTCTAAAATCTGCAGAGTTTCTACACAGTTTTCAGCAGAATTTTTTGTTTTTGCTATCCAGTCTGACTCTTTCTCTTCTCTATTTTTTCTTTACACAAGCCCCCTTTTTCTATGAAAAAGTTACAAACAACCATAACTTTCGCGGCTCTATCTCTAAACTATCGCAGGCTTGTTCAGGAGCAGGGCTCAGCACAGCTGGCACCGGGTCCAGCTGGATATCGTTTTTAGCGCGGAAAGCAAAGGGGATATCGTTTCTACAGGGGCCGAGGCGGAGAACTGCCGCAAAAATGCCGCCGGCATGCCACCGGCATGCCATTGGCAGGCTGTCCATCAACAAACAAAGGCGTTGTTTTCAGCCAAAACGCAATAGTATGACACCAAATTTGGTGTGTGCATGCGCGTTGGTGGACCGGAACTACGGGCCAAAATTTTATGAAAACTTATGTGAATGAAAGCTGTGCCCAACTTTTTTCTGAATTAGTTGGCACCGTGCCAGCTGGGTGCCAGCTGAGCTGGCACCGACACTTTGCTCACATAAGTTTTCATACTTTTTTACATAAAATGTATATACACTGTAAAAGATTACATACGGAGAAGAAACAGTTTCATAATGTTCTCTTTTCAGCGTTTTATAGCAATTTGAAAACCACTCGGTCCGCTCCGCTGTCGAAAAATCGGCTTTTTCTGCTTCTCAAGATGTGATCCAACCACTTAAAAAGCTCAGAAAGCTGTGAAAAGTTTTTACATGAAATCAGAAATGCATGAAAACACTACTACATTTTTTTACTTAATGTAAAAATGATGACGGGTTTTTGAAACAGATTAAAAGGGACTTCGTACGAAATTTTCAATATCAAACGGGACTTCGTTTTGAAATTTCCCTGGTGCCAGCTCGTGCCGAGCCCTGTTCAGGAGTATGATCTGCGCGTTTTCAACACGTTTTCGATGTTTTTCTGCACTTGACATTAAGGTATGAATCTTTTATTTTAAACATATTCTTTTTCAAACATTTTTTGAATATCTCTAGATCGTCCTAAATTTGAACGCTTTTGAAATGCTAAGCAAATGTGATATGTATTCGCTTATTCGAATATCAAAATGCGGAGAGTCATGTCAGTCAGGGATGCTTCACAAAGTACAGATAATGCCAATGATACATTCATTGTATATAAGACTAGAAATTTAACTCAGTGAGAAATGTGCCCTCGTATCGAGCTTTTGTGCTCATGTTTCTGCTCCATCTTCAGCTTCTAAGAGTTTCACCAATAAGTTATTTTCAGTTGTTTGATGTATCGTAGTTGGTACGGATGATATATTCTTAAAGCCTCACGTTTCGGCTTGACACCGACTTCAGCTTATGCAGAAACGTCAACCAATAAAAACGTATACTAGCCTGTGCTGCAAAATAGATGGAATTGTATATGATCAAAAACATCTCCGGGTTTAAAGATAAGAGGACCTACTGAGTAATGACCGGTAGTCTACTAAATTAGGATAGTGGATAGGATAAGAATCTAATTGCAGAGCCAAATTGCTACACCTACCGTCACGCCGTCGCAGCCCCCGTCATGTTGATAACAAAGTTGCACAGTGCAGGTAAAGTAGAGCTGAATCTGAAACATCGTCTTTCAAAAGTGAAGCTAGCAATGCGACGACCTTATCTGCATATTTGAACACTTGCGCAGTAGTGGATGCAGCTAGCTTGTTAGCATCATATTGTATATGGGGTAGAAGATAAGTATCCGTGGAGCACCTGTGCGAAAGCAAGTTACAATACGCCAGGAGATGATATCTAGTTCATCTTCTAAGTATTAAACAGTTTTTCAGAAATGGATAGAAAATGACGCTGAAGCTTCCACGCGAGATTGAGTGGGTCATCGGTCATTGAAGGCGCTAAGATAACGACATTCATGTCAATTTTTCGCATTATACGTAAAACTTCAGTCATTCTATTAGAAACTTTGATCTCAAAAACGTTCGACATGTTCAAACTAATTTAACTTCCATTTATTTCGATGAGGGGACGAGTGGCGTAGTGGTATGAGGCGCCGCTAGTTGGCCCAGGTGCAATCCCGTCCCTGGGCCAACCAAGGCCTTCAATAAATTGATACCCGAGTATCTGGGAGGTTTAAATGCAGTGTCCCGGCAGATTTCGCATTTCCATCTTTTTGCATGTTTTGGACCTTTTCTACCTGTAGACCCCGAATGTGAACTTTAAAATGAATGAAAAGACCTTTTTCGTGGAGTTTACCTAATTTTCAAAAGTCAGCTTGAACGAGAATTTCAATGAAAGTTGGGAGGCCCTGGCACGAGTACCCTGGTGCCTGTAATTTTTGGACAGCATGCAAAATGCGAGAGAGCGGTCGTGGGGTCCCGCGCCGAACGGTAAGCGAAGACGTCTGAGCGCGCGCCGATTAAGGTTGCGCGTGCCGGTTCAAGGGCTATTTTCTCGGCCCATGGGGAGCATCAAGCAGCCGGACTGCGCCCTGGAGGTCAGTGGGATGACCAGGAACCCCACCACAGCAATATCCCCCAGGGCGCGAATCTTCCGGGACACTGCCTTTGAAGCACTGTAGTAACGTCTGGCCCCCGCAAGTCACCGTAATAGACCCGCACGCAAACACAGTTGCCTCTTCGATTATGAAGTAGTGAGCGCTCGGCGCATGCCCGCAGAGGGTGTTGGAGACGTCAAATCCTCTATCTTTATCTTATTATTCGTTGAGGATCTACAATGATTATCTGGAGAAAATCGGTGTGCAAAAATCAAAAATTCAAGTGAGGGGCTGATGCAGAAATCCAATCCTATACTAGTAATCCGCTAGAACCTTTACAAATAAGAATTTAGTTTGATATAACAACGCAACAAATTAAGAAATCAATAACGAGGCACATTCTTGGATGGGTTAGCAGTCTTGCCCGCCGCATTCCACTTCATCCACTGAAGCTTCATCCACCGTTCCATCTCATCCACTTCGCTATTTGTCAGAACAGTGAACTGACCAATTGCGAAATGAATCAAGCGGATCAGGCGGACCAAATAGATCAAAGATGGCGCGTGCCCTAACTTAAACGTTAAATGGATCAATTTAGCGAGAAAGGGAGCGTTTTTAAACCTTCTTAGTCTTTTTTGCGAAGTGTTGGGTGTAGAGCACGTAAATTCAAGTGTAGGCGAAATAACCATTCTTTTGCTTTTACGCACGCATAGACGAAGTCAAGCGTGCTCATAAGCCACCCAATTACACTCGCTTTAACTTCAACTGGAGTTCTCTTGTTACTAGAAACTGGAATCTCATCCAGGTTTTCATGGGTTCCACTTGCTTCTACACTAGATACAAAGATCTGTACACAAAGATTTCTGCTTGAATGTCTGTATAGAAACTATCATCCTAACTTCCGAGTACAAGACGTATTTTTTTTAGCAAGCAACTCGGCCGCGCCACTTTGCTTCGCAAAATGGGGATCCCCAATTTTTTATATAAGGGAGACGACACACGGTGGAGAGCCCTTTTCTCGCGAGATTTTTTGATGTGTTCAGGCTGGTTAAGTTTAGAAAATAGCCAGGCGCATCGTGTACTCGTAAAACTAGGGTATATTGCGTTGTCTCATAAGTTTTTCAATGTGTTTTTACTGCAGTAACTCATACACTCTCAAGCCTTTAAAGGATGCAGGATAGAGTTTGGTAGAGCAAAACAAGCCCTACAAACTGGCGCGTGAATGATCGCACAAGCTTTGGTAACTTCACGGTAGAAGCCCCAATCCAAGAAATTTCAGGTGCCTGAAACAATAAAAAAAGATTTATATTCTTGTTTAGCACAATTTGCCGGATCAGTAGAACAGTTTAGAGGATCAGCTACTCGCTCGAACACACTGCGTTGCTGTGCTCGCAACTGTGCTAGAAACTGAGAAAACCAAAAATTAACTTTCCAAAAACCTAGTACAAATGCTACTAAAAATACAAAGACAAATTTTCATCTTTCTACAAACTCTAGTTCTCGAAAACTATTAATGCATAAAACATCTCAGCAAAAAAGCTGATCTCAAAAATTCAGTAACAGAACTTGTAGGAAGCTGGAAATTTGCGCTTATATTTCTGAAGACATGTAGTACATTTATTTGTGTGCTAACGCATAGCTTTTTTTTTCAAAACCTTGGAAATATCAGTTTTTTCCAGTCTCTAACTCATATGCAAATACGTCAACTGTATATTTACTTATTTATTTTCCACATGAGGGGCACCGTAATAAAGTTTTATGTCTATAAATAAATGTCTTATGTGGAGTATATATATATACAGTACCCACACTAATTATTCGACAGAAAACGCAAAAACTGACGATCCGCGTTTTTTTCGTTTTTTCTTCATAACTTCCTTCAAATTGCATAAAATACAAATCCGAAGAAGGCATGATGCTCAGCTCGTCGAGATGAATCTTCTGATGTACTGCACTCTCGTACCATTCTGTTTTCAATCTGCTCGATTTTGTGTGAGGACGGGTATTCGTAGTGGTGTAACTCAGCGAAGAACACACATGGACGATTCATGTAAACATGGTTCAGCAGTGCTGTCCCCGTAGATTATTATGTACTAGTGAGAAGCGAAGGATTCCCTTTCCATTGGGAAAGATAGGCCGTTTAATTTTGAAAAAATGGATGTCTCTCAAATTTTCGTTACCGTAACCATACATTAAGACGCTAATTTGCAAAGCAGGTGTGTTTTTCGTGATCAGCAGGTTAGATAACCTCTATGCGCAAGTTTTCCAAGGAATTCGGAACCTTTCATTTTTTCTCGTTCTGGGCTGTGAAGCTCGCCGACGGGTTTTGGCTAAAATATTGATGATCTTGGATTGACCGAAAACTTCGCCCATAGAGGTTTTCGGACTTGCTGATTACAGAAATAGTGTCCTCTGTGCAGCATAAGTTCTTCTGGCAGAGTTATGCTGAGAGGAATGCTGCGATACTACGCAAGTTCCTAAGTTTGTCTGCCCTTTGCACGTGTCTGTTGGACAACTTACCTGCTCCTTTTTGTAATTTGAAATCACTAGAAGCAATGCTCTTAGAGCATGCTTAAACTAGGCCCTTACCTGTATTGATCGCCGAACTGTGAGCTGACGAACTCACGTCCTCATGAAAATCGTTCGAAATTTTAAGATCGCATATTTTGGCCAAATATCGCCGCGAACGGTTACAGATGACTCTGATTGCAGATATTATGTTTATATACACATGTAAATTGATAATTTATGCCGCGTATTGCTGCTTACCCCTTGTGCCAACTCTTACACCTGTGACTCAAAGTTTGCAAAAAAATCGATAAGCCGATATCGACCGATGACGAAATGTAGCCTATCAGACCAGATCGGCTCCTAAGGCTGAGTTCATACTGATTCCCATGTTCCGGAACTGTTCCCGCACAGTCCCGCAATGTTCCCGCACTGTGCTGGGAACTGTGCGGGAACTGCAACTGTGCTGCACGCGCTGCAGCCGCACCGCACGCGTTCTGAACGGCAGAAATTGGAAAATCTTGACCGTTTTCAACGGTTTTTCTTCCAGATTTCTCTCATTTTGGCCTTATTCCTCTACCCCGCTTCTTTTTCTTGATCAGCAGAACTTCGAGCTCGAAGCGGGGTTGAAGAATGAGCACTTTTCGCCATGAATTAGGGAGTAGGAGCAATTCTGAAGTTGCATAAATTGGGACTTTTCTCTTGTTTTCTGATGAGTTTCCTTTTTGGCCATTCTCAGCCCCTTTCCTTGTGATGAGAAAGGGTGTGAAATTAAAAAGAGTTAAAGAAATGACCTTGTTCTGTTCTACATCCGGGCAGATTGCTCTTTTTGCGCTTGTCCATTTTTCTCCATTTTTGTCCAGGCCTGCTTCATGTGTTCTGGAAGGCGCTGGGTAGTCTCGCATCTGTATTGAAAGGGACATGGACAGATCTCTAAAACACATGAAGTAGGCCTGAACAAAAATGGCAGAGAAGATGGACGAGCGCAAGAAGGTTCATCTTCCCGGATGCATGATGAGAATCTCGTTCAATCCTCAACTCCTCAAGTTCACAGCTTTTCTCATCACAAGGAGAAGCGGGATAGAAGAAAGAAAGGAGAAGCAACGATATGGAAAAAGGAAAGGGGCGGAGAATGCCCAAAAACGAAACTCATCAAAACAAGAGACAAGTCTCAATTCATGCAATTTCAGAATTGCTCCTACTCCCTAATTCATAGTAGATGGCTATGGAAACTACGCAGGGGCTTCCTGGAACAACTGGAATAAGTCTGTGTAAAAACAGAGCGAAGAGAAAATGGACGAGCGCAAGATCGCATACGCAGAACAGAAAAGCGCTCATTTTTCAACCCCGCTTCGAGCTCGAAGTTCTGCTGATCAAGAAAAAGAAGCGGGGTAGACGAATAAGGCCAAAATGAGAGAAATCTGGAAGAAAAACCGTTGAAAACGGTCAAATTCTCCAATTCCCGCCGTTCAAAACGCGTGCGGTGCGGCTGCAGCGCGTGCAGCACAGTTGCAGTTCCCGCACAGTTCCCAGCACAGTGCGGGAACATTGCGGGACTGTGCGGGAACAGTTCCGGAACATGGGAATCAGTATGAACTCAGCCTTGGGAGCCGATCTGGTCTGATAGGCTACATTTCGTCATCGGTCGATATCGGCTTATCGATTTTTTTGCAAACTTTGAGTCACAGGTGTAAGAGTTGGCACAAGGGGTAAGCAGCAATACGCGGCATAAATTATCAATTTACATGTGTATATAAACATAATATCTGCAATCAGAGTCATCTGTAACCGTTCGCGGCGATATTTGGCCAAAATATGCGATCTTAAAATTTCGAACGATTTTCATGAGGACGTGAGTTCGTCAGCTCACAGTTCGGCGATCAATACAGGTAAGGGCCTAGTTTAAGCATGCTCTAAGAGCACTGCCTCTAGTGATTTCAAATTACAAAAAGGAGCAGGTAAGTTGTCCAACAGACACGTGCAAAGGGCAGACAAACTTAGGAACTTGCGTAGTATCGCAGCATTCCTCTCAGCATAACTCTGCCAGAAGAACTTATGCTGCACAGAGGACACTATTTCTGTAATCAGCAAGTCCGAAAACCTCTATGGGCGAAGTTTTCGGTCAATCCAAGATCATCAATATTTTAGCCAAAACCCGTCGGCGAGCTTCACAGCCCAGAACGAGAAAAAATGAAAGGTTCCGAATTCCTTGGAAAACTTGCGCATAGAGGTTATCTAACCTGCTGATCACGAAAAACACACCTGCTTTGCAAATTAGCGTCTTAATGTATGGTTACGGTAACGAAAATTTGAGAGACATCCATTTTTTCAAAATTAAACGGCCTATCTTTCCCAATGGAAAGGGAATCCTTCGCTACTCACTAGTTCATAATAATCTACGGGGACAGCACTGCTGAACCATGTTTACATGAATCGTCCATGTGTGTTCTTCGCTGAGTTACACCACTACGAATACCCGTCCTCACACAAAATCGAGCAGATTGAAAACAGAATGGTACGAGAGTGCAGTACATCAGAAGATTCATCTTGACGAGCTGAGCATCATGCTTTCTTCGGATTTGTATTTTATGCAATTTGAAGGAAGTTATGAAGAAAAAACGAAAAAAACGCGGATCGTCAGTTTTTGCGTTTTCTGTCGAATAATTAGTGTGGGTACTGTATATATATATATATATATATATATATATATATATATATATATACGTGAGGAGGAAAGATCTGGTAAGTTTGTTCTGGACGAGGATATGTCTTCTTTAATTTTTCGGGCATCTTAAACTTTTTAGATTATGGCTTCTAACTCGAAATGTACGGTAGCTGATGCGAACGCTCACACGCTTATAAGACTTGCTTTGCTCTTTGAAAAGGTACCCCCCCCCCCCTTATCCTAACAAGATTTAAGAAGTTATAAGTATTGCATAAAAACTTAACATTGAAAATTCTGTGAAACAATCTAATACAATCAAGTTAACAAACCCGACTAGTCTTTTGGGCTGCTTAAGTACTTTGACTGTCTGCATACACTCAAACGCCCATTGGTTAAACTAGTTTGTGCGGAAATCTTTAAAATAGCGACGTAGGGTTTTTCAAGCCAATGAGAAAAAGCACCCACCCTTGGTCATCTACAAGCTCGAATTTATTCCCTTGTCCATCATCAACATAGCAGCTGTGTATGAGAAACCCATATATGAAGCTTGAGCCTAAAATGTTACACGTTCTTCGGGTGAACCAAGAAGTAATGTCTACTGGATAAGGTTGTTCAGGGCATACAAGGAGGAGCGACAATATGAAAGATGGATTGAAAAGAAGATCAAGACTTTGTTGAAGTGAGAATCCAGTCAAAGAAAATTCTCGTAGAATGCTGGGGTACATCTCGGAATGTAATTTTTATCTGTACTCCATGCGATTTGCTGCCAACCAGGAGTTGCAATTTTTCTTTGAGTTCCTGCATTTTTCTAACTCTACATAATGCAATTCTGAATAATCATGTACAATTTTGAGCAATAATCGAAACATATGTGATATAGAATAATTAATTGCGATTTCTACTAGAGAAACTTCAAACAGACGGTTATGTTAAGTTCGCTTATGCTTATTAGCAAAAAATCAAACGAATTATTGTCGATTGATTGCACAGGCCGGCTATAGATTGCGAAAGCGCGATTATTTTGCATTTCACATCTTACGTGAATCAAGATCTAATGCATATGAAATATTAGCTCGTTCCATAAGTTTGTAGCGTTTATATGAACCAACGGAGTGACAAAATTTTGCCAGAATCCAGTCAATAATTATGCTGCGCGCAACCTTCGGTCCCCTTGCCGTCAAACTTTCAACTTCGTTTTTCTCAAAACTCAGCAGATCTGGTCTCAAAGAGTTGTCTAACCAAGCCTAAGATCGTCTTTTGAATCAGAACAAACACCGTTTATAACGTTTGCAAGAAAGCGGGACAAAACATCATTTAGGGCGGTATTTATCCATCTCCTATATAGGAAGGGGTTTCTGTGCAGGCAATAGCCCGTACAAGCAACATCCCGTTCAGAATTTTTATTTAGGGCTTCGGGGCAACTAGCATAACCAGCAGTGAGCCGTTGAGAGAGTGCTGAGATAATTGTTGGTAATCACAACCCTTTGTTTTCACCATGTGCAACTTTTGCTAAATTTCAGAATTTTTATTCGGGGCTTTTGGGGGAACTGTGATGACCAGCAGAGAGGTCAAATTTCGCCAACTGAAAATATATTTCCTTTTTAGCTACTATTTTTCTAATTTTGCTAAATAATTCTTCAAAAGTCTCGAGCTTTGGAGAAACCGCTTTGCCTGCTAGTGCAACAAACACGGCAAAATCTACAAAATAGTGAGTTTCAACACTCGATTATTACTAACTACCCTTGGAAAGTCAATGAGCGATTTTCGCGTCAAAATATAAAGATTTAAAAACTCGAAGTATATTAGTGCGCACATGTAGAATTTAGAAATACTACAACTTTCACCTCAAATTTAGCGCGTTATGCCGAGAAAAGACCACTATTAGAAAGAGGCGAAGGAGTTGCGTTGAATGATACTTGAGCAGTTTACGGTTTTAACTTCTAGGAGGATAGAATAGGCCGATTATAGAATTCGGTTGTCTTGAAAAATACGTTGCGGAAATTTTAAAAGACAATCCACAGAGCTACAGAAAATCATATCAACTGGCAAAAGGTTTGCCTTATCTGCTGGCTGTCACAGTTTTCCCAAAAGCCCGAACTAAAAATTTAAAAATTAGCGAAAATTGGACATGGTGAAAACAAAGAGTTGTGATTACCAGCAATTATCTCAGCACTCTCTTAATGACTCACACTGGGAGATGCAGCGCTGGAAAGAGGAGAAACTTTTGCATCGAATATACCTTGAAGCTATAGCTTGAAGTGTTTGTTTATCGTTACTGTTACGTGATTTGCGGGTCATTCTCAAAAACTGAACTTTTGCACCTAATACAGGGTGTCCCAAAAAAAATGTATCGAACGCTTGATCTTTAATAACTCCCCTGTATGGACATCTTTCGCGGATCTTTATGTGTCATACAAAGGAGCTGGGTTCAGCTTAGATTTACAGTGTAAAGCGAACCACCGATTTTTTCTAGTAACTGTAGTATCACAGTAGGAATTTTCGACTAATTTCAAGCTTCTGACAGGCGAGAACTGCTTCTAAAAAGTTCCAAAAAAAACTGAAGGTCGTTAAACTGAGTTCTTGATGCTGAATCTAATTACAAAGTTTTTCGCTACCGTGCTCCTCATTTTCCTACGGTAAGCACATTGTAACGCTAAATTTCTGGCGTTTTTCTTAAAATTTACTTCAAAATTTACTAAGTCAACGTTGCAGTTACAAACACGTCGTCAAAAGCCGAGAATTTTGCGTTACAGTGCGCTTACCGTAGAAAGGTGAGGAGTACGGTAGCGGAAAACTTTGTAATTAGATTCAGCATTTTCGAAAACCGTAGTTTATGTCCTTCGGCTTTTTCTAAAGTTTTTTAGAAGCAAGTCTCGCCTGACAAAAGCTTAAAATTGTCGAAAATTTCTACCGTAATCGTACAGTAACCAAAAGAGATCGGTGATTCGCTCTATACTGTAACTAAGTTGAACGCAGCTCTATCGTATGACATCAAAGATCCGCAAAAGCTTTCCATATAGGGAAGTTATTGAATATCAAACGTTCGATACATTTTTTGGGACACTCTGTATACAGTTCTGCCTTTGAGAGGAGCATAAGTTTTATGTTATAAGCTACTTTTGAAGATAAACTCAGTCCAAAAGCAAGGTTGCAAAAGCCATTGAATTATCAGAGTAGTGAACATAATTATCTGGAAAACGGCTAGCATTCTGTTCATTTAGCTGAAATCTTCCTTTTCAATAGCGTCTTTCCTTTTGCACCGTTTTATTCCCCAACTTTACAGGAAGCGTCAATCTCTTGCCATCAGTTAAAAAAAGCTCAAATGTTTACGTTAAGTTTCATCAAAAGTTATGTGCACTACAATACTACCCGCCAACGTGTTCGTTCTGTTTTCTGATCAGTAGTTACTCCATTTTAGATTTGGCAACTTCGCAAGTAAACATTCCTTTCCTAAAGTTATCACGGTATTTTCAGTAGACACATTATATTTGCACACAACAGGGAAGTGTACTAGAGTTCTACCGCTACAAGCGGCAGCGAATGCCTCAAGCCTCCATTTGAAGATTTTTTTCTGAGTTCGCATGACGGAAACAGTTTAAAGCAAAGACGATTTTTGATCATTGCTGACAGCGGTTACGATTATGGAACGCCTAGAATGGTTATGCTCCTATGAAAATACAGCTAAAAAGGTTTTGGGACATTCAAAGGCAGTGGCTCGGCATTTTTATCTTTGAGAAATCTCGCTTACCTAGGGTTATCCGAGGCGCTGATACCAAAAATATATCTAAGAGAACTTGGAAATAACGAAAACTTGACATTTCGCGTCAACTTGACATACTACTCCTTCGTTTATAACATTGCGGCATGCCGCCTCTAATGGTGGCAGGGAAATTGCGAGCTTGTGTAAAGAAGGGTTTGTGCGATTGTGCTTCAGATCAGTTTTTTCGGCGACTCGTTTTCATAGTCGAGGGTAAGCAACATACCGCATCAAAATTTCGAGTGGTTCAGTTTTGCCGATCCACTGCCTTTGAAGGCACCGTCCATCCAGATTTTCGACTTCCACGTTCTCGTCGTTTCAGGGCCTTCTCGTGTCCCTGATTCCGAATAGGAAGTCGGAATGCGCGAAAACCCCGACATTACCTGTTCCGGAGAACCCACACGCCGGCTTTCCGGAACGGTGATTGGATGGGCGCACGAATGGGTGGACATGGATGGGGGGGGGGCATGGATAAGGGTCCTCGTGCGTCTTCGCTTTTCCGGAGCGATTTTCTCACTTCCAAATTTCCCGCTTCTAATTTTGCGCTGCGACTTGGGCATTGGATTGGTAGGGGGCCCTACATATGTTACCAAAAGCTGAACACCCTCAACTTAGGGTGGACGGTGCCTTTAAGGACTCTCCTGTCTCACGTCACGGAAAATACTTTCGAGAAAAAGTGTCAAAATGATTGAATCGTGTTGATTTTTCCTGTTATGTGGCAGATGAAAGATCCTCACAATTTACGAGATAAAGTTTTCTAGATCAAAGCACGTATCTCGTGAGAACTTATTGAAGAGTTCCGGAAAGAGTTTTGAAGTTAGGAGTTCCGGGGAAGACCCAGTAATCAAGTCAAACTTTGTCTAAGGGAAGGAACGAAACGGAGTGAAAATGTACCACATACAATTTGTCTTTTATTAATGAAGAGTCCAGCATGAAAAGTGCCCACGTTTTTGCTAACCTCCATTGAATAAGAGCTGGTCGAACCATTTGAACCTCGAGCTGTCGAGCGGATGCTGCATTACCTCTTTTGAAGGAATTGCATAGGATTTGGTTTCATAATCAGGTACAAGTTCGCACGCTTTCACATATTTTCTATTGAAATTCACCTTATCGAAAGAATAACACACCTTCATCGCAGGTCCACGTGTGCTTGACGCGTTGTCCTACCTGAAACAACAAAATCAGTGCTTTGCGAGCAGAATCCATCTAATTTCCTTCTACCAAAAAACTGCTAAGGTATTTAGAATCTCTTATTCGTGCTCGTGATTGTGACTGCAAGTTTCCTACCTGAGCGTACTGCAGGCTTTGACCGCTCGCTCCGTCCATAAGTCTGTAAACGCATTCCGGAGGTTGGTATTCTTGTTGAACTATCTCCGTTTGCAGAATGCTGCAATAATTTCATCTATGAATAATTAGTTCCTTCACTCCACACGAACTCTTAATTAAGCCACGCACATATTAGGTCGTCCCGAAAGTTCTTTCGCACCATTTTAAAAAATTCATAACTTCTGATTTTTCCAACCGATTTGACTGCTCATATTTTTGTACGAAAGAGTAAGTCATGCTCTTTATAATGACATCTTAGCTGCTTGCTAATGATCATCTTTTGCATAGATAGGAGCGATAGAAGAAAGTTGGTCAAAATGGTTAAAAGCTCATCAGCAATGCTGATTGACCTGTTAACAAAATTTACAAATCTTCAAAATTTTCTCTTTTAGTTCAGGTTCTGCTTTCAATGACTCAAATCTCTTAGATGTTTATGCCGCAACCCTACACTAACGAGAAACGAGATGTAATTTGATTTGGTGCTGCGAATCTAATTGATAGTCCTAACTATGCTACCTAAAAACTCGCAAAAGTTAATGAGTGATAATGATCGCATGTGTATTTTGAGCGATCAAGGATTCGTTACGCAGTGGACACCCTGTATAAAAATTCCCCTGAAGTCCCGTCATTATTAGGTTGTGTAGTAAATTCTGTCCCGTCTTTTGTTTTGGGTTTTGTCTCTACAATAGTATTGACTTTATTTAATCTGAATGCATATGTATTAGGTTTGTCGAGAAACTCGACCGATAAATTCTATATTTCCTCTATATTTGCTAGTTTGATGAATCATTTTTGATTGCATTTAAAAGCTGAGTGCGCGGCAAGCACTTTCTTTGTACGGCTGCAGCTGCGCCAAGAATCAAGTAAAAAGTAAGGAGGGGGGCCACCGCAGCTGGCGAACTCCTCCTATCGTTCTTTACTCAACTGTCATTTGGTTATCATTGCTTCATCTTACTTGGTTGTGTCATATATTCACTTCCAATCTTAATGCATTTGATTGCTTTCAGTTCAGGTAGACCAAAACATATCAAGTATTTTATCCCTAACGTTTTGCCATAATCAGAATCTCATGTTAAGCTGGTATTATATTTCGCGTGCAACATCGTTTATTTAAATTTATTTAAATAAATTTTATAAATTTTATTTCTATTTAATTTCATATTTGTTAATAAAGGTTCAAATACCCAAGTTTGAGGTATCTCCTCGTGCACAACTCAGTCACTCTAAAGACCTGCGTGGCATTTGTTTATATTATCGATATTTTGTTGGCGTTATCAAGTGATATCCGACGGTTATAGTACTGACTGTATATAATACGTCTCCATCTGTTACATGGTGCATTGACTACACGGATTCAGGTCGGTGAAGTACAACAATCGATTCGTTGTGGACATATTGGAATATACACTAGAGCTTTTGCTGTATCCGCTCTAGTTTGCTGTCTTCATATCTCGGAATAGTACAAGAGTTTTTGCCTGATTTGCTTTTGTCACATCAATATCGACAATTTGAGGAATTTTTCGCACAAGCCTGATAGCACTCCTCGCAATATCGCATCTACTGAAGTCTGAAAACCTTTCGTTCTGTCCTGAAGCATTGTTGGTCACTGCAATTGATTATGGCTGCACATTTGATCACGGACAAACGCCTTTTGACTCACTACTGCAATAAGCTGGACACTATCATCTCAAGATTCAAGGGCGAGGAACTTGAGACCCTTAACGTAGCCGCAGCGCAAGGAGAATCAGCTTCTCAATACACAAGGGAAAGTCTCCAGCGACTCAGCGAAGCAGTAGGAGTTTTAGATGCAGTGACGCACAGCATCAAACAAACAATGACGGAATACGCTACCAAATTCACGGAGCTGGACTACCCGACCGAAAAGGACAAACAAGACTTTGAGAATATCCAGCAAAAGCGGAAAAAGCGCTCGTTTCGGCCACGGATTACTTACTGGTGCAGAAGGCAAGGGTTCACGCTTTCATTGTGGTCAAAGCAGAGCCAGAGTACAAATAACAGAGTGGATCGGTCCAGGTACAAACGACATCACAGCCTCTGCATGAAAGATTGGACCTTCCCACACTTCCTGTACCCATATTTCAAGGAGACATATGGGAGTGGGACAATTTCTGGGAACTGTTCAACGAGAATGTCCATTCAAAAAATATACCGGAGTTGTGCAAATTCAAATATTTATTGCAAGCTCTTCGAGGAGATGCTCTTGCATTAATTAAGAAGTTCCAAGTCGCCAAAGGAAATTATTCAAAAGCCATCGAGTTTCTTCAACACAAGTACGGTGATCGCGACGAACTCGTCACGCATCTCAGTGAAACACTCGGGAAGTGCCACCTGCATTCGGCATCCATTCGCGACCAGCGAACACTCTTCGAGCAGCTGCAAGTCATCATCATGCAGCTGCGACAGAAAGAAGTACAAATGGACAACCAGTGGATGTACCAGCAAGTTCTGACGAAATTCCCGGATACGGTACAGCGCAAAGTACTACTACGCAAACAAGCTGCAAAGAACTCTGAAGTCAGCTTCAACCTCGACCTGCTTGTACAGTATCTTGAGGAAGAAATCTCCACAGACGAAATGCTTGCGGTATGCATAAAGAACGCCAGCCAGGACCTAACACCTACTAAGCCGGAGAAGAGACGATCTGATCGAACAAAGACGTACTCAGGGACTTGCATGTACTGTGAGGAAAGCCACAAGTCAGTGGATTGCAAAAGGTACACCACTCCACAGGAACGCTCAAATTACCTACGGGGAAATAAACTTTGTCTCATCTGCGCCTCAGCAAAGCACTCAACTTCCGACTGCAAAAAGCGGATGTGCTTCCGGTGTGGAGGGCCACATCACACATCATGCTGCTTCAGAGGTGACCCTGCAGAAGACAAACGAAGGCCGAAAAACACAAGTTTACCATTGAGCAGGAGCGGCAAAACATAGTACAAGGGACTCGGAACATAGCAGAGCAGCAAAGGTGAATGCGGTCAGCGAAGACAAATTCAGGCAAAAGATCAACCTGCACCAAAGCTACAGTCACACGATAGGAATGACAGTTCGGCGAAGTGGGAGGCTGCTTGCACGATGCATGACAGCGTAGATGTACTTACCCTGCTCACGTCCACTGCACAACCAGGCGAGAGGGAAACAGCACGACAAGCGGCTAAGCATGCTTCACCAAATGCTACGAAAGTCGAAACACGAGCACTACCCAAGCCTGCAGCTCTTCCGAAACCAAAAAGTAACACCGCAAAAGCCACATTCCCCGCCGTGAAACGTCCCGCTGCGGTACCAGGACTTGCGAAGTCTTTGCGACCTACACCTGATCCAGAGAATACAAGGCACGTGCAAAAATGGTAACCCGCATACTCGCTATGCGGGTTACCATTTTTAACTTTGCGGACTGCTCCCATTCATCCCCTTTATCCTGATGCCGTCACCCAACCCACAAGCAAAAACCCCAGCGCTAATGGCTTCCGCCGTTATAGCACCTTCTCCAAAACAGTCAAAGAAACCACGTACTACTCCCGTCTCACTGAAGCCAAATGAAGTGTTGTCCACAGGCGAGGAGCGAGAAGATATCACTGGTGTTACAATCCCGCTTGAACCTGATAACTCTCAGGGGGACACACCTTTAACTTGACCCAAAAGCAGAACTTTGCCTTCAAAAACAGGTTCACCACAACAAGTGCATGAACCTTCACCTGCGTTCAAACTGATGGTAACCAGCAACGCTGACGTCCCGTATCAGTCTCTTGAGGAAAAAGCTGCAGCTGCTGCTGCTTATCAATTTGGACAGTGCATGGATACTATTCTTTTACTCGTAACCGGCAACAAGGTACTGAATGCGGAAAGCGATGATCTCCAACGGCAAGATGTCGTCAGTACTTCTGTCACAGGATTTCTGCTCGAGATTCGCGAAGGCGATACGCCGAAGGTTACCCCCTGCTTGATCCCTATAGAGCTAATCAACTGTAATTCAAAGCCCACCTGCAATGTTGAAACTCAGACGTCCATCCTCGACACCCGTTCAACCACTTCTACTAAGGATGTCGAGATTCAAACGCAGCCGTCATATGCCACTGCTGAACAAGTTGGTGGAAGACGAAAGACGACAGCTCAATTAATCCAGCGTCACAAAAGAACGAATGCGAAGGTGCAAACAAGTGATTCGCTGAAAGCAACCAAGAAGTGCTTTAAACGCTACAGTCGTCAATTAAACGAGCTAACTGTGGCCCGCAGTAAACCCCCCATTAGGGCATCTCTCTCGAAGCGGACCGGCGTTGATCTCATCACGCCTCCGTCTAGCATCCGGCGAGCCATTGATCTGGATGCGGATCGCTTCCGAGACGTTACAGTCAAGTGCGTTCTTGAAAAAGGAACCGCTTGAGCTGGTTTGGTCAAACGGGTAAGTGGTTGGAATTACACGGCGCGGCCGTAATTCGAGTCCGACTATCGACCCACATTTTGATGCATCGCTGGGCAATCTTTGATAGCGGCCACTACGTAATCGATGATGACCGCTATCAAAAATTTCGCCTAGCAAATGCACGGATAAAACAAAAACACAATTTGCGACGAAAATTTTATGAAAAAACGAAATGGTTGCAGCGTGAATTTAATGAAATGAATAAATGAGTTCTTGTTTTGGACAGCTAGTGAAAAAAAACCAGTAAGGTTTACAAAAAAGAGAAGAATCTGTTTTTTGTTATCCTCGCCAAAATCAGCTGCTCATCGATCCTCTCCTTTTCGGGCGCGGTTGTGCAATTTTGCGCCGATTTTGTCTGCATTTTTGGCCTGACTGATGTGTATCGGAGTTACTCAGGAGCAACTTACGGGAGTCTTGTCTGCGTCTCCTCTTTTACACACTATTTGCATCACTTTAACATCAGTTCACGTTCAGGTCACTTGAACGTGAACTGATGTGGAAGAGTTGACTGCAGCAGGTGGACAGATGGTCAACTATCAGTTCACTCGCCATTCTTATAGCATGGGAGGGTGGGCGGTCATCAGTTCACCTGACGTGAGGTGAACTGATGGAATAAGTTCAGTTCACCTGAACTGATCGAGCTTTACTACGGGCCTGTGAAAGCAAGACGAACACATCGCCAGCGTTCCACGACAAACATTCCACTCGCCGCGAGAAGCAATTGCGGCCGATGGACAAATCAGCATACGGACGCGGAAGGATGTTTGCCAAAGAGCTTTCGTCTACAACTACGTCTTATGGAGCTCAGTATTTACGAACCGCACTCGAGTTTCCCGGATATGCAACGACACTACGTCCCTGTGGCTCTCATTCTCACATGGCCTACGGAAGCAGCGAGTCGCCCTTCATTTGCGAAAGTATTGTGCAAGATTCTCCACCTCTCGCGCCTACAAGTATGGATCATTATCGACAAACTGCGAGAGGAGTCTGGGATATTGCAACCCTATCCATGTTGACTAACAATAATTGCTCGAAGTTTAATCAACCAGTGCTGCGACCACATCCATGCTCCCTTTGCATCCCTTTGACATCAATGACCCCTGTCATATGATGCCTCCAAGTATCATCGGCTCCCTCGATCCCATATGTCTTGCTATCCAGCAACCCCACATGAGTCCCCTGCTTTCAACGCCGTTTTTGGGACCAATTGCATCACACGCGTAACAAGCACCCAGCAGCAACGATGTCAATGCGAACATCGATGAACATAGTGGTGGAGCTAAAATACCGCTCACAGAATGTGCAAAATTTCCGTGAATATCGCAGAATTCCAGGAATTTCGCGAAGTTTCGCGAAATTTCGGGAATTTCGCGACATTCCTGGAATTCCGCGAAATTCCCGAAATTTCGCGAAACTTCGCGGAATTCCTGGAATTCTGCGACATTCACGGAAATTTTGCACATTCTGTGAGCGGTATTGTATTGGTAAAGCAGACGAGACGCGAAGCCGACAATAAGGAGCAAGCGACAGCGACGGAAAGAAAACGGTCACCAAGCAGGCCCGGAGTGTCAAACTCGACCGATAAATATATTTCCTCTATATTTGCTAGTTTGATGATTCATTTTTGATTGTCTTTGAAAGCTGAGTGCGCGGCAAGCACTTTCTTTGTACGGCTGCAGCTGCGCCAAGAATCAAGTAAAAAGTAAGGGGGCCGCCGCAGCTGGCGAACTCCTCCTTTCGTTCTTTACTCAACTGTCATTTGGATATCATTGCTTCATCTTATTTGGTTGTGTCTTACATTCACTTCCAATCTCAATGCAATTGATTGCTTTCAGTTCAGGTAAACCAAAACATATCAAGTATTTTATCCCTAACGTTTTGCCATAATCAGAATCTCATGTTAAGCTGGTATTATATTTCGCGTGCAACATCGTTTATTTGAATTTCATATTTGTTAATAAAGGTTTAATTACCCAAGTTTGAGGTATCTGCTCATGCACAACTCCGTCGCTCTAAAGACCCGCGTGGCAGTTGATATTCGGTTGGCGTTATCAAGTGGTATTCGACGGTTATAGTACTGACTATATATAACCCGTATTCATTTCTTACAAGGTTGGCTCGAAAGTTCTTTCGCACCAAATTCAAAAATTCAGAACTTCTGATTTTTTCAACCGATTTGACTGCTTTTATTTTTGTATGAAAGAGTAAGTCATGCTCTTTACAATGACGTTTAAGCTGCTTGCTAATAATCATCTTTTGCATAGATAGGAGCGATAAAAGAAAGTTGGTCAAAATGCGAATTTTCTGTGTAGGGTCATAAAAAATCAGAAACTTGCAACGAAAATCGGAGCAGTCGGTATTGTAGGTTCTTTCACCAGCTCTTTTTAACAGTGCAAAGTTTGCGCTGATTGAGCGTTTTTATGAAAATTTGTGATTTCCTTGAAAAATGCCATAATAAATCAAATTCGCCCATTTGTATTGCTTAATAGAAAATCATAACTTTTCATAGAGACGCTCATTCGGCGCAAGCTTTGCACTGTTAAAAAGAGCTGGTGAAAGAACTTACAATAGTGACTGCTCCGATTTTTGTTGCAAGTTCCCGATTTTTTATGACCCTACACAGAAAGTTCGAATTGACCAACTTTCTTCCATCGCTCCTATCTATGCAAAAGATGATCATTAGCAAGCAGCTAAAACGTCTTTATAAAAAGCATGACTTACTCTTTCATATAAACATAAAAACAGTCAAATTTGGAAAACTCAAAAGTTATGAATTTTTGAATTTGGTGCGAAAGAACTTTCGTGCCAACCTAATATTGGTTGGTAAGAAATTTCTCGGACATTTTCACACCAAAACTGCTATTTCTCGAAACCCAATGCATGCACATCCGAGAGAGATACCATTCGATAGAGCAAAGCAAGCTCTACAAAATGGTAAGCGAAAGTTCGCACCAGCTTCGACTCACCGTAAGTTTGCATCCAAAATTTGAGCCGTACTGAAGGCTCGAAAAACTGGGAAAAATCATATCTTCGTTCAAAAAAATTCTACGGATCTCCAACTTGCTCACGAAGATTGTACAGCACATCAGACACTCATGTGTGTCGTTCCTGTATTTTTTCCTCATCTAAAAATCGAGAAAACAAGGATTTTCATGCTTGTACAAAAACGAAGCTACGCTGTTCCCACACGTGTAGCTGCATAGTACACCCCCTTAGAAGTATCCGTAAATTTTTAGCTTTCTACAGACTCTAGTTTCCGAAAATTACCGAATGAGTTCTCCTTACTTAGGAGTTCCATGCTAAAATCAACATTTTTCAAGAACTAGGGCTTGCGAAAAGCTAAAAATTTACGGTTATACTTCTGAGGGGGTGTACTATGCAGTTACGCGTGTGGGAACAGCGTAGCTTCGTTTTTGTGCAGGCATGAAAATCCTTGTTTTCTCGGTTCTTAGATGAGAAAAAAATACAGGAGCGGTACATATGAGTGTCTGATGTGCAGTACAACTTGCGTGAGCAAGTTGAAGATCCGTAGAATTTTTTAAACGAAGATATGATTTTTTCTCAGTTTTTTGAGCCTTCATTAAGACTCAAATTTTGGATGCAAACTTACAGGTGGGTCGAAGCTGGTGCGAACTTTCGCATACCGTTTTGTAGAGCTTGCTTTGCTCTATCGAATGACATCTCTTTCGGATGTACATGCATTAGGTTTCGAGAAATAGCAGTTCTAGTGTGAATATTATATATCAGTGGCGGACGGGTATATGCCAAGAATGACGATAGTTGGCGCCAAGCGCGCGCAGGGTCATGAACTGGCAGTAAGGTATTCGTTCGAAGCTCCGCCTTATTGCGGACGAGTTTCTCGTACGATACCGCCGTACCCTTATACTTTGTATTAGTCCACATACATGGCTACCTTTCTTATGAAGGGCGTTTATTTATTTTATGCTGTTATTCTATTATAGTATTCCCTACTATTCTGACCTAGTATTCATCCTAGTATTCGCTATACATTCTGATATCATTCTGGATGAAAATGTGCAAGCAATCTATCAGAGTAATTTAATTCAAGTTTCTTTTACAGTGGTAAGTTCGCCTCACGTCGCACTTACGCGGGGAAACTTTAGCAATTGGTAGCCTATGGTCAATTATAAGAATTTAGCTCCACGCTCCATCGCTTAAAGCATATGAGTTTATCACTTCCAACACTAAAATAATGCTCTCAAATATAAGAACCAGTTTTTCTCGTGTTTACAGACAGTTTGGAAATGATTGACTGTTTTTGCTGGGGCAAGATGCAGTTGAGGGGCTTATGTTGTTTGCAGATTGACAACTGAGGTAGAATGGAAGTAGTCGAGCAATATAGCTCACTCTAATAATGTTACGTAAATATCGTAAAGTGGAAATGGAGGAAGAAAGAGCAAAAACGAACGCACCCTACACCGTATTCACTGTGCAGGCTTTTCACAGATTCAAGGAAGAAGCAACGTATATGGAAGGCACGATCCATACCAGTAACAAAAAACTGTAATTAACAATGAGGATTAAGAGCTTGAGGCGTAAGTGTTTTGCTCACTATCGCTTACATGATGAAATGATACGACGAGTGTGAACGAGAACGAAACTCCGCGTGGCTGCATCTAAACTATGACGCAAAAGTCATGACTCAAATAAAAAGAAGCAAATCTTGATGGCTACTGTTCTCTGTCTCCTCATATTGCACGCGCCGATAGCCAATCGAAAAGTTGCTTGAGTTGAATAGTCATCGGCAGCTGCGGTTTTTATGCATTCATCGTTCTCAGACTCACCTTGCACATATAGGCGACCTGAACATTGAAGTCACACAAAATATGTTCTATTTCTCTAATGTTGTAGAGCTCTAAATTATTGCTTAAATTGCTTCGTTGTTGCTTGGTAAGATATGTTTACAAAAAGTTGCAACTGATGCTGTTATGTATCATACACCTCTGTGATAAATTGACCACCACGGTGGCCCTTCAGTATACGTAAGCAATTTTAATGGTACGTAAATACTAGTAATTGATAGAAAAGTTACTTTGGATTTCGTTACGGGGCCAAAAGGAAAGTAATTATTTCAACACATGGTGGAGCACAAGCATGTAGAGAGATAAAAAGTTCTGTCGCATTTGTGACTGTCCTTAGCACCTTGACGCTTTCAATAAAAGATCACAGACTTAGATTTGGGGAAAAAAATCACAGATATATCATGTTGTCATATAAGATTCGTCTGTTTTGTTTTTCAATCGCTTAAATTATGCACTTACATTTAAATAGGTTTCAAGGCACTATTCGATAGAGCTGAGCAAACTTCATAATACGGCATACTTGTTTTTGCACCAGCTTTGATCCACTAATTTCGAAGCCAAAACTTACAATGATGCAATTGCCCAAATCGGAAGAAATCATAGCTCCGTCCAAAATGATCCTCCTAACTTGCTCAGGTATACGCTTTCCATATCGTTCAATTATATACACCACTGCTGTGTTTTTTCCTCGATTAAAAATTGAAAGAACGAAAGTTTTCATAACGCCCAAATCCTCACTTGTTCCCACACAGGTATTAGTGACGAAAGTATATTCAGCTCTTGAAAGCTCTAGTTTGTAAAATATTAAAGTTAACTTCCGCTTCGGGTGTCTCACACTAAATACTTTTCGCGAACTAGAATGTGAGAAGCTGAAGATTCGCTTTCGTACCTCTACAGGTTTGTAGTATAAAAATACTTATGTGGGAGCCGCCAAAGATCACTATGGCAAAAACAAAAAAGTTTCGTTTCTCAATTTTCAAACGAGAAAAAATTTAGCAGTGATAAGTTAATTGAATGATATGGAAAGCATACGTGAGCAAGTTAGTAATTTTGTAAGATTTTTTAGACGGAGTTATGATTCTTCCGATTTTCGGGCGAATCATTTTAGTTTTTGGCTTCAAAATCGAGGTGGATCAAAGCTGTTGCAAAAGCAAGAACACTATTGTAGAGCTCTCAGCTCTATCAAACGGTGCCTTGAAATCTATTTAGATATAAGGAGTGCATGACTTATCGCAGAAAGTCAAGAAAGATGGAAATCATGGGATAACTCTTATTCTGCGTGTGATGGCTATAATTCGGGAACGCTATATATTAGGATGTCCGGAAAATAATGTCGCATGGCATCCTACCGGGACAAAATGACCACAAAAAACATCGAATGGGGTATCATTCGATAGAGCAAAGCAAGCTCTACAAGATCACAAATTTCCGCGGAGATCTTGCTCCACCTGAAGTTTGAATACAAAATATAAAAATTTTAGACTCCCGAAAAATCGTATCTCCGTTCACAGACGTTCCAGGGATCTCCAATTTGCATAGGCATGTTCTCTCCACACGAGACACTCACCTGTATAGTTTGTGGTATTTTTCCATGGCTACAGTACGAGAAATAAAAAGAGATCAAAAGTGCGAAAATGTCTCGTTTTCGGGTTTTTTGCAAACAATTCGATTTTTCACGAAAACTAGCGCCTGTCTAAAGCTGAAAACATGGTTATACTCCTAGAGGTTCATGCTACAGAATCACCCATGTGAGAGAAGCTTAGGATTGCTTTGGCAGAAATATGCCGAATTTGGTTTTCTCAATTTTCAGAGATGGAAAAACCGCGAAAATTCGCATACGAGTGTCTCGTATAGTGAGTCCATGCGTGAGCAAGTTAGGAGTTCCCAGGACTTTTCTGAACGGAGATACGTTTTTTTTCATTTTTTTTAGATCTTAAGTGCCTTATGAAAATTGGCTCCAAACTTCACGCAAATCAAACTTGGCGCAAGATTCGAGCTCCATTTTGTAGAGCTTGCTCTGATCTATCCGTTGGTATCCCACTTACTTACTTTCGTGCGCACCTTGCCGAGATTTTGCATGATAAAACAAAAAACGACATTATTTTCCGGACAAGCAATAGGTGGGTCAGAAAGCTCGCTCCGCTGTGTAGACCTATTCTGAAATCGCTCAAAAAGTAGCCGATGCAGAACTTCCTCTTTCCATCAGCTATGTTTCCGTTGTGACTGCTTCGACGTGCGGAGAAATTATCGAAAACTAGGACCCTTCATTTCTACCATGCCTAACTTTCGCTAATTTCCAGAATTTTCATTTTAGACTTTTGAAGGTGCTCCAAAAACCATCTGATAAGGCGAACCTTTTGCAAATTAATGCAATTTTTTTCATTTCTCAGCATGCTTTCTGGAATCACTAAAATATATTTTTTGAAGTGACCCAATTTTATATTTGGCTCATTCTAACCTCGCAAAATATCAGACAATGAACGGTTCTAGGTACCATTGGATGCATCTTTCTCTCCTCTTTCTGATAGCTAATTTTCCCTCGCAAAACGTGCGACTTTTGCAGACAAATCGTCGTACTTCCCAATTTTACGGGTGCGCAAGGTTGTAGTCGAAATTCCAAAATCTATCCATTTTCACGCCGTAATTGCTCATTTACTTCGTAGTAGTAGTGATAGTCATAATCGAGTTCTAGAACTTCAAAATTTTGAGGATTTCGCAATGTTTGGTGCGATTATGTGTCGAATAACTTTTTCAAAATTCGATGCTCCCGTAAGATAATCCAGTAAAATTCTGAAGAGGTTTGCCATAATCAGGACTATGCAATAATCACCTGATAAGGCAAGGTTTGCCTTATCAGGTGATTATTGCATAATAACCTGATAAGGCAAACCTTGCCTTATTAGCGAAAGTTAGACATGACAAAAATAAAGGGTTCTAGTTTTCGGCAATTATCTCAGCTCTCGTTGAAACAGTCAAAACGGAAACATAGCTGCTGGAAAGAGGAATAAATTCCAAATTGCACAGTATTTGAACGATTTGTCTGTCATCATTCTAAACAATTACAGAATAGATTTAAAAAACTGCGTGAACTTTTGAGACCCACTTAATACTTTGGAATATTCAATTTTTTTTTGAATAATCGAGCATCGAATGTATTCGAAAATCAAAATTATCGAATAATCGAATTCCGAATACTTCAAAAACAAAAAGTGTCGAAAATTTAACATCGAGTATTTTCGAAATCAAAATTCGAGTTATCGAATATCGAATATTTTCGAAATATGATAAATGTCGGGTAATCAAAAACTGTATTTTCAAACTGGAAAAATTTTGTATAATCGAATATATTTGAGAAAAAATTCAAAATAATCGAATCATCAACTATGTCGATATGCAAACAAGTTTTGATCGAATTAGCACAGTGAAGGACACCATATTGTAAGCAACTTGAACAACGAACGATATTTGCTGATATAGCAATCAAAAATCTGACGCTGTAATATAGTTATTCGATTACACGATATCGAATAACTATTGAAAATATATAAATATTCGAATGTTCGAATAAATTCAAAAATCAAAAATTCGAATAGCCAAATAATCGAATAAATTCGAAATTGCAAATTTCGAATAAGCAGATATGGAATATATTCGAGACCTTAAAATATTCGAATGTTCGGATTTCGAATAAATCTTATTCGAATACGCGAATATTCATTCAATTTGCTCCAAAGTATAGAGTGCTACAATAAAAATCAAGTCTATCTGTTTGGTTGGTACATCACTCAAAACTTTCCAGACTGTACTGTGTCTTGATCTTAGCATGCTACAGGCATTCTACCGGCGGAATTTCGCTTTCCGTTCATTTCTGGGGCCTTCTTGTTATGGTGAAGCTATATCTAAGCTTTTCAGCGCTTAAGAATGATAAAAATGGGCTTCTTCGAAGCTCTCCGTGTCCGCGTTCGCTCCAAATTGCGCGTAAGAAGTGGGCGGGGACAAGAAAGGTGGAAGGAGAAACCAGAAGACTTTTGAAGCGGATTTTGGGCATCCCAGTAGCGCTTCTCCGCTCCAGACTTCACTGATAGATTAGTAGGAGGGTCTACCATTGCAACACTGTAAAATCCCAGTACGGATCAGTTTGCCGGGACGCTGTCTTTAAGCACATTTGTTGACCTTAGCCAAAAGTTAAGGTTTATATCAACTCCTTACTGGCTAACGGTTTGGCGACTTTGCCTTTGTCAGAGAATGAGGAGTAGAAGCCAAAGCAAACTTTTTTCTTAGGCGTCGATAAAAGATCAAGTTCACATTCGACATTATCCTCGGAATCGCGTCAGTCGAAGTCTCAAGTGACAGTGACAGCAGGAGTGCGTGCTAGGAAGACCGAATTTGCAAGTTTTGCAGTTATTCTAAGGGATAGCGACACCCTCCCTATGACCAAGCAAATGTTATTTGAGTCCGAGTAACATAAATAAGGATTTTTTAAAACCGCATTTACAATTCTTATCAAACGCAGTGTCGCTTGCATCAGCATCTCCACTCCCGCGCTGGACTCTGTGTCTCTTCCGCGAACATGCTCTCCAATCGCTTCCAATCGATTGAGGCTCCTCCTTTCCCACGCTCGCCTTGGGAAATTGATGAGAGAGTATGTTCGCGGCAGAGATACGACGTCCAGCGCGGGAGTGAATATGCTGATGCAAGCAACACTGCGTTTGATAAGCCCTGTAGAAAGCATCCGAGAGACCACTCTAGCATATGAATACATTGAACAATTGATTGTACACTTTTCGTATTCTTTTTATGGCTAGAAATAAAAAAACACAAATGGGATAAAATAAACTCCACTCCGCCCTTAGACGTCTCCTCCACCCGCGCACGTGATCATATAACTCAAAGATACAGATGTACGATTATATATATTATATATATAGTATTCCCCCACAATGGTCGGCCGCCTCATCGTGGCGTGGGTGTCGAACTGCGATGCACAGCCGAGTGTATACTCTGGCAGGGCCTTTCAAGCTGTGAAGGAGTTCGACGTTTCCGGTTTCGGCCGGATGCCTAGCTAAGAACCGGCCAGGCCAGATATACCGCCGTCTGGTTTTTATGTCGCTAGGCGGTTCTCCCCGCCCCAAGCCCGGGGTCAGCGATTGCGCCGTGGAAATCAAGAGTTGGCCTAGTAAGTCTGCTCTTGTAAAGAAAAAATTTCATTACTCTACCAGTTAGAAGAATAAAAAGAAACCCTGCACATCGGATCCCGCCTACGGCGCCGGGTAGTAGTAGGACTGATGTCAGGGTCCTTAGGGCGCCTTTTGGATTGTACAAAAACGACACGTCTGCCCGGACGACACGCCACGGAGACTGCCTCATGCTCTGCACCTAGAACGCCAGGACAGTCTCCACAAACGCCGACCTCCACGCCCTTCTCGACGCTGCAGAGCACATCAAGTACCACATGATCGCTCTGCAGGAAACGAAATCCAGGAAGAAGGACGTGCGACAGATGAATGATGGGACGCTCATCATTCGTGGTGAGAAGGTTCCATCACGAAACGTGGGAGGCGTTGGCTTTGTCGTCCACCCATCTATCGTCCATCTTGTCGATTCGCACGAGATTATCACCCCGACTAGCCATCTTACGACTACGCCCTCCGCGTCAGAAGACCATCAGCATCATCAACTGCTACTCTCCAACATCAGCAGCTGACGACTCAGAACTAGATGCTTTCTACGAAGACGTGGAGGAGGTCGTCCGCAACGAAAAGTCCTTCTACAAGTATGTTGTGGGCGACTTCAATGCGAAAATCGGGATGCCACTAGAAAAGGAATATAGGATCGGGAAGTTTGGATATGGGCCTCGGAACGAAAACGGCAACCGTCTCGCTGGGCTTCTCTCCGCCGCACGACTGTTCCATGGAAATTCCATCTTCATGAAGAAAGAACATCGCCGGTGGACATGGGAATCGCCCAACGGAACGACTCACGCGGAGATCGACCACATTCTCACCAACCGAAGGTGGAGCTTGCTCGATGTCTCAGTAGTTCCATCTTTCTGTAGTGGCTCAGATCACCGCCTCCTTCTAGCGAAAATACGACTCAGCCGAAGGCTGGAAAAGAAAGTCTGTCACAGTGCCGCGAGAAGGAAGGAAGTCATCTATGACGGTAACAAGCTGGAGGAGCTCATATCAAGATGTGAATGGCCCATCGAGGAGGACCCAACGTACGACTACGACCGGCTTCTGAAAAGATTGCGAGCCTGCGAAGAATGTGCCTTAGTGACTTCTGAGAAGAACTTGGAACGTATTTCGAAGACCACCAAGGAATTGCTCGAAAGAAGAAGATTTCTAAGGCAGTATCCAAATGCAACCCATTTCGAGCGATTGATAGCCAACACCAGTTGCAGAACAGCTATGCAGGAGGATCTCAGGAAGTACAGGCAAGCCAAGATACTGGAAGCAGCCGAAGGGAGACGAAGTCTTAAGAAATGCCGAAGGGACCTCTGTGAATATCACGTACCGCTGGCTGCGCTATTGAACAAAGACGGGACTCTGACTTCTTCCCGATACAAGATGGATTCTATCGCGAAGAACTTCTATACCAACCTCTTCCGCTCATCAACAATCGTGCCGATGCCCGTTGTTCCCACTGGAGAAGTACCACCACGAATTCTACCTGCTGAAGTGCGCACGGCGATTCAGACCATGAAGACATCCACGGCTCCAGGACCAGACCATTTGTCGATTTTCTGCGAGCCGGATGACAACGTCTACACGAGATTCTCGCGTCGCACCTGACATCTTACCTTCAGAAGGAGAGGATTCCCGACCAGTAGAGAACGTCAAGAACCGTCCTTCTTGTTAAGAAGGGTGAACGGGAAGATCTTCAAAATTACCGTCCAATATGCCTGCTGAATGTGCTGTACAAGCTCTTCACGAATATTATCCTCGCACGCATATCTAGGACACTGGATGAAGCCCAACCCCAAGAACAAGCTGGATTTCGCAAAGGATTCAGCTGCATGGACCACATCCAGACGGTTTCGAGGGTCATAGAAGTCTGCCGGGAGTACCGACTGCCTCTCGTCCTAACCTTCGTCGACTACGAGAAAGCCTTTGACAGCGTCGAAACCAACGCCATCCTGTCTGCGTTAGTCGATCAAGGAGTGGAGCCAGTTTACGTGAAGACACTAGCCAACTGCTACAAGGACTGCACAACAACGATGCAGCTGTTCCATCGCCCCCTAACCATTCCAATTGGAAAAGGGGTTCGACAAGGCGACACTATTTCGCCGAAGCTGTTCACCGCGGCCTTGCAGTGGGTGATGAAGTCACTAGACTGGGAAGAGAGAGGCATAGGGGTTGATGGGAGTTTCCTATCCAACCTTCGTTTTGCGGATGACATCGTCCTTTTCTCGAGCAGTATCACTGAAGCAGAGGCGATGCTGAAGGAACTAAACGAAGTAGGGAAGAAGATCGGACTGTGAATAAATCGAAAAAAGACTCAGTTCATGGAGAACGCCCTTTGCGAAGATGCAGAAATGGAATTGGAAGGTACCCCTATCATGGAGACGTCTTCTTACGTGTATCTCGGACGTTCGATGAACATGGAGAACTTGAGGGAAGAACTTAACAGGAGAAGAAGAGCAGCCTGGGCCGCCTTCGGGCCTCTAAAGGAAGCTACCGACTAACTGACGGACCCGGAGCTTCGTGCCCACCTGTTCGACTCAACCGTTCTCCCAGCGCTCTGCTACGCAGCTGCGACTTGGGCCGACACTGTAGCCACGTCGAAAGCTTTAAGGACCACCCACAGAGCGCTCGAGCGCAGTCTTCTGAAGATGACCCGACACAAGCAACATCTAGTCGGACTTCGCAGCACGGATATGAGGAGAATTCGTCTTCGTGGTCTTCGTGACCCAACGGATTACCTTGCGAAAGCGAAGCATTGATGGGTCGGTCACATAATGAGAAGAACGGACGATAGATGGACACTAAGAACATCTGAGTGGATTCCTCGCGAAGCCAAACGTCCTCGAGGAAGACCACTGACGAGATGGGCAGACGTGTTCGTGGAACGGATGGACCAGCTGAGAAATCAGCTGGATACGATTCTCGCCCCTGGAACTCGTGGACGCAGCCACCGACGACGACCAAGAAGATCGTGGAGGTCCGAAGCGAGGGACAGGACTGGGATGAATGGCAACTTCTGTACTGGGGCCCGCACGTCACGTGAGGACGGGCCATCTAAGTATCTAAGTAAGTATATATAGTATTTGTACCGTTTGTAATGTCCCACTTCTCGAGAAATGCTGATGTTTAGGGTAAAAAACGGTAAAAAAAATCATGAGGTACCTTAAAGGCAGTGTACAGGCAAAAACTCGATCTTGAGATTTTGTGCTTACCCGGGCCTATTCGCTACATTGAATCCGAAAATGCACATTGGAGTGCGCGAAGACGGCGAAGAACGGCTCCAACACGGGAGGGAAATCAGCAGATGGGCGGGGTCCTCCCCACTGTGAATTCACGCTCCCAGCTTCCAGAGCGTCTTCTCGGTTCCGATTTCAAGTCATGCATTCGCATCGGCCGGTAAAGATTTCAGGACGCTAGAGGAATTGGGAAGATTGCTCTAGAAGCTGGGACTGCGAAACTCACAGTGGGAAAACTCCGCCCACTTCCGAGTTCCCTCCTGCGTTAGAGCCCTTTTTCGCCGTTTTCGCGCTTTCAGATATGTATTTTCGGATTCAGCATAGTGAATAGGCCCGGGTAAGCACAAAATCTCAAAATCAACTCAGTGTCCGGCCAAAAACTCGATTTTGAGATTTTGTGCTTACCTGGGCCTATTCGCTACGCTGAATCCAAAAATGTGCATTGTAGGGCGCGAAAATAGCGAAAAACGGCTCTAACACAGCAGGGAAATCAGCAGGTGGGCGGAGTCTTCCCTACTGCGAATTCACGTTCCCGGTTTCCAGAGCGACCTTCTCGCTTTCGGTTTCAAGTCAATCATTCGCACTTGACCGGTAGCGATGTTAGGACGGCTAGCGGAATCGAGAAAATCGCTCCGGGAGCTGGGAGCGTGAAATTGCAATGGGGAAAGCCCCGCCCACCTGCTGATTTCCCTCCTGTGTTAGAGCCCTTTTTCGCCGATTTCGCGCATTCCAATGTGGATTTTCGGATTCAGCGCGGCGAATAGGCCCGTATAACTACAAAATCTTGAAATCGAGTTTTTGCCCGGACACTGCCTTTAACATATTCACGGCAATACGACCCACCGGTGGGTCGTACGTGTTCTGAAGTTTTTGATTTTGCTAGTTCACGGTGAAACTTTTTAGACAAGTCGAGTAAACTCCCGCATACACTTCTTAGAGTACTTCCCAAAAGATTAACACTTCAGACCACAGGGCCCATCAGTGACCTAAAAATATTCCGCAATCTCAATTTTGCAAAATAAGCTCTGGTCCGAAATGGCAGTCAGCGAAAAATCGGCTCTGTCTTGAATGTGTTAATACAGTAGCGTAGGGGAGCGGGGGGGGGGGGTTTCGAGAGCCTATAGACTGCAATGAGCTTATAAGCTTTAGAAAGAGGATGAGATGTTGCATCGAATGCTACCAGGATCTCTTAAAGACCTATATTTCGCGAAATGTGGCTTTCTTTTGGAAAAACCGGCGTTAATTTTGAAAAGACCTGATATTAGGATCTCCCACAATTTATTGCCGTTTTTAACTCCTCTCGCAATAACTCTTGTTCTTTTTGTTCCTTAAACAGGTTTTACAGTACCGGCAGAGCAAATCAAGCTCTACAAGGTAGCACTCAAAAATTTGCGCTAAGTCTTTCTGCACAAAGTTTAGAGCCAAAATCTAAGAAGAGCTGAATGCCCGAAAATTCGAGAAAAATCGTATTTGCTTCCAAAAAATCTCTACAAACTTCTTACTTGCTTAGATATATACTATCCACGTCCGTCATTTAGAAACACATTCGCTTGTTTCTCCGATGGCTAGAAATGGCGACAAAAATAATTTTCATGTTTTTACTAAACCTGCACTAGGCTGCTACCACAGTTATTTTAATGTACGAGCCTTTGAAAGCAGAACTATAAATTTTTGGCTTTTTGTAAGCAATGATTGTAAAAAATGTCAATGTAATGAACCTCTAAGAAGACGCTTTTTTCGTTTAGCCTATTTTGGTGTATGTATGTTTCTCAGCCTCTAACTATAGAAAAATAAATAAACTTACAGATAAGTACCAGATGCAGAGACTATGATGAGCAGGTAAGAAGCTTGAAAGCATTTTCTAAACGGAAACAAGATTTATCTCGACTTTGCAGGTATTTGAATCTGTTAAAATTTTGGCTCAGAACTTTACATGCAATAAATTTTGAGCGAATATTGAAGTCTCTCTTAGAGCTAGCTTTACTCCGTCGAATGGTTGTGCAGAACGCATGTAATAAACCAAAAAAGTTGAATTATTGCGGGAGAAATAAACGCGGTGCGAATTTACGAACACTCTAATATGATTCTGCAACGGAAGATCAGCCTGCGCAATTTTCTTGAATCAGTTTCAAATCTTCAACAGCTTGGAAATCAAGAATGTATAAATTATTAATCAAGAACAAATAGTATGAGTTGGGGAAAGGCAGCAAAAAGAGACGTGCAGCCAGCCCTTTTTTCCTTTATCCGAAGCAAATGCATGCGTATGCGGCATATGCGGCACTTCGAAACAAGTGTGAAAATGCTCGTACATCCCATGATTTTTGAATTCTATGAACTTGGACCTAGCTTTACCTTTCGAAAGCACCTGCAAAAGATGATATTTGGAAACAATCGAACTTACCTGTGAATGGCCTCAGGGTTTCGATGTTAACAACAATATTATCCACGCCGCATTGTACTTCGGGCCTCTTTTTCACTGAATTGTCAAGATCCAACCCGTGCACAACTACATTACACTGAAATTGAGTATTTGAGTAGGCTTATCATTTATATTTTTGTCTTGCTCTGGCAAACTGTATATATAATCGCTGTGATATTTTTTTGCATAGCAGGGTTAAATACTATTCTTTTGATGTCCATTCTGGAGCGTGCCCGAAATCTTCGACAAAAACTTAATAATTCAAATGACGTAGCAGCATCCATCGAAGCATTTGGAACATATCTTGCAAATTGGAAGAAGGAGCAAAAAATGATTTAGTATAAACCGCCCAAAGTAAAATAGAACATCAAACTGGATGTGATAGTAGAAAGTTTGAATGCTTCATTTACTGATCAAAAAAGCAACACTGGAATCCTTCGCGGCTCGCAGATGCCAGCATGATGTTGGAAGCAAACAAAGCTTGTCGATTATGAGAGCGTGAACAAATTTTGACACAGCGATCGAGTCATTGCACCTACGCAGAACCCGCAGGCGCTTTGCACTTTCTTCTCCCTATCCTTTTGAAAAATAACGAACATAATTTCTTGTTGCTGTCACATGCAAAATTCTTTCGGAAAGAGTCGTTCACGTGTTCACCAAAGGCTTGAGAGGTGGTACCTGTCGCGGATTGCGCGACTTTTCAAGGAGTCCGCTGTCCTCCGCGCAGAGGGTCCCAAAACGCTATTCCTCGCGCGCTGCCCGGTTGTGTGCTCCTTGCTTGCAGCAGAACAGGGGAGCACCTTTTTTTCCTTTTCCTTTCTACCGGTAACATCTTTGCCTGCGTGTTCTGTGCCCATTGTATTGAGTTGTTATGTGTTGGTAGAAGTTCCGGACAAATGGTGGGCACTCAGGAGTCTTAGTGTTTGATGAGAGTGTTGGGCTTAGGCCTTAGGCCTTAGCCCCATATCGGTGTGCTTTTATGTTCGTTGTGTGTTCATGATGTGTTGACGTCCTGGAAAGTTCCATCAAATGGAGGATTGGCACGACATCGGCTAAGTGCCCAAATTGTTGATGATCCGCAACTGCCAACAGTGTGTAGGACGGCTTGAGATGGCTGGCAGTTGAGATTGGGTAGGTTGGTAGCCTAGGGCCTCTAAGATGCTAGTGTATTCGTGTTTGGCAGGCCATAAGAGTATGGCGCAAGCTAGCTACCCATCCTCCCTGTCGGTACTTCATTCGCGAATGGAGTTTTCAGCTTCCCTCGCCGATGCAGGAGAGCACTTACCACTGACGTCCGGAGCTGGGGACCCCAATCCGCGACAGTACCAGGCACGGTTCTTTTCTTATGCCTGAGTCAAAATAGAGAAGTATTACTATTCATGGACGCAAAAGCTGTTTGTCAACATTTTTACATGTGTGCGACTCTGCCTAATCTTCTACCACTTTGCCAGCAAGGATTTCTCCTGCATAGATTTATCGTCGTCTCCCCGCGACAGATGGGGCTTGTCGTCTGCAAAGTCCGTAGACGTGCGTATTTCGTACGGTGTTAGCCATGTATATACATGCCACGTCTAAATACTTGTTAAATCTCCATCATATAACATTAGTTTTCGTACTCTCTAACTGCCAAAAACTGCCATGCGCATACGTTGGCAAACGTTGGCAAAGTCACGCCGGCTAACACCGTACGAAACATGCACATCTGCGAATTTTGCAGACGATACGCCCCATCTATCGCGGGGAGACGACGATGGTTTCATTTTTGCGGAGTTAACAGTAGTAGATTCATATGCCAGAGTCTGGAATATGCAGGTACTCATAAACTGGGTACAGCTGCCTTCACATACTCTATGGTTTTCTACACTTATTCTGCCGTACTGGTACTGGTATTCAACCATTAGATCTCGAATATTAGTGGCTTTTTGCTTACGAATCTTAACAGATCAAGGACTGGAACATACCCTTTGATTCTAGTAGGAGGTATACTTCTAGGATTCTTCTAGGAGGTATACTAGGTCCGAATCGAATAATTCGATCATTTGAATAAAGCATTCGAATATACTAGGTTGATGCAAAAGTTCTTTCGCACCAAATTCAAAAATTCTTAACTTATTGAATTCTCAACGAATTTACAAGATTTAAATTTTCTGTAAGAGATGAACTCGTGCCCTTTGCAAATGTGTTTAAATTGTTTGTTAATGTGTACAAATGAAGGAGATAGAAGCTCAAAACCAAAATCACTCAAAATTTGAATTTTTCGTGTAGGGTCATAAAAAATCGGAAACTTGCAACAAAAACCGGAGCAGTCAGTATTATAGGTTCTTTTACAAGCTCTTTCCAACAGTGCAAAGTTTGTGCCGATTGAGCGTTTCTATGAAAAGTTATGATTTTCGAGCAAGCAATACAAAAGGGCGAATTTGATTTATTTTGGAATTTTCCAGGGAGTTCATAACTTTTTACAGAGACGTTCAATCGGCGCAAACTTTGCGCTTTTGGAAAGAGCTTGTGAAAGAACTTACAATACTGACTGCTCCGATTTTTGTTGCAATTCCGATTTTTTATGACCCTACACGAAAAATACAAATTTTGAGTGATTTTAGTTTGGAGCTTCTATCTCCTTCGTTTGTGCACATTAACAAACAATTCAAACTTTGCAAAGAGCATGAGTTCATCTCCTATAGAAAATTTGGATCTTGTAAATTCGTTTAGAATTCAATAAGTTATGAATTTTTGAATTTGGTGCGAAAGAACTTTTGCATCAACCTAATATTTGCATTCGGAATTTGATACTCGGAGTTTTTCCATTTTCGAATAATATTCGAACTCCAGTAATTGAGAAAACGGGGTTTCGAATAAAATTGGAAAACTTGATTACAGAACACAAAAATTCGAATAAAATGCGAAAACTCGAATAATCAAAAATGGGGTTTCCAATGATTTTATTTGAATGTTTT
Source organism: Cylicocyclus nassatus (assembly GCA_958299035.1). Taxonomy (NCBI): domain Eukaryota; kingdom Metazoa; phylum Nematoda; class Chromadorea; order Rhabditida; family Strongylidae; genus Cylicocyclus; species Cylicocyclus nassatus. Next base: position 55,239,916 of record CATQJL010000112.1, on the reverse strand, counting down.
ATTCGAATGTTTTATTCGAACTCGTATTCGAATGAATTCCGTAATCAGAACATTCGAGTTCGTTGCTGAGCCAACTGCTGAGTATCAAGCTCGTCGTCTGCCCGCAAAACTCGGTAATGCATCTTTTTGCAATCGTGATGATTTTTGAACTGTATGGATAGTCGCATTCCTCCGACTGCTTGCGAAGGGAAAAAAATAGGTGTGGACTTTTAACGATGCTTTTTCGATCAATGAGATAGTTCGCACTGCTACTGGCACCAAATCAGCAAATAAACAGATATAAAATTCAAGCTCATGTTCCAAGCTGTTCATATACTGGCTTTTGATACGCGAAGGTCCGCACTAGTGAGCACTCTTGTTTTGTAAAACTCATGTTGCACAACTGACTCTATCCTTTACCTTAGAGATTTTCGCCAACTGATGTAGTTTGAGTGAAGGGCATCACAGCTGCAGCGGAGATCTAGGCGGTTGCTAGATTTCACAGTTATATCACCTTGCAATAATGTTTTGTTTAGTAGATAATGGGAGGTAAAATATGACGTTTTGCTTGTAAAGACTAGTTGCCAACAGTAAGCTAAGAGGCTGGGAGTTCGTACAAGGGGGTAAGCGGGGCTGCTGATTGTGGATCAAAATTTACTTTATCGATTCCATCGATTTATGGTGAACTTTTAGCTACGAGGCTGGGAGTTGGTGGGCGTGGATAAGGGTGCTGATTATGAAAGGATCGTCTTTAGCCGAATATGTCGACAAGTTTTAGATACGGTTGCTCCAGACATTCGATAAACATACGAATATTTGTTCGAAATTCGACTTCCAATGTTCGAACCCAATCGATATTCAATAAGTCGATGTTCCGATTTTATTCGGGATTCATTCATTCGAGAATTTTTAAATCTCGAAATTATTCGATATTCGTTTATTCGACATTCGATGAAATATTTTGAACTTACTCAAGTATACTGGGAGGCCGCCACTAGAGCCCGCGACGCAGTCTGCGTCTCTCTGCGAGGGTGCTCTTTGATAATTCTCTAGCCTCTATTATGCCGCGAAGTCCCGCCTTTCAAACACCCATTTACATTTTGAATCCCACAAGGAAAGTGTCGGAAGTCGCAGTAGCTCTTATCAAGAGTAGGTACCATTCAAAGCAGCTTGAAATGCTGATTCCAAAACAACCTTGCATAGCTGCAGCACTAAACCGGGAATTATGGGCATTTCAATCAACATAACATTGTTTGGAATACCTTGTAATCTTGAAAATCGTCCGAGTGCTTGTTAAGCACTATGGCGTAACACCGGAGAAGGACTAGAATTATTAGATTGTAAAGAAAGTTGGGCACTTTCGGATTATTTATTTTCTGACACTTTTTTTGGTGCTCGGTCGAACTTTGACAACAAGATTTTTGTATTGTTCAGTTGAGGAAAGCTAAACTTTTTGAACGCTTATTTTTATGAATATCAAATCATGTTTGATCTGCACATCAAAAAAGTAAAATCTTTCCAACCATTTCGCAATTTCCTTTTCTTTTCTTTTTCTTTTCTGAACGATATCTTTGAACTGCCATTTTTCTGTGCAGTTTAAAGATACCGTTCAAATCATAGGTGATCTGAATGAAGAGCCTTTCAACTTCTAACCCACAACTGCATTCGCGTTTTGCGGTTTGCGCTCAGAAATTACAAGCCGACAAACTTGCCTCTAGCCGCAGCTCTTTTCGCATCTGACCATCGCTTCTGGGGAGGCGAGCAAGTGGTAACCAAGCAGCCGACTGCCGCCGCAGCCACCGCCAGAGCTGGCGTCAGCGTCGCCGCATACAATAAAATAATCATGCCAATCGTCTGAAATTTTCTGTCAAGAGGTCTCCTCTCACCTCGTCGCTCTGAGGTGCGATATCAGCCTCAGGGGCAGCGTATATCAATGATTATATCATTTTCAGCAAAAATTCTATAATTTACTAATAATGAATGAACAAATTTACAATCGAGAACGGTCATGCAATTCAATTACTTAAAATAACCAACAGTTGAAATAATCCAAAATACCAAAAGGGTTTAGTTATCGAAATATTTTTCTGGGAATCAAAATCGGAGGAGAACCTACAAGACATGATGAAAAAAAGTCTAAATAGCATTTCGAGATTTAATGATGTTAGGCGAGATGAATAAGCCAAGGTAGGTCAAATGATAAATTTTTTTGCAATGTTTCCTTTTTTAATGTATAGACAAGATACGATTGGGCATCGATGAAAGAATATAGAAAAATGTTTTGATGATGAACACTTTTTTGCACCTTAAATTATTTCAACTTCTCCTTATTTTAGGGAATTGAATTTCATAACCGTTTCCTTTAGGATCTACTACTCTGTGCAGATTTGTTCATTTGCCTTTTATCAATGGATTATAGATTTTTTGCTGATCAAAATAATAAAAATTGTGATGATAGTGCTGCCCCTGAGGCTGGTATCGCACCTCGCGTGACGAGGTGCGAAGAAACCTCTCGGCAAGAGATTCAGACGGCTAGCATAATTATTTTACCATATGCGGCGGCGATGACGCCAGCTCTGACGGCTGGCTGCGCAGCAGTCGGCTGCCTGGATACCACTACCCAGTAATCAAAGGTTTGGTCCGTCCTGTGCAGAACTAGAAAAGTTTAAAGTCACTTACTCGAAAATTAGCGCATTCTTTGGGGGGTAAAAATGCCCAATTTTTCAAACTTTTTGGGAAAAATATTTTGCAGGTGGTCTCTCAAAAATGTGAATGGTGCCCATACCGGCCCCAGCAGACCTCTTATAACTACAGTATCTGGGCTCTCCAGCGTTCATCATGCCTGAGATAATCCTGCACAAACAGGCCAATTTCGCGTGGGCCTTCTTGCCTTTTGCACATGCTGGTGGACTGCAGTGAGGAGCTGAAAAGCTAAGAAGAGTAGCTTTGAAAAGAATCAATCTGCTCGAAGTTACAGCTACTTGAAAAAAATTTTCGCAAGTGCCCGGAAACTTTCTTTACGACCTAACACATTAAACATTGATAAACTGTTTCTTTTATGTTTGAGCACAAAATAAGTGAGTTTTGATAATTTTGGCTATTCTCGGCGTTATCAATTTCTCGCAAATCAAACTCAATAGCTCCAGGCCCAGATTCGCTTTGCAGCAAAGAAGGATTTTTTAAAATCACTGTTTCAAGCTGTTTCAGGTGCTATCTATTTCATGTCAAAGAGCCACTGCAACTTCTGACTTCCCTTGTCAGAAGAAAGTCTAAGTTTTTTGCTCGAGGTGAAATTGACCGACTTCAAGCTATGCCTAAAGTGCAAACGCAACCTCTTCTTCTAATGACACGTCTTACATCGCGGCTAATACGATAAGTGGACGGATTCGGTATTGCGACAAGCTTAATTCTTTTGCCAAGGTTTTCAACACGATCTCAACACATTTGCATTCAGGGTCAGCATAAGGCTACGCATGCAAGAGAAGCGACAAAGGAAGTGAAATTACTAGTGAAATAGCATTCGGTTACATCAAAACACTCTTTTAAGTTTGAAGATAATCTTGGAGACGATATTATTGCGTTTTCGAGAGCTTCGATGAGCTTGACGAATATGAACAGTAGGCCAGGGTCAGCGTCTTTACGAGATGAGCGGGGAGGCTAAGGAGCAGCTCGGCAAAGGCACGGGAATGCGTGAAAAACTCTAAATGAGTAATCCCTTACATCTTGGCACCGAGCATTTATACTTTTCAGAAGACTGAAGTGGGCGTCATTTGCACTAAAAAGATGAAACGGAAACGAAAAGAGGCAAGAGGCGTAGGCGGTTTCAAGTTTTTATGCAACGGAACATTTAGATAAATAAATGGTGTCGTCATAGTAGTCTCCTAAGCATCGGAAACGGGTAACGGATGAATTGAATAAGCGATTATAATGAGTTCAGGAATGTATTAGGTCGTTTCATAAGTTCGTCGACTTTTTATTTTTGTCGCCGTTTTTCGATGAAGCGGTTGGTTTACGGCAAAGTACCTATACCAATGAAAAGAGAAAATCTTGCTCTACAAGAATTGTTGTTCGTTTTTGGAGCAAACTTGAATCCCCTTCTTTTACGACTTATCAAAGCAAAATTTTTTGAGAGGCAAAAATTGGCGATTGCGGCAACTGCAACTTTCGATCCGTATACAGAGCCACAGGTGGGAATTTTTCGTCTGAAGTTGTTATGAGTGATGAGAAACAACTGTTTGCGGTACTACGGTGCATATAAAAGTAGTTTCCATATCCAAAGAGAGGCTATAAAGAAAGAGTGAGCGCACGTTTACCATGTGTGTAGATGTTTTGCGTTTGGCACAATTTTAAGAAGTTCCCACGTCAAAAAATTTTTTTGAGAAAGCGCAAAATGTTGGTCAGAGCTTGTACTTATACATCTACACCATTTGAAAGAACGTATCCATTCCTCAAGTTCCGATAGGAGAACCGATACATTGTGTCGCTAAACAACGCGCCAAACTCAAGCGGCAGCAGTCCAAGACAACAACCATTGGGACCTTGTTCAAACGGTTCTATGCATATTGGCATGCTGCAAATTTGTCAGTGTTTCAATCTTGCGTGCTACTATCCATCCCGCCTACCTATGACAGAAACATCTTGCGAAATACGGACCAAATGCGGAAACTGCAGTTGCCGCAACCGCCAATTTTTGTCCCTCAAAAACTTTGCTTTGATAAGTCGTAAAAGAAGGGGATTCAAGTTTGCTCCAAAAACGAACAACAGTTCTTGTAGAGCAAGATTTTCTCTTTTCATTGGTATAGGTACTTTGCCGTAAACCAACCGCTTCATCGAAAAACGGCCACAAAAATAAAAAGTCGACGAACTTATGAAACGACAATATATCGCAAAAAAGCTTTTTATCATAACGGTTATGCACACAAACAGGCTGCGGAGAGCTGAGAAAGAGAGTTGTGGCAAAAGCTCCATGAGTATATCAGCGATATACCAGGAAACAAGCCAGTACTTTTCTAGACTAGTATTGTGCAAGAAGTGATCAAAAGGAACAAGATGCATATGAGGTAGAGGTCTTGATTAAAAAACGCGCGTTAAGAATATCTGATTGCAAAGCGGGGTGAAAGCGTCAGAGAGACGAAGGAACTATACATCACGTATGTCTACAAAAATACACTCGGGAAGGCAAACGAGAGATATACCGGGTCGCAGGAGCAAAGTCACAAATGACACGAAACGTCCCTATACAATATCTAGGACGAGTGGGAATATTGGCTTAGTCAAGCAGAAGAGGGAATGATGGCGTTCAGAGAAATGTCATCTAAAAGCCACAAGAGACATCTATCACAATAGCTGGGACTTGTGCAAATGAAGGGAAGAAACAACACTGAGAGTTCGCACTGCATGATTAAAAAGAACGGCAAGACGACAAACTCAGACGACATCCAGCGAGTTCTGAAGAGAACTGTATTTGGGGCTAATACGGCTACTCATTCGGACGATAGAATGCGAGAGGATGTTAAGCGAAGTAAAATGTACCGATTTGGAAGAACAAAAGGGGACATTGCAGGCTGCTCTACGTACCACCTTCACCTCGTGAACCACACCTGAGGATGCTGGGAGGAAAAATATTGAAAACGAGGCTTTTTAGCATCATGAAACTAGCCCATAACCGATGCGAATATGTAAATAACTGTGACGTAGCGGACGCCTTATACACAACTGGGATCATGATTTATGCATGAAAGCATTAGGGAAAAGCAATGTGAACTACATGCCGTATACCTTGATTAGGAGGAGACGTACGACAAAATCCGCAAGAAATAATGGTGAGCACCGCGTAGACACGTGGTACCAAAGAACTATGTACAAATTCAAATAACTGCGATCAGGGTTCGGTACTAATACCGCTTCTGTACGTTACCGTCACCGTCTTGATAGTCACAGAATTTATACGGCCCCACCATGGGCACTCATGTACGCAGATGAGGTAATCTTATTGGCAAGTGCAGGCAAGAAGTTCAAGTGGATGTGGAGAAGTGAAAAAATCAGCCGGAGTTACGTGGGCCAAAGCTAAACACAACAAAGGTGGAGTACATGGAGTAAGGAGCCCAGACACTTGGGTCCATTCAGCTCGGAGACACGTAGCGGTCTCTCCGCAGACGCTAGCGACGGACGAGATTAGCAGGGTGTATCAGGGTAAAGTAGAGATGCAGACAGAAGCTCGTTGAGGTAAACGAAAGTGGCGAAACCTCAGATCGCCAATACACCGCACGCCTAGTTCGGCCAAAGGTGCTACATGAAGTGAATGCTGGCCAGTCGCAACTAGGAGAGAAAGATCGGCGTAGCGAGGCAAATGAAAGCTAAGATGGACTATAAGAGCCACCATGCTCGAATATCACGAATGACACACTACGAAGCATGATGAAGGTTACTAAGAAAACGCAAAAAGACGCCATTAATGGTATGATACATGAGCAAGCCTGCGAGAAGAGAAACACATGGCTAGATCGACCATGCCAGTGAACGTGCCAGGAAAGAAATTGAGGGAAAGATCTAAGATGCAATGGCTAAACAGTGTCAAAGCAAACATAAAAGAACTTAAGAATGGTAAAAATCCTGCCGAGAAATACGGAGGAACTCACAAGAGCAGCCGATTCCGCAAAACGGGAACATTGCAAGAACAAAGAAATATATAATTTAGCAGGGCTATTTCATAAGGCAAGTTTGCCTCTTAAACTGCTTTCTCTGGATGTTTTCCTTTACTCTCTTTTTCTCAGAGCTTGCAAGCATTTACAAAGAAAAATTGGCTAACGTTTTTTTTATTATAGCATCACGAAAATTCCAAAGGGAAACAGAATTTCATTAAGGACAAGTTTGCAAACTTATGTTAAAATTCGATTTTGTGCTTAGTATTAGCTGAGTGCTTTTCCTTTTCTTGAATCTCCTAAACTTCAAAAAACTAAGATGGGTAAGATGGATGCTCGATTTTGTTCGTATAAAGTCGTACCAAGAACTTTATGTTGAGGAGCAGAATCGAGAGATATGTTGCTCCAAAGATGTCATGGAAGCACTTATTAAGACTGTGGACCTAAGCAGATTATACAAGAGTTTTATTTTCGTTACCAACAGAAACAACCATGTAAAGAATCTAATAATTTCACATTGTTCCCCGCAATCAGCACCAGGGACGTTGCAGACTGACCACTCGCTGATGGCAATGAATGGTCGACAATTTGTTATTGTTTGATATGAGCTTTTGCAAATAACATGAAGAGCGTTCAGTACATTTCCCTTGCCATCAGAACTGTTCGGTGAGGGCTTAAATGATTCCGAACTTGTGTTCATTACCAGAGCAAAAGATGTTATTTTGCACTGGTCATCATATATGTATTGTCCGAAAGTACGGGAATGCCCAACAACCTATTCCATGCGCGCAAAGTGCTTGAGTTTCCTATTTAAAATCAAAATATTAAGAAAGAAAGTGACTTTTCTCTGTTAATGAAGTATTTTCACCATTTTGTAAGCTCAAGCAGAAAGTCTGGTTGAATGAAACTTACAAGTAGAAAGTCAAAGGATCTCATTGTTTTTACTCATGCTGATATGTTGATATGCTTCACATTATAGTTGGAACGAGCAAAAATTTTCACCGAATGAACGAATATTGAATAATCAGTTTTTAAAATTTTTTCGAACGAATGAATGTCGAATAATTGATTTTCGAAAAATTTTCGAACGAATGACTATCGAATATTTGATTTTCGAAAATTCTTCGAATGAACGAATATTATTCGACTTTCGATTTTCATTTTATTCGAATTTGAATATTCGAATATTGGCATATTCCAAAATTCGAATGAACGAATACTTGAATAACCGAAGTTGATCGAATATTCGACTAATTTCGATTAAATGTTCGAATATTATTCGAATATTTGAATGCAATATTCAAATATTCGAATATTCGAATAACTATCTTTTAAAACTACTCGCATGAATGAATATTCGAATAACCTTTATTTAAAACTCGTCGAATGAACGAATATTCAAATAAGTCATTTTTCGAAATCGTCGAATGAGCGAATTATTCGAATATAGGCCTTTCTCATTTATTCGACTATTCGAATAATCGAATAAATGGACTTTCTCAAATATTCGACTATTCGAATATTCGAATAGTCGAATATTTCGAATAAATTATTCGAACACGAATATTCGGTGCTAACTATACTTCACATGAAGGAATTGCTGATATAAGCTTGTTATAATTGAGATACCGCCTCATTGGTCATCATGCACATCGCTTTCAGAATTAATTTCAAAATCAAGGTGCGCTGAACTTTCAGAGTGCAAAAATGGAGTATTGCTAACATGATGAGTCAGCAAACTTGTCGTATTTTTGTTTGAAGCATTGTTGTTCGAACTTTTTACCATCTTGCGCAAGGCTTAGCAGAGGGACGCTTTTACACGCAAGACCGTTGGTGAAGGAGAATCAAGAAGGAACCGCGAGGTTATCAGGACTTATTACCAAATGACAAATTATCATTGAGCGCAACACTAACTCTTAGCAATTCGCATGTATAGCTCATCTCGCCAGTGGACAGAAGAGTTAGCACGTTACAATTGCGATCATTGCATCCTGCCTATGCGCCGTTCAACATTTACGATATTGTTCTGAAAAAGATTGGTCAAACATTAGATTACTGCAATGCTTCATAAGGCAACTGAATGGTATTTTGTTCTGAGTCAAACGTTCTAGCTGGTTTTTGGGGTTAATCTAACAATAAACAAAAAATTTGATCGTCAAGCCAAAGAAAACAGGCCCCCCGTCAAATTAGATAATCTCCCCCAATCTCACATTCGTCAGTCGAAGTGGCGACCGCCCATCTTCTCATGTTTTTTGCCCACTTGAACTGGCAGTTGACCAGTCGGTCAACTGCCGCAGAGATTTGCCGTGTGCCGCAGGTTTAGAACGGACTGGGAGGTAAATTACCTGAGATAGTGTGCTAAGGTGGGAAAATAGAAAAGTGGCCCAAGTTGCTTGTGATTAACTTACAGTACACCGCAGTTGACGTTCTTTGCGGTGCAAAACTCACGAAACTACGCAATTTCGGGGACTTAAATGGGAGAGGATCGATGGACAGCTGCGGATTGGGTGAGGTAATGGGAAAGAAGCTTTTGGCCTTTTTTTTGCGGCGCTTACTTTTTCAGAAAAACCGCTTTAGATGGGAAAAGTAGATTTGTCTATCTATCTGTTTTTCGCCAATTGTAGTTCTTCCATGTATGAATGCTAAGATACTGTGAATTTGTACTAATTGCACCAAACCAAACCGAACCACTACTCTGGCAGTTAAAATGCACTAATTTCATTTACTTTAGCAAACCTGCGCAAATGGCAAAAATGTTCTTTCCTTGAAAACGCGAACATCCACAAAGCAATCCTTAAGATTAATGCTCGCTTGGCAGTGCTGAGATGTCGTTACGTCATATCAGGCCTACCTTAGTCGTACCACGGGCCATAGTGTGGCAATGCAGTAAATAGCTAGTGGAAATGAGTGAGTGCTCTTTCGTCCAAAGTGAGAGGTAGGTAATCTGCAAGCCTTGTAAGACAAATAATACTAAACAACAGTATTTATGGCCCGTAGTAAAGCTCGGCCAGGGGAGATGATCTGAGGTCCTCATATAAGCTCCGTCAGGTGAAATGAAGACCGCCCACTTTTCCTTGCTGTAAGTATGCAAAGTCACCTGACAGGTAAGCTTCAGATCAAACCCGGCAGGGAGATTCAGCTCCTGATCGAGTCATCGGAGATGAGCCGGCGATGACATTGCGCAAATACTGTGCTAAAGAAGAGACCCAGAGAAAAGTCTCGTAAGTTGCTCGCGAGTGACTTACGAGACACAGCAGTTGACAAACAGTTCTTTTGCAGTGCAAAACTCCCAAAACTGCACATTTTGGGGGGCCTAAGTGAGTGAGGATCGATGAACAGCTGATTGCGCGACGAAATTGAAAAAAGGTTTCGTTGTTGCTTGTTTTTCTCAAAGAACTTCAAGCAACTTCTCAAGCTTCATATAACAAGAAGGTGAATTTACTTTTCTATTCATTTCTCGCTAATTGTATTTTTTCCTCGTATAAATACCAAAATATTGTGTATTTGTTTTTCTTGTTGTTTGCTAGATGAAATCTCTAATAGCGGTTATCATCGATTTTTTCGACGGCAGTCGCTATGAAGAATCGCCAGGCTAATTAGCAAAAAACGCACCTCTAGCCGCACTCGAAGCACAGCTCTGCTGCTTGAAACGCATTAGTCTTATCCACTTGACTAACAATGCACAAATGGCAAATATAGTTTCACTCTTGAAACCGCAAACGTCCAGAAAGCGATCTGCTCCAGATCAATCGCTCCGTTGGCAGTGCGCTAAAGCGCCGTACGTCAACTTAATTTCGCCTCAGTCGAGTTGGAATGACGGAGGCTTACTACGGACCTATATAAGCTTGCTCACATCAGGATTATCAACTACTGAATTTCATTTTTAAACGAATCTTCTGTATCATTATATAAAGATAGTACAGTATGGTAAGGACGCGCTGTACTTTTGTTGAAGACTAATTTGAGGAATGTACAAAAAACCACTTCCTCTACCGTACAAAACCTCAACAGGGAAAGCTTACTTGAATTCGCCTTTTGATATGAGAACACATATGTCTGGAATCAGCTAGCAACGCTGACTTCAAGTATGCTGTTCGTAGCTGCTGATCATCATTCTAAAGCGAGTTAGGGCCTCTTTTCTGTGCGAAATCTGTGCTCATTGACTTACTGATGCTACGGTGTCGACGTCTGGGTGGTTTTGCAATAGCATAATGCACCCTTTCTTGATCGAAAGACTCAATCTGGTGCTACTTCAGATCCTAGCAATTCTTCGGATTCCCATCCACAGGCCCTCTTACCATATCAAGAAGTATGTCATTACTCACAATAGCAAGCTCATAACTCGCTTCGGAATGATGCTCAGCAGCTGGGAGCAGCATATTTGGAATCAGCCCAAAGTGAATCCAAATACGCTGTCTCAAATATATGTATGCTATATGCTCTCACATCAAAAGAAGTATCTAAGTTAGTATCCTTCCCTTGTCTTTGCATTGGTATAGCCAAAGCTCGGCTGACTGAAGTGTCATATTCTTTGGTACAGGCCTTTAGTGTATACTTGCACTCTAATGTGGAAAAATCCTTGCAGCAACAATAAGTTTAGAAAAAATGATTTTTTGCTTCCTTTGAACCTCTTAATTTCTTAGAATTAGTGATAGTCAAAAAGAAGCATATGTTGTCGGTTGTCCAAAATTCGAAGCTTTTTGCAAGTGCCTCAGAACAACCGTTATTTTTATTGAACTTATTGCGCTTCTTGTTTGTAGGCTATTTAGACGTGCTCCTCATGCTCTCTCTAACATTTTTCTACTTCGTTTATTCCTAAACAAAAAGCCTCAAGGAAGATTATTCCTTAACCAAGCTTTTACTCAAATTCATTTCGCAATATTTTTTTATGATGACATGAATGAAGATGCTAAAGATGCATATAGGGCCTACGCAGACTTCCATCTAGTAAGTGCTGGGATAAAAACCTTGATTTTCATACATGGTGCATTGTTACAATCATCTCAAAACTTACAAAAGTTGAAAACCGCCGTAAAATTTTCTCTTGGTTCCCATACCAGAGCCGTCAGTGAGTATTCAAGATGGAACTTTCCAGCTTTATTGTCCGGAACTAATGTAAGTAGGGAATTTGAGTTTTTGGAAGGACACTGTCCTTAGAAAAGGGTTGAAATCATACAATTTGATTCAGCAAGATTTTCTACGAAACAAATTCCTAAAATCTGTGCGCAACTTTACTTCTGGTATTGGCTTGTAACTATACGTTGTAAGGTTTTTTAGACTGCCAAAGTGGAAGGGATTAAGCAAAATTTTACTTATTAGTCTGCCATAAAAAAATGATTGTTGATGTTCTACTGGAACAAGTAGATACTAGGCAGAGAATGAGTGAATTTTCTATGGGATTCTGAAGCTTTGCCCTGAAACTTGCGGATCCTGCATTAAGTTCCGAACAGCTGATATAAAATTGAATATAATTGACAGATAATTTGTTGATTCGAAAATCAAATCGTGTGTTTATGCGGAAACAAACAATAGAAGTATGGAAATTAGAATTAGTAAATAGGAATTATTCAACAGATAGGCACAGATAAGGCAGATAAACTGATGCCACTCACCAAAAATAACCACACAACCTTCATGGTGTTGAACGAGTAAGTATATAGATCTGCTATGCACATTATATACTTGGTACTAGGTCAGGTGGTTTCTAGATCCGTGGCGTATCGCCGGCGACAAGACGTGTTGCTATACAATTGCTGTAGAAAAAAACATCTAACGATAACGGGGAAAAGTCCGCTGGCGACGATAGATCTAGAGTGGAATATTGTGGGAAACAGTTTTTAGAAACATACCTGATATGAACCATTTAGGTTCCAACACAAACTCGGCACCCCGGTGACTCGAAGGATACTGCCATTCTGCACACGACCTAAAAAAGATCGCATGTATTATGTCGTTCCAAAAGTTGTTCTGTCCTTTTTGTCCTGTCATAAGAAGACTAGGATAAAGGTGAGAAAAACTTTTCTACAGTTTTTCTTCCTCTTTCCAGCGGTGTTGAGCTGATTCCTATTGTGGTTATCAGAATGATTAATTTCAAACCCTTGATTTTACCATAATGCAGCAGTCCTTGAAATTCTCATCTTGAACTTCCGGAGGAGTTTCGATAACAGGTGGATGGAGTGAACAAGGTGCAATAAATGAAGTTTTTCCTTCTTCAGCTCACTTTTCAACATTTCAAGATATTCTTGGAATGTGCTCAATTTTGCAAAGTCGTGATAAACCCTGAAAAATCTTTGGAACTTAAGAGTTCCAAGAACTAATTATCATTCAACACTGATCGTATAGAACAAGTAAGCGTTCACAGCTCTCAAATAAGAAATCTGTATTTTTTCGGTAAGAGCCCACTGGATCTTCCAAAATTTACAATTATGATTTTTCCATCCGCCAAAGTTCACAAATCGAAAGTTCAAAAAAACACTTATCAGAAAAATAACACCCGAGCTGCTCGTCAGTTGATGCTCTGCGAGGTTTATTTAGCCAAATATGAAATTGTTAACATCAGAAAATTGATCTAAGAATTTTTGAAACAGATCAGTTGTTGAAATTATAAATCTGTTCTTTTTTGACCGCTTTACCGGAAGAGATCTGTAACTGTGAACAAAATATTTCTTGCAATAGGCGCTCTAAAAATTCAATCTTACTTCTGAAACGACTCACTTCAAGTCCATTTTTGCTCACACTGACTTGGAGTTAAGCTATTGGAGTTAAAGTTTGAGAAATTGCTAACAACGAACCCTAAAGAAATCAATTGAGTTTGATACAAAATAATCACATCACGTATTATCACTTGGGAATGACGCACAAAGCAAGAAAAATCACTGCTTAGATACGTTGAATGCTCCTTTGCTCAAAGGAAAAATTCGTGTTTGAAAAGCTTGACACGGGGTGGCTTGAGTACATTCAATGAGACCAGCGCACAAACGACGTCGTTAGCATAAAGTGCTTTTCGTCACCCATTATCTAAATCTTCAACAAAAATTTCTGCGGTATCGGATGACTTGATGCATTGCTTGTGATCGGAGGGAATTTTGCTAGCCCTATTGCTTTCGAATATCCTTATTATTACAACATACTTTCGCCTTAGAATGCGTTGTTGAATGAGACTGAATGAAACAAAATTCAGATAAATTTTGGCCGAACAAGTAGAAGTTTTCTTTCAGAGGTAGGCAGGGAGATTGCGTTTGGTCAAATGCGAAAATTGTTCTTGCTTTTCGACCTGAGTCAAGCACATCAAGCAGAAAGTAATTTTGTTTGTTGCAGAAGAACTTTTAACTGTTTGTTTGATTCAGTCTGCAAAGGACCATTTTCTCTACCCACCCAATAGAAGATCTTAAATTTTGGCTGGCTTTCGGAGAAGAGCAAATGTTTGCTAATAATGAGGTCTCATAAATATAATTAACGTGTTGCCACAAAAAGCAATTTACTTTTTTCGATTCCTAAGGGGTGGAAAGCTTATCGATAGAAGCGAGATTTACAAGATGGCATGACGTTTGCACACTTTGATCCACACCAAGTTCAAAGTCAATATTAAAAAGTCGTGAATGCCCAAGTATAAAGGATGATATTTTTGCCTCCTATAAAAATATTACTGATCTCACCCGCTTCATTAAGACTTCACATCAGGCACTCATATTACCAATGCTTTTTTTATCCGGCTCGGAAGAAGGAAAACGAAATAAAAACCTTCAAAAATATAACCGTAAATTTTCCGCTCTCTATAGGCTTTAGTTTTCGGAAAACTTTGGAAACTTTGGATATAAGTCTTCTCAATTGAGTACCTAGCTAAAACCAATATTTTATTTGAGCTTTTAGAGAGCAAGAAGTTTACGGTCGTCTTTTTTAAGCATGTAGTATACAACCACCTATGTGGAAACAGCACAAGCTTTGTAGAACCATTAAAAACTTTTTGTTTTCTTAATTTCCTAATTGAAAAAAATACAGCAGCGCTACATATGATTGCTTGATGTGGATTGTGCATGCGCGAGCGAGTGAGAGATTGTAGTGTTTTTGTAAACAAAGATATAATATTCTCCCTCTTTTTGAGAATCCAGAACTTCTTGGACTTCGCACTTGTTCAGAGTGAATTGCAGCTGATGTGAAGTTTCAGTTGGCCACGCACTCAGAGAATTTTGGGGTGGTTCTCGAAATTTTTGCAAGCCCATATCCCTTAAAATCTAGAAAAAGGGAGCGGTGGCGGCAGCCACACCCCGAAAAAATTTTACAAGGCTAATTTGAATTTTTACAAAAATTCTAAAAATTGTTTTGATTACTTACAAGAATAAACAAGTCACTTGCACATTTCATAACCCATAATAAGTATTAGGTGGGTGCAAAAGTTCGTTCACCAGTTTTCCAAAAAAATCATAACTTGCTTTCTACTTGATGAATTTCTTTCATTTTATATAAATCTAAAAGAGAAAACCTTTCTCTATATAGCAATACCTTGGCCGCGAATTGAAAGAAAATAAGAAATAATAATAAAGAAATAATAAAAATAAGAAAGTTTAAGGGATAGAAGTAATTGAAGAAAGTTACTCAAGATTGGCATTTTTCAAACAGGGTCACAAAAAATTTTGAAAGTACTTTTGTTCGACAGAGAAAATTTTGCTTATTATCGCAGCACCTTTTCCATAAATCAAAACGAAAAGATCGAGAGCTAAAAGAAATAAAGGGAATTACTTCAGTTTTGCAATTTTTGAACAAGCCTAAAAATGTCACAGCAGAAGCCAGAATAACATAAATTTAGGTTTTATAACCTCTCTATTCTAGCTGAGCAAGTTTCGAGCTAGTCGAGAGCAATTTTGATTTTCGTGAAAAACGCACACCTGAAAATCCGAAAAATCACGAAAACTAAAATTGCCCTCAATTAGCTCGATGTTCAGCTAGAAAGAGGAGGTTATAAAACCTATATTTATGACTGTTTCGGTTTCTGCTGTGACATTTTAGGCTCTGTTGAGCATGCTCAAAAAATGCAAAACTGAAGTAATTCTCTTCATTTGCTTCTAACTGTCGATCTTTTTCGTTTTGACTATCGAAAATGTGCTGTAGTAATGAGCAAAATTTTCTCTATCTAACAAAGGCACTTTCAGAATTTTTTGTGACCCTGCTGAAAAATGCCAATCTTGGATAATTCTCTTCAACTGCTTCTAACCTTCAATCTTTCTCATGCCAATTCATGGCAAAGGTACCGCTATATAGAGAAAGGTTTCCTCTTTCAGATTTATATAAAATGGAGGAAAGCCATTGAGTAGAAAGAAAGTTATGATTTATCAAAAAACTGGCGAACGAACTTTTGCACCCACCTAATAGATTTCGAAATTTCTCGACCTTGGGGGAGGGGGAGGGCCTCCCCTCCCCCCTTCCTCGGTCCGCCATTGCTATAAAAGGAAGTGTAGAAAAAAGATTGAAAACTTGTCGGACAAACTGATACTTACGAAATTTCAGATATTTTAGATTACATCTAATCTATTAGGTTGTCCTATAAGTCTTTTCATACCTGACTTTTCAACGACATAAATCAGTTCTTCTTGAACTTCTGATAAATTGCAGGGTACCATTCGACAGACCAAAGTAAGCTCTACAAGATGGCGTTCAAAAGTTCGCACCAAGTCCAATCCGCAACACGCTCCAAACCAAAATAAAAAATTTTCCCGAATTTCCGAAAAAACGAAAATCATCATATCTCAGTTCAAAACAGCTCTGCAAATTTCCTATTTTTTCAGGCGTATACTCTCCTCATCGGATATTTATAAATGCACTTGCTGCATTTTTCTGATGGCTAGAAACCAAGAAAAAAATAATGCGCTCAATTTTCAAGCTTTGCCTGTATCACTTCTGTATTCTCCGCAAGTAGGTGATTATATAGCTTATTCGCTCAGAATTACTATCAAAAATTTGCAGCCTACTAGGTGCTGTAGTTCCTGAGAAAAATCGAATTGAAGGTCCGAATATTGAAAAACTTATGGGACAACCTAATATGTGATGCAAATGACCACACCGAACTCACAGAGGTAATGATGCTATAAACGCAAAACTCGGTTATTATTCGAAATGGCTAGTCCACTTAGTTCCTTACCTAATGTTAAAAGTGGAAGTGGGAAAAATGATTCAGCTGTCTAGTACTTCCATTAATGTGTTATAAATGTCTTCAAGTTAAAATTGACTCAACTCAACAGCTATGCTATACTACAAAACTTAGATGCAGCCTGTTCACGCGTGATATCTTTCGGGCACGTTAGTATTCAAGGCTTTCCCACATAGAAGACTTTTTGAGAATTTATGTGCACACATAGCAAAGTATTTCAGCAGGCAGATGGGAAATCATTTTCCCTTGAGCGCGTTCTTATCCAGATACGATCTCGTAAAACAAAGCATTATTGCCTGCCGAAGATCCAGATCCACTCAATGTTGGACAAGTTCAGCAAGACGCGTGCCAATCGTTCTTATCCGTGTATCATAACTATCACGATAATCGCTCATCCTTGGGAGAACAACCTTGCTATAGTCTTACTGAAGTTGCCCAGGAATAAGCTAGAGCTTGGAATGTGATTTGATAGGAACAAGTTAACCTGACGGAAGTTAGCGTAAGATTAGATCATGATGCAATGATTAGTGGATGACCTGCATAGTTTTCTGTACGGCTGCAGTTTTCCACCAATTAATCTTTGCTTAATATTCAAGATGGCATGAAGTAGTTTCGGTTTGTATTAGGTAAATCTTTTCATTTTCATTGTGTTACCTACAGTCTTTCTATATTAATTTCAATGTATTACAGAATGCACCAAAAATAAAAACAAAAAGGGCATAAAATTTGGCTTTGGATCACACTGTCCCTTGCTGGATGAATAGGTCGCTCTCCATCTCCAATAAGTGAGTAAGGCTGCACCCTTACCCGAACGCATAGGAATGAAGTGAATCACCAGGGCCTGGCTGAGCAACTTGACCCTAGGCGGACGAATCCGTCATGCTCCCTGGGCGAGCGAGAAGGGGACCACGGCTCGGCGCCAGCTGGAATCAGGAAGACTTTGAAACGAGCCTCCTTTTGATTTCTCAAATTTCTACTAAGTCCCCAATGACCCTTTCTTTGGCCCCCTCCTCCTCTGCACTGCTTTTGCTTTTCTTCTTCTGTGTGGATGCGGCTCAACCCAAAATAAAGGGAGGAAAACCGAAAACAAAGAAAAATGAAGACGTACAGCCTCACTTCTTTACCCTCCACTTCCCTTCTCTTTGTCTTCCTACCACTCACCGTCGGCATGCCGTTGGCATACGGGCGGCAAGCTAACAAACATCGGCATAAAGGGTAGACACGCCATCCGCATGTCGGCGGCAAGCCAGCAGCATTACCGAGGCATACCTCGGCATGTTAACAAACAGTGGCATGCTGACCCACAAAAACGATATCCCCTTCGCTTTTTCACTCAAAACGGCATGCGGCTTGACCTGGTTCCAACTGCGCCGAGCTCTAAAGGGGCACCTCAAAGCAGAGGGCTCAATCCCCAAATTGAGCATATAGGGCTGGCAGAAACAATTGCTTGTCTGTTTAGAAAAGGTCGCTCAAAGTGATAAGACGGGGCATCGACCACCAACCGCGGAAACAACCGCAACCACCATGCTTGCAAAAAAGACACACATAATGCACGTGAAAGCAAAGTCCACAAATCTCTTTGAGCTTGCAAAAACTGTTGAGGAACCCAGATCGCTAAAATGTCTCAAAAATACAGCAAACATACAAAAAGTTTCTACAGCAAAGAATTTGTGCAAAAATCGTGAAAGGTCTTGGAAATTTTAGCGTTCAAATGTCGATTATGTCCAAAGCCTGCGTGACATTCATAGCGGCTGACTTTTTGCGAAATTCTAAAGAATTTTTGCAAGAAGTCATCCCACTTGGGAGTCGATTAAGCCATCTTGCTGTGCAAATAAAAGAGTTGAAGGTATTTGAAAGATTCTTGTCCCCAATTTGGGGTATCCCATTGAAAAACTTCCTGTTTGATTTCCGCAAGATGTGAAACCCCAGTTTTAACTCGGTCTCAATCTGATTTCTAACGGATAGTGCGGAAGCGAAAAATCAAATTATTGCATATACTTCTGTACTTCAGAGTACATAGAAAACGATAGTCTCAAGCCATAGGCAGACAAAGCTTGAGGGTAAGTTTTGACAGCATCTGTAATTGACTATTCTAGTAACTACTTTTAGGACCAATTCTGGCTTTTCGATGTTTTTAGAAAATTTTTTGAAGGGGATGCGTATTCAAAAAGAGCTAAAACATAGGTCTTATACAAACGCACCGAGAGGTTTTTATCATCGCTTTGAATGTTCTTCATAATAACGAAAAGGACATTAAAGCTTTTGGTGACTGATTTATATTGCAGAGGAAGATTGAGCTGATCGTCAACAAGGGCCAAGATCTAGTAACGACAACGCTCAAGAACTATATCGTCGTCCACGTAAGTACGGAGTGGGCACAGGGCCCGGCACGCGTTGGTTTGGAACAATTTTGGAAACGAAGTCCACCATAACTTCGCGAAAATTTACGAAGTCCCTCTTAACGTAGAAATCAGTAGGGAAACCTTACGCAACCAGATCAACATTGAAAAAGCGAAAAAAGCGCATTTTGAGGTATCTATAACAAAAAAGCAAAAAGAAAACATTTCGAGTTAATCAAAGGCACTGTCATTGGATATGATACCATTTTTGTGCTCAGAATGTCGAAAACCGCCTCCAACCAAATTTGTGGCCTCAACAATCTGGAGATGCGTTTTTCGCCACATAGTTCAAAGGACACCGCATGTGATTGGAGCGCGATATCTATCAAGGCATAGATTTACACTACTTTTGGCTCATGAATAAGAGGAGAGGCAATGATTTGATTCGCTCTTTTCACTGTATAATAGATTTTTTAGCATTCTAATCGTCCAAATTGAAAAGGTATAAAACTTATGTGAACTCTCCGATATTTATGCTCCGAACCAACCCAGTTGGTTTGGTGTTGGTCTGGAAACCAATAAATTCGGGAACGGGTATTAGGAAGCATTAGTTTTTAAAACTTTTTACATAATATAGTTTGGAGTAATATTGTGTACAAATAGTCCAAATTCGGCGCCATGTGATTGTTTGTGCGCTGTAAACAAGCTATTTGTTTGTTTGAGTCTTGCGTTTCAAATTCGCGCGCTTGCGAAAGAACACACGTTCAACTCGTAAAAACTGACATGTTTGTCGTCTATTTCTCGGCGCTCTCCCCAGGACCTTACAAAAACGATATCCCCGTTGCTTTTAACTTCAAAAACGAAGTCCACCCTGGGTGGGCAGTTTCCCAGATGCATGACCTTCGATTTGAGAACACTAAGTGGAAGGCCCCACTCATGTGACCAAGCATCATCTTTGCTTTGGAGGAACAATTGCCTCATATGCTATGTTTTGTTCTGTTTCCTGGTAGCAGAAGTGCAATCTTATATCGTCTGCAAAAACTGGGTGTGAAAAAACGAGGGGTGACAGTATTCCGCCCTAAGGCACTCCACTATCGCAAGGGAAACGACGTGAAGAACTAGACGTAACACGAGTAATCAAACCTCCACCTTGTAGATAAGGTGCCACTCAAGAAAGCAATTGAACCACGCAAACCTTGGAGTGTGCAACCCTTCCAGTGCAGAAAGATCGAAAAACACAACATTCACCAATTTATCGATTCTTTGATCCAAATCCAGCCGATCCAGTCAAAAACTGAGTTTAAGAGCAAAGCATGGTGAATACCTCAGGAAGAGAACCATTTTACTGAAGGACAGATGCTGTTTTCTAAACATTCGCACAGAGCCCCTTTCATGAGCCTCTCGAGACTTTTTCCAACGGGCGCAATGATATTGATTGATCGGAAATTGAAAAGGACATTACTGTGCTCACTCTCTTGGGTACGGCTGTTACAAGAGCTAGCTTTGTACTTCTTAAAATAGAAGCAAAGCTTGAAAACAGGAGAAGGGGAATGACAAGGCATAAGCACATCTACTTAGTATAAATTTGTGGAATTCCGTTACATGCAAGAGTCATTGTTGCTTCAATTTTTTTCAAAATGTCGTAAACCTTCTCCATCGATTGTTCGATGTATACGCTTGGACAACAAAAACTTACCCACAACTGTCACAGAAAAGAGCTTCATTTAGAACTATATAAAAGGTTGTCAGTGGAAAAACAAGCGAAGTGGTAAGTTTTCCAATTTCTCAGCTCGGTCTTTTTCGCTTAAAAGAAATGTTTTGCTTATCTGTGTTATTCATCTTTTGTTGTTTCTTTGGCTATACTTCTGAGAAATCAGTGAAGCTCTTTGAAGTTTTGTCTAGAAAGACGTCCTTCATCATTAAAGAACTTTTTAATTGATGGTTGATACTGCTGCAAACTTTGTTGTGGAGAGCATCGTGCAGCTGGCCATTCGTTTGTAAAAAAAAAGTCGAGAATTCTGTTCCAACAACTTTCTAATGCGGGCAGGACGTTCCTGTATTCATCGGCTGAGAACGAAATGGACATGTTGAGAAAAGATTATATAAAGTTTGCTACAGCTTATAAAGATCTTCGATGGATTCGTAATTTTCAAAAACATTGCTCTAATTGAATCCTTCAAAAACTTTACTATTTTCATGAAAATATGCCTGACGCTGAAACTGGATAAAAGCAGTTCTGCAAACTTTGAACTAAGCGCTAAATTCAACCATGTTCTGGAGGAGTTGAAGGGTGAATGAGGCTTCATGTTTCTGATCATGTAATGGGAAGAAAGAACTTGGTCAACGGATGCCTCGCCTTTAGTTGGAAAAGTCACATTCTGCCCAAGACCAAAATCATACAGAAAAGAAAGCAAGTTTTTATTATCGGAAGAAAACTAAATGTCGACGTTGACATCTCCCGAAACAAGTCGGTAATGGAAGAGAACACTAATTTTTGATAGGCTGTGTTAGAGAAGAATCATCGCCAGAGTTAAAAAAAGGGGAACTTCACGTAATAATGATTTGTAAAGGAGAGAGACAAGATGGGGTCACATCTTGAAGCAGGGAATTCTACATTTACAATCATTGTCAGCGCGCACTTTATCCACTGAGAAATCTCCCTCATTTGGACAACATACACCACCACCAGAGTGCGATAGTAGGAGCCGATTCTCCGCCCACCTTCACTTTTGAGTTTAAAAATTTTTTTGCTAAAGCTCAAAAGAAGGAAAATAAGCAAAAAATATGTAAAAGAAAGTATTAAGAGCATATATCTATGTAGTAGGTCGATCCAGGCAGTAACCGCCGAGAACCAGAGTTTCGAATGATAAAATGATGAAAAATCGTGAAAAATCATTCCACTGTTACAAATCTGCTGGCTGAAAACTCCCGCAGTTGCGACTTCATAGGTTTTGAAGGGTAAGTGTTGTTCTACCAGACAGTGAAAGAATCAGTTTGATTTGAGGAGTGGCCGCCGAGAACGAGAATTTTGAAAAACCTTAAAAATCGTCTCAATTTTAGGCTGCTTAATGACAACTGACATTTAAACTCTTATAAATCCGGACTTTGGAGGTGTGTGATGTTGCGACTTTATAGTAGGGTGAGGTCTGCCCTATCAGAATATGTCTTAGCTGTACCGATCCATTGAAACATCGCCGAGATCCAGGCTCTTGAAAAAGCAGGTGAAAAACCGTTTTTCAGCTTATAACTTCTTCAGAATTGCATTATTCATGTTGCGACTTCATAGGTTGGATTCTCCTCATCAAGAGCTTTCAGATGATATATAATATGTGGGGGATTCAATGTTTCTTGCGGCTCTAACCCGGGGTGGAGTACTCCTCTCCACTAATTCTCCACCCCGCCCATTTTAATGTATTGGCGGGAGGCCGCCAATGGAGAATTAGTGAAGAGAGGTACTCCACCCCCGGGCATATGCCGTGGGAGGCGTGAGTCTCCCACATATTATATATCGTTTGAAAGCTCCTGATGAGGAGAATGCAAGGAGCATAGTTTCACTTTGAAAAGCTATAACTTTGTCCAGTCTCCATATTTTTAAATGCAATTAAAACCATCAGAAGCAGCAAAGCTTCCGTAAACGAACGCATTTGCTAATATTGATATCGAGTTAAAAAAGCGAAGGTTTTTTTGTCGAAAATCTCGTCTTTAAAAGATTACAACTCCCTTTAAATTTTGTTCCTAGGGCTGCTAATCAGCTTTCAATGTATATGCAAGCCGGTAGTATACCTTTGTTTAGAAAAAACTTCGACAAAGGGGATCTGGGAAGAAAAGACAAATTTTCACTTTTTCGAGCCTATTTGTGCTAAGCCAGAGAGTCCCAAACTATGAAAATTTGAAATTCTTCATACAATAAATAGCTAAGCTTCTCTGTAAAAATTGTGGGAAAGATGTGTTAACCTCAAACATACAGAAATGAGTGAAGCTCCACCGATTGCCCTGGTTATGAGAAACTTTGGGCCCATAGGATGCCAGCAGCGAGTATCTATAGCGGAGCGTCGATTTCTCGGTTCACATTTTTTGAAAAGTCCACTTACAAGCTAGTTGCGATAGGGGGAGTGATGCATCTTACCTCCTTCACTTTGAGGCCAAACTTCCGATGACCCCCTTCACCTGGGCTGAGATTGGTATTGTACTCTGAGAATATGATAAAAATCGTTATTAAAAGGTTTTGCAGGCTAAGTACCTCAAACAACAAGTACACTCATAAATTTACAAAAGAAACGGTATTTGTGTTTATTTATATTATTTATTTATCCTCGTAGCATTCATTTGGAGAGCAGAAAGTGAGGACAAAAAAACAGTTGGTTTTTGGAGTACATAAAATCCCTCATATCTCGCGGCACAGAAGACCTAGAAAAAAGTCGGCGGTCTACTCCGATTCTCCATGATCTCAGCTTTCGAATGGTATAAAGCATGTTAAGGCTTCTTTGCTTCCCAACTCTAAAAATCATTTGCTCCGGTGACCCATAAAAGCCAACACATTGTATAGGTCGTCCCGAAAGTTTTTGCGCACGATTTTCAAAAATTCATAACTTTTGAATTTTCCAACCGATTTCACTGGTTCTATTTTCGCACGAAATAGTAAGTCATTTTTTTATAATCATCTTATCTGCTTACTAATGGTCATCTGTTGCATAGATAGGAGCGATAGAAAAAAAATTAGTCAAAATTCGAGCTTTTTGTGTAGGTTCATAAAAAAATCGGAGAAAAAATCGGAGCAGTCAGTATTGTAGGTTCCTTCACCAGCTCTTTCTAACAATGCAAAGTTTGCGCTGATTGAGCGTCTCTATGAAAAGTTATGGTTTTCGAGCAAGCAATACAAAAGGGCGATTGATTTATTTTGGCATTTCAGGGAAATTGTAACTTTTCATAGAGACGCTCAATTAGCACAAACTTTGCACAGCTAGAAAGGGCTGGTGTGAGAACCTACATACCGACCGCTCGGATTTTTGTTGCAAGTTTCTGATTTTTTATGACCCTACACAGAAAATTCAAATCTTGACCAATTTTCTTCTATCGCTTCTATCTATGCAACAGATGACCATTAGTAAGCAGATAAGATGTCATTATAAAGAGCATGACTTACCCTTTCACATAAAAGTGAAAGCAATCGGTTGGAAAAATCAGAAGTTATGAATTTTTGAAAATCGTGCGCAAAAGCTTTCGGGATGACCTAATAAGAGCGAGGTGAAGCAAGTCAATGGTAAAAAAATGTGCTGTGGATTGACATCGTTATCAGCACTAACGGGAACGTGAGCGAACGCGTTTATTTAAGCGTGCTTATCGTTGTTATATGTTTATGTTTTTTTGGTAAAAAATGCGCTTTTGATTGACAGTTATGCCATCATTATCACCACACACTCAAAAAACTATGGGAGATTGGTGGATTTCCACACCTTCACACAAAAACCTACCCATTTCTGGAATCTATACTCTGTTGACCTAGTGCTGAAGAAGGTCGCTTTTGTGAAAACGCTCTAGACTCACCTTACCTAATTTGTAGAGAATGGTTGGTTTCAAT
Source organism: Cylicocyclus nassatus (assembly GCA_958299035.1). Lineage (NCBI taxonomy): Eukaryota > Metazoa > Nematoda > Chromadorea > Rhabditida > Strongylidae > Cylicocyclus > Cylicocyclus nassatus. The sequence goes on along the minus strand of CATQJL010000112.1, from coordinate 55,215,238 downwards.
GAATTAAAAACTTTAAGACATTCAGAGGAATAACATGTTATTAAAATATCCCTCGATGTTTTGGAAAGGTTGGCAGTTTGAAGAGGAAACGGCAGGCAGAATACTTCACAAAATCGCAGATGACTCGCATGTGTTCCATTTCAATAGCGAGGCAGAAGGAGAATCTTACGCCGACGAAAATGTTGTCGATTGATACAGAGTTGACAATTGAGCGAAACTCTCTGATTTCCTACATAAGGAATCCAAGCAGATTGCCTAGTTTCAATGAGGAAATGTCCAGGAAGTACATTGCTGATCTTCAGGTTGCTGAAGATTTCAAGGCTGCTAAATTTACAAACATGGATATGAACAAAAGGAAGGTGTTAGTACAAAGCATAGCTACTGCTCTTAGATCCCGACTGGAGTGCGAACCCAACTCTGTGCTTTATGTTTTGGAAGTTATTCGCCTTGTGACATTATGACCTATGATATTGAAAAAAAAAAACCAACGCGCAGCATAGTATCTACTTTTTTCGGCTATTCCGCAGATGCTGTTAAAGAAGAAGTTGAGCAGCTTTCTCATCAGCTAACAGGGCGTATGCTAGAGGAGGTAAAGCCAGAGTTCGACAAGGCCCAAAAAAGTATGCAATACTTCCTTCCCGTGTTGCAAAAGCATATGCGATCTGGCTCTTTTCCCATTACTTACCGCAAAAATCTGATGAACTTATTAGCAAAGCTAGTTTCCATTCCGTACTAGCACGGCAGAGGTGAAGAAAGAAATTTTCTATCTACACTGTTATCAGAACACAACACAGAAGCCGTACAACGATGGAGCATCTGAGCAATTACTTAAGTATGTTACTTACGATATGTTTAGTGGAAGGTCTGTCAACCTTCTACTAAACATATTGTTATCTGAATACTTCATTTAAAGGATTGGTATAAGTGGTCCAGACAGGCTGTTACCGTATGACTTTTTGAAATATCCCAAAAGATGGTATGAAGAAACTGGTTACCTACCTGCTGACTTTCCTGGTGCTACCAGAGGGCCAGGAAAAAAATCACAAAAGCGCTTAGAAGAAGAAAAAAGTTTCAAATCCATTTTCGACTCACTACGCTTTTGCACGCAATTCTACTTCTACTCCGATGACCTTTTGGAGGAAGAAGAAGATTTTTTAGGCAGCGAACTTGTTGTCTCTGAGGTTAGCGACAGTGATATTGTTGATGATGATGTGCAGGAATTGAAGTTGTTCCTAGCTTGTACATCTTTTGGGATAAACCTTATTGCTTTCGTTTTTTGTTGATGCAATGAAACAGGAGCACAGATCTTCATAAAGTCAATTTTTCTAAAATGTTTAAATTTCTTTTAAAATTTTTTAAATTTTTTTCAATTTGTGCCTAAATAAGGTACAAATTAGAGCTCTTCATACCACGCTTTTTTACCTTTTCTCTCTTCCTCCTCCCCCCCTAGACTCACATACCCCCTTCACCCTGGAAGGTCGGGAACAGCCGAGACCCCCTTCACCTGGGGAGAGCCCGGCTCCCCCTATCGCACCTACAAGGGAATGGCCAGAATTCGAAGTGGCCAATCCAAACAAGCTGCATACCGTTCGATGCAGCATAGAACGTTGATTTCAAATTTGTCTTCCATATCTGCAGAGCGCCTTTGTAGGCGAAGTTATGAGCGGCTTTACTGCGAGAAAATCGTGCACAAAAAGTGCGAAATTAAGCACATTATTGCTTTTTCAGCTCACCTCTAGATACGGGCCATTTGAAGTAACCTACTTGCATGTTTTGGTCCAACACTGCCGAGAACGGCTTTATACGGGCAAGTTTGCTCTCTACACGCACAATTTCTTAGCAAGATAATGTCTTTTAACGGTTTATAACATCATCCACGAAAATGCTTTGCAGGTAAGGAAGACAGATTTAGAGTAAGCGTTTTATGCTGCATCTAATGTTACGCAGTTTGCTTGTTGCGCCCTCCGATTCCTGACATTCCCTTGTTGACACGTTGACGACAGCGTACATTTTTAGCTATCTGCCCTTGTGGGACAGTCCCATCTACAGTAAGTTGAGTCTGAAATATAACAGGCCGTCATCTGCAGTATCCCTACAGTGATTTTGAAAAGGCTAAGAAACGCGGAAGTAATTCCTAGGAATAAAGCATAATAGAACTTCTAAAACCACAGTCATTGCATGACCCACCATGTGGGTCACATTGTCGTCAATGTGTTAAACATGCTGTAGGTAAACACTGTTCAACCATTACAGTAGCTATATTTCCAGAAAAAAATCCGTTCATTTGCGCTTGAATTGTGGCCAAGAGAGCTGATGCAAGAAATTTTCAATTTTGAGTGCAGCTGTGTGAGATGCTGGTAAAAATCTCTGATAAAATTAGAAAGATTAGAAAGATTAGAAAGATTAGAAAGATAAGATAAGATTAGAAAGTACATGAAGAAAGCTTTTTAATGCTATGCAGAATCCATATCGAAGGAAGGAAATAAGTTGTTCGCCAAATAGGCCCAGAAAAACTGCCATTATTTTTGCATCATCCTAATACTTTGTTGGCTCAACTGCGTAGCTTCTCCTTGTTTCTTTCTCTGACCGCCTGTTTTTTCAAATTTTTTGGCACGCTCCGGGAAGTCATATTTCTACGGACAGGCACGTTCCGTAGGTGAAAGTGCAGGAGAAGATAAGAGACGAATATTGCCTATGCCCTAGATTTCTGAAGAACAGCAATCTACCTACGGTTGTTCTAAAACTTTGAATACACCTCTTTCAAGTATACCTTCTAGTCCAAAAGTGGCTTATCGGGCTCAGACTCCTCCACTCTAGCTAAAACAATGCTTTGGCTTTTTTCTCGGGCCCGACTTCCAGAGGAATTTTGACTTTCAATGCTAAGAGCATCTTTTTAAAGTGATCGCAATTTCTCTCCGACAATGAATCAGCTCCGTCGCAAAAAGGTTGTTAAGATTTCGTCATTGACACTACCAAACCAAGTCATCCCTAGCAAATTGAGTCTGAAAAGCAGAAACAGTCTGTTTTGTTTTTTCTTTCAGAAAAAATATCCACTCTGTAAAATTTAACCAAATTTTGACAAACACGATCGTCGCGCTTTCTTAATTCAGAAGCAGTGTGTCTTTACTTGATTGAGCAGCTCCGATCAATGTAAGATATGGCAGAGAAAACTTTCACTTCAAGATAAAGACATCTGGAAAGATAAGAACCAAAAATTTTACGTCCGTCTTTTGTAAGCCCTAATGCTTTCAAGCCAAAAAATAGCATCTCATAACACTTTTTTAATCAAACATAACCACTACCACCGCAAGTGCCAGACCTGTAATAACAAAGTTTGATTGCTACATCCAAGATACAAATTACCCATCTCCGTCGATATTCTTGAACCCCGTACAAGTACATGATATTGAAGCACAATATACTCACAGAACCTGCAAAATTTCCGTGCAATAGGCGATATTTCTGGAATTTCGCGGAAGTCCGCAAATCACGCCATCTACGCAGCGCCATAACTTTCTTCGGGTAATCGTATTCTAAAACCAAAGAAAAGCATTGTGCTCAGCTCGTCAAGGCGAGTCTTCAGATATACAGAGTGTTTTAGATATTTTTTCAGTTTTTACAAAATTCTCTGCGGACGACTCTCTAGGGTGTAACGCAGCGCACATCACACGTAAAAGATTCCAGTAAGCACTGTTCGATAGCGCTGTTTCAGTAGATTATGGAGCGCTAGGAAGCAGCCGTAGATCTTTTCTCAAAAGAGACAGGAGAGCTGGTAACTTCTGAAAAAATCACGTCAACTCAAATTCTACTCACCTTAGCTCTGAAGTATTAGGTTGAAGGATGATTATAGTTATACTTTTTTTGTAAAATTATAAAAAATTCCAGAAGTCCTCTACATATTCAAAGTTGCTCCATATGTAGGCCACGGCAGGGCGCACACAACATATGATTGATGCTGCATATGCGCAAATAGCTGGCAAGTTTACGACAACTTTATAAGCACACTTGAAATTTCCATTTTTTCTTTGATTTTTTTGTGTTTAACTGTGTTTTTTCTTTCCCATGATTTTTTATAACAGATTTTCGCAGCGTTTTTTTCATGGCAGCACTTTGGTGCCGCTAACACCCCAAAAACAAGGTGTGAAAAACAGATCAAAAGGTCCAAAAATGCGTCGAAAATTCCTCTTTTTGTGTGCCTCGTGTAGAATTTAATATGGAGAAACTGGAAGTGTTTTTGTGAATTCTCAAAGGCAGCGTCCGGACAAGATCCGTCCACCGAGATTAGCACATAGTTGTAAAGAGGGGCTCATAAGTATCCGATCTGCGTTGGTCCGATCCTTTAACGTGACCTCTGAAAGGAGATACGGGCCTGTGATACGTATCACAAACCGCCCCTTCGTATCACAAACCACCCCTGAGGACGAGTGCTCACGCAGTTGCACAGCACACTGCAATGCAACTGCATCCGTGCAGTGCAGCTCCTCTCGCTGGCGTGACGATGGGGACGAGCAATCCGAAACTCGTCCGCTCCTTGAAGAGGGGGTCCCCAAGAATCGGGTTCTTGGGAGTTTTGAACAATTTGGACTTTACAACTGTAATCAGGGCTACGGAAAAGCTCCAGAATGGCAGAAACATGAGGCGAAATTTTGCCCGGACGCTGCCTTTGAACACTGTGTTTCATGTTAAAACGCGAATGTGCGCTGAAACATGTGATCGTGTGCGGCCATGATAGTGCCATCCCCCTACATTCGCTAAAAACTATGGGTCATACCCAGGGTTGAGCCTGAGGTCACGCGCGCCCGAGCTGGGGATCATCTTGGGGGTATGACTGAGGGGGGGGTGGTAATTAAGAACGAATCCGTTCAGTTGGGGAGATACTACGAAGGTGAAGAAGAAATGCGGTAGTCCGGTGGATATCGCAATCACCAGTACCGAAGGAATGACGGTCGTAAACAGCATACTTATTGTTTCCACAATCGAAATTTCAGCCAAATTCAAGTCTTCATCTTTTACCCATATCATGAGGTCGCCAAGTAAGCTTGTTGTGTGAAATGGGTATTATTTCCGTAATCAGCATGTCAGATTACCTCTATGAACTCTAAAGTCATTACCTACCGCATTTTCTAGTGTTTCGTAACGTCTAGAAAGCGTGATTTTCAAATATGATTAACTTGGCTTCAAAAGCGAAAATAGTCAGCTTTTTCATACTCATAACAAAGTAACGTTCCCTACAAGTCTGTGCTAGAAATCAGGCTTCATATCGCTTTCAAATAGTGAAATAAGAAGTGCTACCAAATTTCCAACCGGCGCGTTTTTCACACTAAATGCTTTAACTCTAGGAATTACTACAAGGCCGAAACAAGTCGAAACAAGCTCAAACACTTATTGCGGAATCTTCGAGAGCTGTGCTAGCGAATCACACAAAACTTGGATAGAAAAGCTCCCTCGAAAATAAAGTTAATGGGGTCAGGCGCAACCCCTCAAAAGGTCAGGCCGCCTGAGCTTTTGAGGGGTTGCGCCTGACCCCCTTAACTTGCCTTCAGTATTCAAAAATCGCTCCTTTTTTAGTATGAGTATTGAGCGCAAAGCCTCTTCTTGCTATATTGAAAATTTGGAGCCAAACACTCCACCCCTGTCAAAACTATAACTCTGATAAGAGGGCTATCCAAGTTCAAAACTTGCCGTCAAGTTGTGTGTGGTTGTGCAATCGCAGAAAGTTGGGCCTACTGCCAAAAAACAACAACCCTCCAGTAAAGGCTGGTCTTCTTCGAAATATCACAGTCTAAAGTCCTGGAGGTGAAGCGGAGGGGAGATTTTAGGGGCTTTCATAGGGGGGGGGGGTCGTTTTTGAAGGACTTGTGCCTGACCTTTTGCTCAACCCTGGTCATACCCTGCCCGAACACCACATCGCCCGGTCTCTTCTGGATCGCCTGGAATAATGCCAGGCCTCTGACAAAAATGTCCGAAAAACGTACACCCTTCCGATAAAGTGGGTGTTGCGCACGGACTGCGGATCTGAGAGTACCGGCGAAGAAACCTTTGCACCCAGTCAACAATTCTTGAACGTAAGAGTTTTCGAAAGTTCCTTGTATTTGAAAAAATAAAATTAAAAGATAATAGAAATTATCCGCCAACCTAATATGAAACTCTCCTGCTAAGCAAATGTGGTTTTCGTATAAACAGGTCAACAGATAACCTCCATAGGCAAATTTTCCAAGAAGTTCGGGTCATTTGATTTTTTCTCGTTTCACACTCTGAAACTCAAAAATGATTTTGAGTAGAATATTGATGACTTTAGATTATAGAAACACTTCGCTCATAGAGCTTTTCGGACACTGTTCACGAAAATTGTGGTTTTACGAAGTACAGGGCTTCTAGAAGAGATGTGGCATGAGGGCTGTAGCTAAGTCAGAAAAGTTCGTAAATTCGGCTGCACTTTTTGCGTATCCGGCAGAAAATTTGCTTGCTTGCCTTTAGAGGTCAAAGTCACTGGGAACCCTGCTAACAAAGGGTACATGTCTCAGGCTCACTCTACCACAATCGCCGAGTTACGAACTTACGAAATTACGTCCGCACGAATGTTGCCCTAAACGCATCTTTGTCAAAATTCCTTCGCAAGTTGCATAAAATGCTGATTGCAAACTTTATGTTCACTTCGCTCTCAATGATCTTACCGTAATGGATACGGTAATTGCGTGAGCTTCAGCCAGCTACCCACTCATATAACAATGAAACTTCGTGGCTAAAGCTGAAATCTATCTAACTACCGTGAAACAGTGAAATCTCTTCACAACTTTTCAAATTTGATTTGTCAAAGTATTCTATGGAAACACAGTAGTGTTCGTCTCATCCAATGGTCAACCCCTTATCATGATTGCTGAGGCCAGTAAGATCTTGAATACTCTGATATTCACTCTTTCAAAACAATATGCTTTTGTTGTTTTCAGCTACTATCAGCTAAGATCCCTTTTGCGCTTGTATGCATCTCAGTTTGAGTTCTCCGCGGTTAAAAATCCATCCGCGAATTGTCGCCCTTCCAGTTCTGAACTGGCTAATATCGGTGCGATCCGCGATTGCGGACTGCATCATGAAAGCTGCTTGTTTAAGAGTCCATGAAGAACTAATCACGTTGTTTCCCAGAAGTACATCTATCAGTCTAAACCGATACAGACACAAAAATTGAGAGTATGTCGAATATGCATAATGAAGGGCATCGTTCCTTCAAAGTTCCAAAAAATATGATTCAAGAATTAGTAAATTTCAATGATCAGTGTGTGATAAGTAATAGCTATGACAGATAGGTTTTTTCAATTCAAATTTCTTCCATCTACAGGAAAACAAACGAAACATATATGAGAAATTAGCTTGAAATTAATTGTTTATGGTAGGCACAATCGCTGGAGTTGAAACTATAACTTTTGCATTTTTTTGCGAATTTCTTGCTGGGTAAGATTTCTCCAGAAGTAAGGAGTACTGTCGCTTGATAGTTTAAAAAAGCGCATACGTGCTTCTTTATCATCATTTATTGAAGCAGCTTTTCGTTGTTGGACATCTTCTCATGGAGAATTGCACAAATGTCTTTCAAGATGAAGAAATAAGGGAATACAGTAAGAAGTATTTTTGGTTAGTCTGATTAATGTTCATAGGGTGCAGTTTGCTAGGCTATTCAGACTTTATAAGAAAATCTCATTTTTTCGTTTTTTATGAAGGAGATGCAAAACTGAGTAGCAGTAGTTTTTCCTGCAATTCACATTTTCGCAATGCTTATGTTATAAATATTATGCGCTATCTGTATAGTTTGATTTTGTCGAGGATATGTAGTGAAAAAAACCGCAACATTCACCACCTCAGCGCTTATCACAGTTTATTTGGTGAAGTAATTCGCTCATAGAGCAGATTAGATCAAACTTAAGCTCTCTTTGTCAAAAGATAATTTTTCTCATGCATGCATCGCATAGTTCAGCATTGAAGCACAATCTTTTCAAACTTTTTGACAGACAAATACATTGTAATCAAACTTCATTGCTCGCCAAGTAAAGAAGTGCTGAAACCTGTGGACTGATTTTGTTCACTCAACTAAGAAGTATAAAGGATTCATTCCTAATATGTGAGTCTAAACATTTGGCACGGCAACCCAAAGCACTCCATTGATGATTCATTGGTAGAATTCGTTTTAGTAGAGCTTTAATGAACCACCACTTACCTTCTATTTAGAAGCTGGAAAAAACAGATTTTCGGAAACTGGCAAATTCTTAGCAGAAGTCGCAGAGAATCGCGTGGTATGCAACACATATATTTATTGAGTTGAAAAATAGGTCTTGCATTAAAATAGGTACAATACGCAGTAATTCATTTTCTCTTATATCCTAGATAGATTTGATACAACTTGAAAAGCGATTCTCTACAAGACAGTTTTCAAAAATTTGCACCAAATTTTGTCCACGGTCTGAGAAGAGAAACTAAAATATCATGCGTCCGAAAAGCTTAAGAAATTGAACTCGCAACATCATTCAAAATGCTATGAAATAACTTATTGCTTCGCATGAAAATTTCGTATCAGATTTTTCTATACGCAGTTGCTGTGTTTTTTCCTCAGCTGGCTAAGAAAACGAATATTTTCATGTTTTTGTCAATTTCATTTGAGCAGTTCCTACTCTAATTGTTGCATATTACAAGGTGCTAGAAGTACAACCGTAAACTTCTAGCTTTTTACAACAGCTCCTTTCCAAGAGGTATCGAAACATGCATAAGACCCGAATGAGAGAAGCTAGGCACAATCCACATCGCTATGGCGGAAATCAGGAAATTTTTGTCTCTTTTTTCAACCAATCAATGTAAGTGTGCATATGAATGTGTGGTTAAAAAATTGAACGCTCTGAGCAAGTTGCAGGTTTGCAGGATTTTCGTAGACGAAACCATGATATATTTCCAATTGCGCATTTGGATTTTTTTGGTTTACCTCAGATTTCGCATGAAGATGCTAACCTTTGACAACGTCTTGTAAAGCTAGTCTTGCTTTGTCGAATGGTAGTTACGATCGTTTTTAGGGTACAGGAGAAACACAAATTACTGCCGTTTATTCCTATTTTCGTGCAAGACTTATTTATGTTCCAACCTAATAATCACAAGTAACCCGAATGCCTGTAACGTTTTCTGGGTAATGAGATAATATTCATCAGTGGCGGTCTCAGAATTTCGTTCGGGGAGAAGATGAGGGGGCGACAAAAAATTTTTTTTGCAAGTAATGGTGCGTGGCGTTAGCGGCGCTCTTCGAAATTTTTGGGATGCTTCTCCACATTTTTGCGAGTCCATGATCTCGAACTTTTAGAAGAAAGGATTTATAAAGCTAATTTGAAAATTACTTCAATTATTCACAAGTATCGTTTGTTCCCCAGAGAGGTTCCCATAGGTACCACGTCATCTCGCTGCCTTTCGCACTTTTAAACGTGTTAACCTCGGGCAGTTCCGTTGAAATCTCAGGATAAACGTGTCAAAAAGAGCGAAAGGCAGCGTCGCACCACGTACGCACGCTGGTTCATATGGGAACCTCTCTGGGGCGCAGACGGTATAAACAAGTCACTTGCACATTTTCATAACCCATATAGTATCTTTCAAAATCCCCCCCCCCCTCCCTTCTGCCACTGTATTCGTAGATTCTCCCAGCAGTAACTTGCAGTACAGTCTGCTAAAAATGTAATTAAAAACTATCAAGATACTCGGATAAACAGAACTCAGATTCTAGAGGAAAGCAAAATAGTGAGATTGTCATTCTTCATGGAACATTACCGCCAATTTCAAAATTGGAATCAAAACTCAATTTTATTCGAAAGTGTCGCTTTCGATCTAAAATGGGCTAACTTGAGCTTGAAATGATAGCCGATACCAAAAGTGCAAGACTTGCAACCTTTCAGGCTAAGCAGCTAACATTCACCGATGTGTAATCTCTTGCGACTCCGCCCAAGATGTCCGAAAACGAGAGAAATTGTAGAAATCCTGATTGCACGGCGCACATAAAAGCCTTGGCGAACACCGTCAAATCAACCGTTCTCTCGTTGCTAGGTATCTTACCATCGCGTGGGAAGTTACTCAGGTATAATTTTACTTTTACAGAATGGTAAAGACCGCCGTGACCATTGGAGCCGCTTGCGGTGTCGCTAGCGTTCTTGCATGTCTTTGGGCCACGATTGTCATTACCAATGACATCAATGCCATGTACGACGATGTCATGGGAGAATTGGGAGGGTTTCGGGTAAGTTTGAGGATTTTGTACGAGTTTGCTGGCTGGTACGAGTCTCCTTCTTATGTGCAGAGCGTAGCCGACGACACATGGGACGACATGATGGTAATGAGAGCTGGTGTCCCTACTCCGGAACAGTATGTTCGAGGAATTTTCGGTAGACACAAGAGACAGGCCAACACACAATGCAGTAAGTCCTCCCTAACCTGACCTTCCCGTAGGTAACTGAGATTCCTAACTTCCTTCTAGGCTGCGGTCTCCCTGCCCAGAACTGCCCTCCCGGACCACCCGGACCTCCTGGACCAGCTGGAGAACCTGGAGAGACCGGACCCGATGGCAAGAACGGTCCCACCGGACTTCCAGGCCTCAACATTGCTCAGCCTAACGAATACCCCAAAGGCTGCATCAAATGCCCAGCTGGAGAACCTGGACCCGATGGACTTCCAGGACAAGAAGGATTCCAAGGAATGCCCGGCAAGAACGGAGATCTTGGATCACCAGGAAGAGATGGAGAACCTGGCCCAACTGGAGAGCAGGGAGATCAAGGACCAGCTGGAAATGATGGACAGCCCGGTATGCCCGGTGCACCTGGACAGGATTGTCTTACCGGCAAAGGTGCGTTTCGCTTTTAAATAGTTATCCCACCCCTTCCTAAATTTTGTACTTAAGGAGTTCCTGGAATGCCAGGACGTGTCGGTATGCCTGGAGAACGCGGTCTCCCAGGCAAGGATGGACCCCAGGGAGAGCCCGGCGCAGATGGCATTGCCGGACCACAAGGACAGCCAGGAAAAGACGGCTTCAACGGTATGGATGGCACTCCCGGAGAAGTTGGAGGCCATGGAAACGTCGGAGGCGATGCTGAGTATTGCCCCTGCCCTGAGAGAAAGAGAAGAGCTAGAGCTTAAATGCGATAGAAATCTCATCGCCAGAATAAAGCAGTTTTTTACAAATGTATTTATATTGTGGAAGCAGACAGCGTTCCAGTGTCAACTTCAATTTCAAGGCACTTTTTCAAGAAGCAAACCAAAAAAATTGCCTGATTTCATAAACATTCTTGGCTGTTACAAGGACAAGTTACTACTGATGTCTGCAATTTGAGATTTAGTCGCGAAAAATACGTACATTTTTCCTAAAGCGAAGGCCGGCATTTGATGGGCATCCCTTCATATCTTTTTTTCCTTGGAACTTTTGTTCTCCACGTAATTGCTATATCTTAAACGATGCTAGAAAGTTATGTGGTCATTTTGAATTGAATCAAAAGCAAAGGCGGTGTATAAAAAGCCAAAAAGTCGCTCATGCGTAATTCTTGACTCCAAAAAATATTTCTTTTTCAGAATCATGCTAATATTGCTAACTGTCAGCTCTATCTGGCCGTAAGCATCGTACTTTCCTTCCCTTTACAATCTCCCCTCCTTTTGCGTCCTTCTTTTTTACATCATTGGAGCTACCACGTAGTAAAGTTAGCTTAAAGCACAAGTAGCTTGCATACGCTGTATCACTACCATAATGGTTACACTCTCCCCCCCCCCCCTCCCCAGAAAAAAAGGTCCTCAATATCGAAAAACACTTCAAAAAGTACACCGGTGTTATTTAAGTAGATTATCTATAGTACCATTTTCCAGACAAGCCCGAAACTCACATGTACATGTTAATCGAAAATGATCTTCTTATGCAAATTTGGCACTAGTGGTGCGGTTTGAACGAACACTGGGGTTGTTGCCATCATTCATCATCATTTTTGTTTCGCTACTTCCAATAAGACTAATTTTTTTTGATCATACAGGTAGAAACGTATCGTCGAGTCATCTTTGAACTAATATGCTATTGCACACCATGCGCGCTACTTGACGACTCTCAAGAATAAGATTGTTTATTTCCAGTAAGTTTTCCGTCTTTCTCTGTCTCTTTTGATTTGATTAGATATGTATCAGTCAGCAGCACACATTTCTGCAATTTGTTTCATTTAAAAAATTGTACTGAGGAGTTTTGAGAGATTGTCGTCGGTTGCCGCGCATGGTGTGCGGACTCACATATCAAGTCTCAATTGACTTGAGATTATATGCTAATGATATCTCAACGCAATATTATTTCATAGAAAACTGAGACCTCATTGGATGAAAACTGCGAGAAAGGATCGCACTGGCAGCTTCTCTTGTTCCAGTTTGTAATATTTACTATATTTGGCTGGTCAGGTGTGTTCCTAAGTGTCCAAATTTCTTGATCATTGTACTTCAACATAAATGAATAGAGATATGCATGGTCCAATGACTAGCAGCAACATGAGGCATATTTATTTCGTATGTTGATAGCTGTAATGATAACAAGAAATCATACGCGATCAAACATCAAGCTTTACAGTTTATACCAGTTTCCTGTCACATACACACGCGAGCGTGCTTCCAAGAATGTGATTTTCTATAGAGATCAAGCTCATATTCATAATTCGGGATAAATATTCTGCAATACAAACCTCGCCGTGTTCGTGTGATTGTTTACCTTCCGCCGTTCTCTTCATTTTATCGCACAGATCCATCTTTGTTATGTTTGCAACACATTAGATATGATCGTGATTCTCGCCACAAACAATCGTTGTCGTGTCGTTGATGGAATTCTCGTCGCTCAACTTTTTACACAAACGTTTCAAGATTGTCTCTTTGCTTAGTCATCTTATGCGTTATTCTTTTCTTCCTAAACTCAAGATGTGATGAAAGTTTCTACTGAAAAATGAGAAACACGTAAAAATTCATTGTTACTATTTATGCAATCAAAGTCAATCCTATTACCTATGAAACCACTTGAGTCTATAATAACGAATGACTCGAGCTTTAAGGGTCGGGCATACATCGCGTGATTTTATCGCCTCGCGATTCACCCAACAAGATAACTGCTAGTAGGTAATTGCAAGCTGATCATCTTGCTTCGGTTATGATAGTTTTCCGACACAGCTAATGCAAAATGACTAGCCTGCAATGAACTCGTAACAGTTGCCTTGTTGTGAGAATCGCGAGGCGATAAAATCGCGTGGTATATGCCCGGCACTTTAGACATGTATACTTTGATTCAAGTGGCTTAGCGGCTGGAAGGCGGGGGCTTCGTGACCTAATTAGGGCTAGATAGTCACCGAGTGCACACACGCGACAGAGACGCAGATTGCGTCGCGCGCGCGAGCGGCCTGATTAGATCACAAATCCCCGCCTTCCAGCAGGAAAGCCAGTTGAATCAAAGGTCAAAGGTTAAACAGAGACGACTCATGTCAAAAGTGTCTAAAAAAATGTTGCAGTCTTTTCAAAAATTTAGAACCCAGCCAGTGTGTCCATGTGAAGACAAAGCATCTGTTAAGTTGTTCCATAAGTCTTTTCATACTGAAAAAATCTGCTTACCTCTATTTTTGGTTTACAGTTCAAGTTCTGGTGAAGTTCGAACCCAAGATTTGAGATTTTTTCGAACTTGTCCAAACATTCAGATCTCCGCCCAGAAAAATCATAGTGGACTTCCAGATTGGTCGCATATGTACTCTTACAACAGGTATCATATGTGCTGTTGCTGCTTTTTCTCTACGGCTAAAAGTCGAAAGACAAATTAGGTCAAATCACGAAGAGCCCAAAAATGTCGCTTTCTCGGGGTTTTCGTGTTAAAGTTGATACTTCCGGAAAACTAAAGCTCGCAAAAGGCTCAAAAGTTAGTCATACTCATGGTTTTTCATAGTATAGATGTACTTATAGAACAGCGTAGTACTGCTTTGACAAAAACATGCAAATTTTCCCTCGATCTAATGGAAAATTACAGTGGCTGTGCATATGAATGTCTGCTGTGGAAAGTATATGGAAAGTATGCCCCAGAATTTGAAGCTTGCAAGGATTTTTCAGACAAGAAACCTTTTCCAATTTCGGGCATTCAGAAACTCTCAGGTTTTGGCTTCAAAATTTATATGGATCGACCTTGGTGCGAAGAAAGAAGCAAAGCAAGCTCTACAAGCGCCAGCTTGTAGAGCTGGCGCTTGAAGAGCTTGCTTTGCTTTACTGGAGGTACCCCCATGCTTTTAAAGGCACCGCCCACCCAAATTGGGGTCGATGAGATTTTGATGCCTAAACGGTAGTGGGGCCCTCAACTCTATACTTATCCAACTGGCGCTGGCAAAAGTTGCTTCCGAAGCGAGAAAATTGCTTCAAAAATAGCTCGGATGACAAATTCGTCACGTTGGCTCCTCCATTCGAGTGGGCGTTACTTTCGTCCCTCCCATCCGTGCGTGCCCAACCAATCACCGTTCCGAAGAATTCGCTGTGCGGGTTCTAAAAACGGGGGTTTTTCGTGGTTTTCGCGGATTTCCAACTTGATATTCGGAACCAGGGGTATGAGAAGGCCTTAGAACGGCAAAAACATGGAGGTCGAAATTTTGGGTGGATGGTGCCTTTAACACATTGACGACCGCTTGACACACATGGTGTGTCAAGGCTTGACATACCATGTGTATCGTTGAAATGGCCACTAATTTGTGCTGAACCCACACCGGGAGTTTTCTTTTGTGCTGGATCTAGACACAACCTTTGCTGTTCTTGTCAGCATTCCAGTTTTACTATGGGTGTACTGTAGGTGAAACTGCGCGTGATTTTATCCGAAACATGTTGAGCGGTCCGTGAAACGCCTTGGCCGTCAATGCGTTAAGGATTTAGGAAGAGCTGGTTTGCAGTCAAGAACAAAATATGGAAAGACTCCTGGGACAACCTAATACTTGCACAGAGCTACCACAAAAAATACGATCACTACGCTGATGGCCTCAAGTCTAGCACATCTATATGTAGAGCCTCATGTCAAAAGAAATCATCGCCTGTTCCTTAGCACCCAAGGTCATTGGAGGTTTTAGGGGCGAGAAGCTGATAGATTTCCAATAAGAGCCAAAGGGCATGAAAAATTCCAGAGAAATCAAAGGGAACTTTGACTTCAGAATCCTAGAAACAGACCCGTGCCACGACATGGTAGCACCCCTTCCTCTTTCTGCAAAACCCTATGCAAGCTAATCCACTATATTGACAATCACTGGGACACACATATGTTTTTCAAGCTACCAATATCTTGATTTTGAATCTTTTAGTCAAGCATCACGCTTTCCAAACATTCTCACGAACCTGATCCTCTTGCTGTTTGGACTCAAAATTTATGATTTTGAAGCCATCAAAGAATTTAGATCTTCGTCCTAACTTTGCTCACGCATGTGCTTTGACATCAGAAGTTTTTATTCATTGTTTCCGTGATTAGATATCAAGAGAAGAAATATTGTATGTTCTTTGCATAAACATCTGCTATATCTTCATATATATATATAGTTCTATACTAAAATTCTTTAGAATTACAATGTAGATTTTCATCTTTTTACAAGCACTAGTTAACAAGAAGTACTCAAAGAGGCATAAAAACCAGGCAAGGGTGACATTTTCCCAATTAGCCTATTTTTGTATCTCATTTTTTTGACATGGAAGGGATACAACACGTGTACAAATAAATATCTGATGTGAATTGGGGGGGGGGGTGTATGGTGAGCAAGTGGAAGCCTCTAAAAGGTTTTGGACAAAGATCCTAACTTTTTGCTACTCCATAACCTTAGATTTTAACTGCAAAAAAATTGGATTGACTTTTGCGGGAGTGTTTAGAAGTTAGCATGTAGATTTTCATGGTTCTGTTAGAATAGACTGATCCCTGTCCAGAAACATTCAACTGAAAGATATCATGAAATCAAAAAAAAATCATTGGACAACTTAATACAGGTAGGGCTACCATAAATTCGAGCAAAATGCAGCCTTTTTCGTTTGAAAAAAAGATTTTTTGTGCAAATAGAGCACATGCTTGCGCGATTTTGACAAAAATCCTGACAATTGCTCAATTCGCTTTGGTAAAGGCCACTCTAAGTTTTTGGCTGAACAGTGCGGAGAACCCATATGTGACACACTTTCAGATTGCTAGTTTCTTTTCAGCTGTATGTGACCCTGGCTTGAATAACTTCAACAGATAAGTTTGCGCTGATAGGTAGAGATTTGTCCTGTCTAGCCTGGCTTATGTTTTGATCAAAAGATTTTTTGAAAAAAGTAACAGGCTACAACTACATTCATAGCTTTCACATATACTTGGCAAAATTACTAACGATAAGTTCTTTCGCATAATGCAGGCAAAATTTTCGAATCTTATCCAGTCTAACTATGAAAAGCTCTAAGGTTCGGGTTTGATTGCCATTGTTATGTACTACTATAATGACCATAATTCTCAAAATGGACTGCTCTTCGGTCCTTTTGCTAAATGGCCAATTCTTTCCATTCAAGCGAAATTAATCGACCAAAGGCAATAGGCGATTGGCTCAATTTGAGACTCAACTGAATTATTGCTATCTAAAAATTTCGCAGCGTAATGCTACTCTCTCATTCTGTTATAGGTTCATGGCACCTTCTTGATGTTAAACTGAAATTGAATTCTAAAGTGCGAAATTGAAAAAAAAACGTAAGTTGAAGTTGAAGGGCTGGGAGGAAAAAGGGGGGGGGGAGAGATCAAGGAAGTCTCAGCAGCCTAAAAATGAGGGATAAATAGGATGTTAGATAGGGAGACATTCAGCATAGTAACTTTGAGAAATCAAAATAATCAAAAAAGAACACGAAGAAAGAGAAGGAAAGAAAAGAACTTGCTTGACTATTATAGTAATAAAGGATATGAAATCGCGCCCAAATCCAGAGTATGCGCGCCATGGCTAAATGTCCTCAGGCTACAGCGAAAACCTCTCGCTCACCTATCAACCACTCCATGACCTGTGATAAGGGGCCGCTGGTCCCGACTGACCAGGGGCCACCCAGCTGACCACCCACGACGAAAACACCGCTCATCGGCTGGAGCGTTCGGCAATCGATACAAGCGCTGCTCGGTGCTCTTACGCTAGCCGAGCCGTATCAGCAGCTAGCTTCTGTGTGCTGTTCGAACCCCCCCCCCCCCCGTCCAAGAATTGATGCGGTGAATTAGTCACCACTGTCTGGTTTCACTCCAATCTATTGCGCATTCCTAAACGTTGGGAAATTCTGCAAAATGCGCGCCTCTCAAGAAGAACTCGGTTCGTTTTTTTTCCAGATTTTTCCAATCGCGTTTTTCCCTTTTTTCCAATTTCCAAATTCCAAAAACATGGTTTCAGAAAGGCTACATAAAATGCCGGCTATCAGCGCCGAAGATCGTCCTCCGATGAATCAGGTGAGTGATCAGTCCAATACTTTAGTAATTTTTGCCGTCGGTCATCGTGCTCAGTCTGTGGTCACACAAAAGTGACCTATCTTTCAAGTTTGAGTACATCGTATATGTAAGTATATAGTTAGTGTTTACTGCGTAAACATTGCCTTTTCCTCGGCGTTTTTCTACATCTTCACTTTTTCTTCTCTTTTCATTACTCCTTGCAAATCCTCTTTCTCATGTGTGTACTACGCTTCACTCACACTTCAAAAATATGTCGATATAACTGCCGAAACTTAAAATCAATGACATCCTGGCTCTTAGATTATCCTTTCCGCAAATTTCCGTCTTTCCGTGGCACCTGTGGGCGTTATTCATTTATTTATTTATTTATTAATGCACATAGTGCGCCAACAATTCAAACTGGAGATAAATCAATGAGTAAACAGTTATAGTTATAGCCAAATTTTCTTCTTTTTTTTTGAAGAGGCTCAAAATTCCCTTTTGTCGCGACAAATTCTCTCTGGTTATTCAATGAAAATCACAATCACTCCTTCAATACTCACCTAAGGCTGCGTCTACACTTGCCCGTGCCAGCCTAGTGCCGCATCAATCGATGCAGGTTGCGTGCATATGTGCTGCGGCACGGCGCTGGCACGAGGGCAATTATGGACGCTGATTGAAAGGATTCTGCTGTTCTCTTTTTAGCATCTGTTTTTTTGGATAAAGTGCAGTTTCGTATTTGTTAACATTATGAGGAATGGTGCTACTTTTTCTAAATTCTTTTTTCTTTGATCCTGTTACTTTCCATTATTGATATCAAAGCTTTTTTTATTAACGTTTATGCATTGTGAATTAATGAAATAAATGTTTTTTCATTATGCCTCCATTGCACTCTGTCTAATCGAAGTGTTTGAACATTTTCACTCTGCAAACTTGGCTGATATCGAATTTGCTAGACTGTTTACTTTATGACTCCATGTTTGGACTGTCTCTATCATCTGTTCAGTGAATGGCGATCGTAGACTGCTTTTAGTGCAAAATCGTGAGACTAGTTTTTGACCAGCCATGGGCGAAAGTTTTCATTGTCATAAGCTGGGATCTTAACAACTCATTTGAAGAGTTCAAATGAACTTTTTTGTGAATTTGGGCACATATACCGTGGCTAACTCTGAACTTTTTGTTTTTTTAGAGAAAAAAGCAGTGCCTCATGGAGACAAGAGCATCCCTGTGATAAGAACTGGGATTTTATCATTTCCTTGAATGGAAAGTTTTTTTTTTGCAAAATTCCAAGTGTTCATGTCGTTCCTCTTCGCGTTGTATCCGTTTCCAGCTCTTTTTTGCGAACACAAAAACATAAATAGTAAAAAAAAACTAACGTTGAAGTAATCAGCCGAAATGGATTTAGAATAAATTTATTCTCAGGACGGATTTTCTTAAAGGTACTTACATTCAACCTACCAAGTTCGAATACAAAAAATTTCAAACAAAAACAGTACCTTATAGTAGGAAAATTTTGTCAAAATGCTATCATATCCAGATTCAAATTACAGGATGATATATGCCCTTTCAAAAATCAAAATTACTAAAACTTTCACAGACTTATATACAGGGTGTCCCAAAGAAATGTATCCACCGTTTGATTGTTGATAACTCTCTTATTATGAGGTCTTTCGAGAAGCGGTAAGCGCAATTTTGTAGAGCTGGCTTCAGCTTAGATTTACAGTATAGAGCGAATCAGCGATCGCTCACTGTTACTGTAGGATTACGGTAGAAATTCAAAGAGGGTTTTAAGCCATGAAAGGCCATATTTTGCCTCAGAAAGGAAACAAAACAACTCTACAAAATGGAGCTTACAGCTTCTCGAAAAACCTCATGATAAGAGTTATTAACAACAAACAGTGGATACATTTTTTTGGGACACCCTGTAGTTATATGAAGTAATCGAACATCATCACTTCTCTGTTCTATCCTCTTTAACCTCCATTTACGCATGAGGCTTGGTTATTAGAGAGTCCATAACAAAATAGAGCAAATGATGCCATAGGTTGGCGTTTTCGCGTTCTTTTATTCTTGTAATCTTCTCACTCAGAAATACCTGTCGCAAAACAATCAAAAAAATTGTTCTGATTTTTATCACCGAGAGTGTCACAGTAAGTGAGCAGAAAATTTTTTTATTCAATTTGATTCGCTCAAAGTGTGTCACTTTGTAAACTGTGAAAGAGTTTATAAGACAACGCCCATAGATCAGTTCAAATCCATTTTCCCTTTCCTCAGTCCACTTTTATGAATTTACGAAGAAGAAAAGGAAATGGGCGTCCATAGATAGAAGTTACTGAGAAAGACTCACACAAGTCCGTCCCATTCTCAAGTACAGCAAGATACCTTCACATCTGACTCAAATTTTTTTTCAAACACATACATTGTATTGCACAGTAGACATTGAAGTCATCTTCCTATTTGTTTTCATTTGTGGATTGAAGTTGATGTTTGACGAACGCCTATAAACTTTTGTATTTCGTTTTATCGCTGCACCTCCCAAAGAAAACCAGCGATTCAGATAAATGAAGTGTTTTGGAGAGACTTTTCATGAGCATCAAAATGTTTTGAAAAGAGATCGTGTTCTTCATAATTGTCTAAACCAGACTCATTTTAAAGTTTTTTTTAGGAGGAATACGACGCTGAATATGGTGGGAGGCTAGAGAAAGAAGACCCAGTCTTGCGTAAAATAGGCAGGTACACATATGCAGATTTATGTGTATGTATGTGTGCATCTTGCATGCATTCTATATGCGGACACTCCGCCCTTGTGCAAGCTCCACCCCCTCCCGCCCTGTGTAAGCCCCTCGCTCTCCGGCAAATCCAAATCTTGCAAAAAACAAAAAATAAATGAATGAAACAAAGTAGATTTTATATTTTCGTTTTGTTCCTAACACTAAAGGGAAAATTAGGTAGAAATACATCTTTCTGGAACTCATCAGTAGTGAACGACGATTATAAACTTGAGAAAAAAAGAAAAAAAGAAGAAATAAGTCAAATTATAATAAATCAACCTCAAAATAAGTGTAGTGCAAAATATCAACAAACGCTAGGTACGGTCGTATTACTCAGTTTCAAACGTGAGTAATCAAATCGAAAGGATTGCAAGTCTGGAGTAGTGGGCGATGCTTGCATGAGGGGCGGGGCTTATCATTAAAGGGGTGGGGTTTGCCCAATGGTTGCGCTGCACAGCCTTCAATGTTTTGAAGAGAACTCAGTAGCTATTTTAGGTCACTACAGAATTCGTACTGCTATCCATTCACAGGAGTGCAGCCATTTCTACATGCAGTGGTCAGCTTCATGCCCATATTGCATTGGCTACCAAGATATAACTTTAAACGAGATTTAGTTAGTGATATGATAGGTGGTTTCACCACCGGAATCATGCATGTGCCTCAAGGTCTGCTCTTGCTCTTACAAACACAACCATTCCTTCCTTCTTTTACAATCTCTTAGTCATAGTTTCTCTTCAGGAATTGCCTACTCTGCTCTAGCCGGTGTTGATCCTGTCTACGGTTTATATTCATCTTGTTTTCCTGCCTTTTTCTATATGTTTTTCGGAACGTCACGACATGTATCAATCGGTAAGCTCCGTCTTAACCTTACAGAAGTAATCGAGGGATATGAGACGGTGTTTAAATGAATGGTACATGACTCAAAAAGAGAAGATAAGATTTAGGACAAGAAAAGATGTTTAATTTATTTTTGATGTAAAAGGTTGGATACAGTGACTGCCTGTTGCCTGTGTGTCGGAGCCGTAGCAGCGTGCTGACACAGTGCCATCGTGCCATTATCGTGCTAGCGCCGTGCCGCAACTCACGTGCACGCGAAGCGCATTGATCTATCGACATCCAGCATGGGGCTGGCACGATCAACCCCCGGCGCAGCCTCACGTGCATCGAGTTCAATTACTGTTCATAAACACTCGAACTACCAATACTTTTTGACTAATGCAAAATGTGAAGTGATTATGCGCTTGGCTAGTATATCCATGCAAATTTTCTTGAAGGTACGAAGTTCTGGTCGGTCGGCTTGGTTCAAATTCTTTTGGAATGTTTTTGGATTTTTTCCTGCTGCTGGTTTACTTGATTTTTTTGTCGAAGAGTATATGTTCAACATATCACAGCCCTAAAAACAACAACGGCACTTATTCACATTATCTCGCTGTCATTATAGTTTAGCATACCTTTTGTTCAACAACTTTATTTGGGACAGAACTGAGTCCTTGCATCAGCCAGAAGAAACCAACCTAGTCTTTAAATTTCAAGATTTAGGAGTGTTACAGGATCGTTTGCGGTAGTGGCGCTAATGGCTGGTGTAGCAAACGACAAAGTTATGTCCATACATGGTGCAGGCACAGTGGATCTGATGCGAGATTCCTATGGTGTTCCATATAATGTCACGACACATTATGATGTCACACCAATCCAAGTGGCCACCACCCTCACATTTGCCATTGGCATTTGGCAGGTTCATATAGAGAAATCCTTGAAAAAATTCTTGAAAAATATGAATGTCTTGAATTTTTCAGCTCCTATGTGCTCTTCTTCGACTTCAGTTTGTAATGGCCTACTTCTCGGATCCGCTAGTCTCAGGATTTACAACTGGTTAGGAAATAATTTTTTCTTCTGCAAAAGGTTCTGACATGAGATAAAAACTTCAGGTGCTGCCGTTCATGTTCTTCTTGCTCAAATTGATGACATAATGGGTGTCAGTGTTCCCAAAGCATCGGGTATCGGATATGTGTTTGTGGTTAGTTTTTTCTTACAGTGCCAATTATGAAAGGATTTTCAAAGTAAAGATCGCGGAGGTGAGGGAGAGAAAGAAGCTCATAGGCCCTTTGACCCATTTGCGAGCGGTGCTCAATTCGCCGCGTACGACGCTATAAAGAAATGGACGAGTTACATGGCAATTGGGAAGTGTCTTTTTTTAAGCTTGTTAATACATCTCTGCCAACAGTTGCGGGACTTGATGGGTGTATAAAAGTGAACGAGCCTTTCTGCACAATAACTCGTTCGGTTCTCCACTGTTGCTTCGCCCTGCATAAAATCTGGCCAATCGCAAGGCGTAGTAACCAATGAGAGGCGCGACGCTATGACGACCGGCTCATAAAGGCCGTTTTTCACTAGTAGAACGGAAATTTTTTCTTTTTTTTTCTTTGTGACATCAAGCCTAAGATACAATGTTATAATTATTGAATTGTTTTGCGACATTTCTTTTCTCTTCCACCAAGCTTTCCACAGTATCAGTTTGTGCACACCTACGTGCTGAACGTGATGAATGTAAAATTCAATTTTCGGCTCTTGCTCCGCCCTCCATAAATCATGACCAATCGCAAACGTGCCGACCAATCAGAGACGCGGCGTTTTAGCGAGCGGTCCGAAAGGGCCGTTTTTCGCTTTAGACAAAGAAAGAATCGTAGTTGTATTTTTGCAGTTATGACACGAGTCCTAAAGTATCACATTATACGAATTGTTAAATTCTTGTATTGACTTCTGTTGTCATTCCCCCTCTTACTTCCCACACCAACTAAATATGCGCGTAGAAATACACGAAGTTTTTCAGAGAATCTATGATCTCGCCGTACGGGTCACACAAGTGAACATCACTACGCTCATTATCTCAATCCTTTCGATGACATTCCTCTACGTTGGTAAAGAATACCTCTCACCATTTTTAACGAAGAGGATCAGTTTGAGGATACCTATCCCCTATGAGTTAATTCTGGTATGTTTTACTGCTTTGCAGATCGTGATAATGACAGTTCATTTCAGGTTGCTGTCACTACTGCTCTATCGTCATTGCTGAATTGGCACGATAATAATTCAGTTGCTGTCGTTGGCAATGTGCCAGCTGGGTAAGCTTCATGAATTTTATAAAGGACATTCGGTTTTACTCACTGTGCAAGGTGTCTTTTCTAAAGTTCTGCCCATTTACTTTCATAAAAATACTTTCTTGAAGAGACTTGATTTTTCAATTTCTAAACCCATTGAAATTCAACAGTCTGCTTATGCACATTCATGCTAATTTGGTTGAAAGAAGGTTTGCTCGAGCTTTAACTATTACGGCTAGATTCTTGGAAATCACATCTGATAAATAAAATCAATTAGGTTAGCTAATTAGCTAATAGATAATTTCTTTGCGGCTTCTATAAATGCTATAGATAGAGTTTTGCCAGTGTTTGGTATATTCAGAAAGCGGACTTCAGTGAGAATTGGAATGTAAATACGCTTTAAATAGAATTCACTTCCCCATGAAGAAAAGACGCAAAGAAGTAAGAAACCCCTAATTTTTTGTGCACAAATCTGAGAACATTTCGTTTTATCCTTTCTTTTCGTTTCGTTTTATCTCTTATCTTTGGTTTTATTTTTATATATTTCAAATGTGTCAAAGCTTCAAATAGAAACCCTTGAGTCGACGTGTTCACCTTCTACATATTCAGAATCATTCTTTGAGAAAGGCATTGTCATAAAAGCGAAGTTAAAGTATACAAGGTGTAGGTATCAGTGGCGTAGTGGAAGGTGGCTTCGTTATGGCCAAGGTTCGATCCTGCCGTGGGCCAACCAGGTCCTCTACCCTCCAAGAGCAGTGAATTGGTATGAGAGAGCTTGAGGGACAAAAACACTAACTTGGTAATCCGCTGCTTCTCCCCCTCTTGTCAATCCCAATCTAAAAGCCCACCGCACTTAAAGGCAGCGGCTCGGCAGATTTTGCATTTCCATCTTTTTGCATGTTTTGGGCCTTCTCGACCCGTAGATCCCGAATCTGAGCTTTAAAAGCGGTGAAAAGACCTTTTTCGGGGCGTTTTTTTCAATTTCCAAAAGGCAGCTCGGACGAGAATTTTCAGGAAAGTCGGGAGGCCCTGGCACGAAGACCCTGCTGCCTGTAATTTTGGCTTTGTATGGCATGCACAATGCGGGAAAGCGGTTGGGGGGGGGGGGTCCCGCGCCGTCTAGCGGAGAATACTCGTCCGAACAAGGTGTTAAGGGAGCGAAAGGAGGAAGTGGAGCGGCGCTTGGGCCACCTCCTGGCTTGCAGAGTTCACATTTTCGGCGCGGAGTTGCTGTTTTGGTTCACTTGGAGGGCCTCCTATCCATCTGTGTCAAAATCTGAGGTAGGCCAATCTGCCGAGCCGCTGCCTTTAAGAGCTCACCGGCCTTCTAGCCTATGAAGTAGAACGTATAGGGCATCTCCAATATGTTTTGAGGGCGCATACTCTCAGAGCATATTGGATATGACGCATCATTTATGCTTTATACGAAGTGTGCAAAGAATCTATTCTCATATTCCGCTGATGTTGAAAAATCCGCACTTAAAGGCAGTGTGTGGTAGCACCTCAGCTTTAACAGATTACTAAAGCGGATTCCCGTGCCGGCCACATCTATCGCGACTGCAAAACTGCCCTAGGGCGGGAGAATCGCTTCTGAAGTCCAAACATAGCCGATCATGATGGAACGCGGCCATTACGGCAATGTCGTTGACTGCAGCGGCCCGTTCCGCCACGCTTTCTTGCTCCGGTAACGAGACTGAATCGAGGGGCGGCTGCCCTGAAGCGATTTTTTTTTGCTTTGGCAAGATTTCGCTGTCGCTGTAGTTCAATAGCTTTCATGGAAACCCGACCCAGTCATCTCTTTGAACGAGGTGCTCGAAGCCCCCTCAAAAATTGCTTTTGAAGATAGGCAGTTGAAGGAGTCATGCTTCTACAAAAATGTATATTTTGTCAAGGGGCAGGGGTCGCAAAGAGTGTTTCACTATCTTGGAGCAGAAAGTCTGTAATAGCTGCAATAATTTTTTTGGCATGGCATACACTTGCAAGAATTTAGAGATTGCAACATCTTATTATATTCGCAGTGACCAATTCTTGAAGAAATTACGGTAAAACAAAACAGAGGTTTTGCAACTTCTTCAGGTTTCAAGCTTTTCATTTCCTGGCCGAGTACAAAACAAATTAGGAGCCGATCTGGCTAAGAACAAATCAGCCTTCATATGAATTAGAGTACTTCAGGCAAGGCGTAGTCCCCCCTTTCCTTATTTGGTCGCCACAGTTGTGCACATCCATGCCAGTATGGTGTCTTTCGTTAGCTAAATTTTGGCCGTCCGTTGCGGTCAGTGCGGTCAGCTGCAGTCTGCTGCAGTCTGTGGCAGTATGAAACAACCCTATGCTGTATCGAACAACTTCACATTATCTCAGAATTATGCACAAATAATGGGTTTATAACACTCTGACATCTGCTTTCATAAACTCTGGAGATACTTTCGAATCAGTGATGAAAGCGATCAGGATTCTATGAGAAACGGCTTGACCTTTTGCTTCTTTAGAAAAAAGAGCAGCAGGGCAACTTTTCTCTGTTTCACAAGGAATGCATGTTTTGTCGATGTGGCCTTTTTAGATGGGATGTATACCATAACTGAAAAGCATATGCTGGTTCCAAATCTGCTTTCCTTATCTGCAGAACGTTTATGGACGAGGCGCTGTGCGCTGCGTCCATAAACGTTGCGTGCGCTTATTGGGACAAGAAATCAAATGTGCAAGTAAGACAAAAATAGCCGTAATACTTATTCTAGCTCTTCAATGGAGCAGTGATAATTATTGGAGCACTATGCTTAGAAAGTACTCCAATAAAAAAAATATATCGCACCTTCGCATTACTTTATGGCTGGTAAGATTTTAGCAACTCATTTCATACAAAATGCATATTCAGTTCTTGGCTCCAAAAAACGTTCAAAACTCCTTGTCCATAAACGTACTGCAGATAAGGAACAGCTTTGGAATCAGCGTTTTATGCCCTTCAATAAGGTATACATCTCATTCAGAAAGGTCACTTCGACTAAACAAGCTTTCCTTGTCAGATGCTCTTGTTCATAGCCGGTAATGATTCTAGTTACATGTTAAGCGATCCAGGACGTGTTGATTTTTATTCTCGAGGCAGATAGGCAGTCCTGATAAAATGTTTATGATTTTTGTATCGTCAAAGGCAGTGTCCAGGCAAATTTGGGCCTATGGGAATTTCACTTCGAGGGTAATTTCGGAGCCCTAACTAACAACAAGACACTGCCCAAGCGGCAGCTCAAATGGTAAGCTCACAGTTGAGATATTCGCCTCCAAACTGACCCCCGGGATCGTATCCGGATTCATGGCGCGACGCATCAGTTTAGCGCGAGGACCTATGCGTGTCGCGCCACGAATCCATGCGAATACGATCCCGGGGTCCAGTTTGGAGGCAAATATCTCAATTGTGAGTTCTCCATTTGAGCTGCCGCTTGGGCATTGGCTTAGTTGGGGCCCCAAAATTACTTTCCACGTCAGGACCCGTATGTCCAGATTTGCCTGGACGCTGCCTTCAACATTGATGAACTTTATATTTTGTATAGCCTACGGAACCCCTCGGCTAGCTTGTGAGCTACTTACTCTTGAGTATCTGATCATTCAAGTCTGAGTGTTGTGTGCGTGAGGAATGTATTCAAACGGCGGCTTCTTTCAACTTCACCAACTCGCATATACTGGACCTTGTACTCGATTCAGCTCCGCCTTCCTTGTATACATATAAGGAGCCTCCGAGTATATTACGGGATTCTTCTCAGCTCAACAGGAGCACCTCGAAATCTCTCTCTCTCTCTCTCTCTCTCTCTCTCTTTGTCTGTCTCTCTCTCTTAACAAAGCCCATACGAATAAATCTATATTCCACAACTCGTCCATCTTAATCATTTGGTACCAGCCAACTAAACTATAAGATTTTTTTGGAGCACCTAATTTATGAGAACTTTGAAAAGAAGGATTTAGATAAACAGAGTACCGAATTGATTTATTTTTAGACTCCCCGAGCCAGAACTGCCAGTGTTCGGGATTCTTTGCGACTGTCTCTTGCAATCGATTGGGATCGCAATTGTTATTATCGCAGTGCATATTTCAATGGCAAAAATGTTGGGAAAGAAAATGAACTATCATGTGGATGATAGCCAAGTGAGTTCCTTAGAATCTCAATTCGTTACCGTAGGAAATGTGGAAGCCTTGTGCTTGATCTTCTTTGAAAGAATCTTGAGGCAGTAATAGAATTATAATCTAGTATAGTCTTTTTTCTATCTGTTCTCTAATACATGGTAGCGAATTTGAAATGTTGAAAAAAATGTTTTCGTAGTGTAAAAATCGTAGACTTTCCTTCTCAGTTTCTTGTTTATCGACCCAACCTTATAACTTGTTGGTTTCGTTTTTTGTTCTTTGAATTCACTTCCTTAGGAACTCTACGCTATTGGTCTGACCTCGCTCCTGGGTGGATTTTTCCCTGTTTATCCCGTCTCGACTGCTCTTGGTCGAACCATGGTAAATGTCAAAAGCGGTTCGCAGACTTTGGTAAGTTGGAGACCATGTGTAGTTCTTTGGTTAATTCACCCTTTCAGCTCTCTACCGTGTTCAGCTGTGCTCTGCTAATGGCTATCATTCTATGGCTTGGACCTCTGCTCAGGGATTTACCCAAAGTGAGTGAATGTCTATGGTTTTCTAAAGATCACTCATTATATGGTTGATTTGAACATTTTTGGCCTGCCGATCGCATTCAAATTTTATCCGATCTTCTTTTGGGTGAAGGACAGTAACCTAAAGGGGCGGTCCCACGCGCACATTTGCAACAGACCGTGTGCCTACACCATTACTGCCGCATGCTATCTGTCCGGGTGGGTGGAGCCTAATGGTAACCTAATGTCCTCTATACCTTTTTTTTTGAGATGCTTTCAAGGCTGCTCGCGCCGTTCCCGCGCAGCGTTAAAGCATTGCTAGAATTGTGCTTCGGTGGAAATCGATCAATGCGCGCTGGGTCTGCTCCGGTTAGGCTACCAGGGCACGGAACGGCGCTGGCACGGGATTTGGCATACAGGCAGCTATGAGCGCAAACGATAGTAACTGTGTAGTTGATTTTTTTCTGATAATTTTGAATTTTCTAAGTGAAATTACGCGTGCCTTTCGGAAGTTTATGATTTTTTGGTCAAAAAAGGTGACGATCACTAGTATCAATGTTACATCTTTATTCTACGTTGCAGCTTGATTTTCTTGATTTTCTCTACGAAGAACCACCTTCTAATCCTACTTCCAGTGCGTCTTAGCCTCGATCATTATTGTCGCTTTGAAGTCTATGTTCATGAAGTGTGGCGAGCTGAGAAGGATCTATGCTGTGTCAAAGATAGATTTTGTGAGTTTTTATTCTGCCAGTTTTGAAGCAAAATAATAGGTTGAACCGAAAATAATGTTGCTTTGGAATTGAAAAATCCGTAACTGCTCTCTGCTGTGAACGGCTTTGAACGTATTTGCTTACAAAGGTCTCCTCAAAAAGAAAATCTTGTCTCCTTTTTAACAGTATCTTTGAGGCGCTCTGACAACAGGCGACTTCAAAGGTAAAAATTAGAAAAGGAAAGGCACTTAAACTCCCGGTTTTCCAAAATGAACCGTCAAAAATCTGAAACGCCACAGAAAAATCTGATAGCAATCTGAATTAAGAGGTTTTGTGAGCTGCTCTCTCTAACGGCGTTGAAATTGTGCTAATTGAGCTTCCCTAGGAAAGTTATGATTCTTGAAAGCAATGCGAAAAACGGCAAAATGACGTTTTTTGTCTTTTTTCTATCTTTCATGGAAATCATAACTTTTCATAGAAAAGTTCGATCAACACGAATTTGGCACTGTTAGAAAGAGCAGCTCACAAAACCTATAAAAACATGCTTTTAGATATTTCTACAGCGTTT
Source organism: Cylicocyclus nassatus (assembly GCA_958299035.1). Classification (NCBI taxonomy): domain Eukaryota; kingdom Metazoa; phylum Nematoda; class Chromadorea; order Rhabditida; family Strongylidae; genus Cylicocyclus; species Cylicocyclus nassatus. The sequence goes on along the minus strand of CATQJL010000112.1, from coordinate 55,186,044 downwards.
CAGATTTTTAACGATTTATTCTCGAAAATTGGGATTTGAGTGGTTCCGACATTCGAATTTTTATCGCTGAAGTCCCTTGTCCTCAAAGAACTACAAAGATGTAATTAAAAATAGATAAATCTATTACTAAAGATATTTTTTGCAATCAAGTACGTTCGCATAGAGAGCAGTTACGATTTTTCAAAAGCGACAGAACTTTCGGTTCAGCCTAATAAAGTGCGGTTCATAATTATACGAACACCAAAATTTTGTAAGTTTTTGGACTTTTTGAGAGAAACTCAAAAAGCCGCTGGTACCACACGATAGAACACAGCCGAAAACGGTATGTGATCCATAAGAATGGAAATCGATGTCAACTGTAGGAGTGCTTTTGCGGCTAATGCGAATTTTTAGCGGTTCATAATTATACGAACACCTCAAACAGAGGTCCATTTTTCACTCAAGATTGCAATCGTTTGAGTCCAAATTTTTTGAAGAGTTACAGTAACAAAGTCTGACATATCTGCTATTTACTAAACCCAGTGCAGTTCAAAAAGATGATCGTTACTTTTTTCAAAAGGGGCTAAATGCTTTCGGAGTGATTGGGCTCCAGAAACATCCGTTCTTCTGTGGTTTACGCGCTCTAATTAGCTTCTACCAAAACTTTGAGATGAAATAAGCTCTTGCGATAGGTATTTTGTTTGACGCTTTGAGAATCTTTGCGTTTTCGTGCCGTTTTTCAACCAAGTTCCAACCTTACCACAGAGTTACCACGATTTCGAGCCTCAAAAATCAGCTTCTGGAGCCGTACAATGAAGTAAGCATGTAGTATGTAGAAGTTTACAATACTTTATATTTGCCTAGAAAAAATCAGCGGCGTTGAGCGTTTGTTTTGGTCACGCAGAAGTTACAGCACTGGCAGTGCCGCTTTTCAAAACTGCGTTTTAAACGCAATAAAGCGCCGGAAGTGCCGCATTGCTATAACTTCTTTCAGACTACTCCTATCGAGCTCTGATTAAAATATTTGGAACCAGCGCTGTCTGTTGCATCCGATAGTATATTTGAAAATTGAAAAATTCACAATTTTTTTGTGCCCCACGGCGCAATAAACGCGATATTGCGTCGAAAGAGCCGCATTCGAATAACTTTCCACAAAACTACTCTTTCTAATTTTCCTTGTTATATTCGGATTCAGCACTGATTGGTCTATCCGACAGTATATTCAAAATCTGAAAAAGTCAATTTTTTCATGTGCCGCAGGGCACAATAAACGCGTTTTTGCGTCGGAAGTGCCGCATTTTTATAACTGCTTTCATATTTATCCCACAATAATCTTGTTTACACAGTTGTCATCAGTGTTCCTCGAGCTATCCGCTAATGTGTTTAAAAGTTTGAAAATCTCAATTTTTTAGTGAATTACACGTTTTAAATCTTTTTGCCCCATTTTTTGCACTGATAAGCTGATAACGATCTTCAAAGTAATTGTACAAAATTCTGAACAACATATTTGAAATTAGTTCATCGCAAGCTATCCAATGATATGTTTAAAAACCTAAAATTCTCAAATTTTTTGTTTCCGATTTTATTGGTCCCTCATAGTGGCATTATTAGCTAGGCTGGCTCCGGCCCTTGACTGCCGTGACCTATCAATATCGATTTTTGCTATCATAACATGCATGGTAACAAAATACAGTACTAAGACGCACGTTGAGCTTCACTCGCCAAAAGCAGCACCCAATGAATTTGAATTTCGAAATCATGAACTTCAATTTTTGAAATTCGTTGAAATTTGAAAAATACCCTTAAATGACTGCAAATTCCAGGCAGTAAGACACGATGATGTCCATGCTTCGAGCGAGAACTTGTTAATCTGCTGATCTCCATTTTGAAATTTCAAATCAGTCATTTCTCCGGATCTATGACTAGAGGCGCGATTTTTATTGCCAGATAAGTACTAAATAGGGCATATTTGTCTTATAACGTTCTAGAAATATATGAAGTTTCGAAGAAGCTTCTATAGGTAGTCGCTCATGCTGCTTACTCTTACTATTTTGTAATCAGTTCTTTGAAGATCAAAAACCCATGCGAGTTCAGTTGGTAGCAAATTCGTGACTATTTCGTCCAAATTTCGAGCGAAACCCGCCAAACTCTGCAAGTGGTAACTTCAGACAGCTATTTAGTTGATGCACTTTATCTGGTACTAATTGAAGATTCGCACAGGATTTTAGCATTAAAAGGGAGCTCTAGTTGATGACAGCCGAAGAGATCGCAAGATCTTCCTGACCGTCTCGCATTTCTCCTACCTATTGCGGATCACACCAGCAATAATCAAAAATCACAGTTTCTCCAAACTAATCGATATTTGGATGTATTCCTTTAGATAACTTCACACCTTTGGACATGCCTGGGTCAGTTGGCAGGTGCACCCACAACTCAATAAAATAAACTAAGGTACAACACATGTTTTCGTAACCAGGCACTTCTGATGAAGGTAAAAGTTATGTCTCCCAACACTTTCAGATTTCTAAAGTGCGTTGCATAGTGAACCTGGGAATTTGACACCATAAACTTTAATTTTTAAAGTCTCGAAAATTCAGAAATTACTTCTAATTGTTCAGAATCCAAGACACATTGAGCAGAATTGAAGGCTTATTTCCAGTTTTGTTTTTAAAATGTACTGCCATTGTCACTCTGAGTTTTCCAATTTGAAATTTAGTAATTTTCACTGAAACCTTAGCTCTGTGAATGCGATTTTGACAAATCAGTTAAAGACAGAGCTCTTTACTAAAATATGAGAAAAATTTCAAAAAAATATTTTCATTCTATTCTCAAATCTTCCTTCGAATGAATATTTCTGATTCGAAAGTTTAACTCAATCGAAAGAAGTAGCAATGTATGAGATACATGTAAAATTTTCAGTACTTCAGTATTTTCAGTTCGGAAATCCCTGCTCAGAACAGGGAAATTGCTTGACCGATCCATGACCTCGAACCAACCGTTAACCACCACTACTAACGCCAGCAGATTCACGTCTTGAGAATTGATGCCGGATAGTTTTGTAGGAGGCCAATCATCATACATCTCACTACAATCGAATTTCGATAAGCTAGTGAACATCCTTTTACAAATTCTATTTCGAAGTCAAAAAGTTCTGTGGAAAAAATGGAGGAAATCGTTTAGTTTAGCAATATAATCACGGCTTCATCACCCTATGGGGATCTTCACAGTGATTGACCTCCAACAAATATTGCAAAATCAAAAGTTTTGCTCACAAGACTTGATTCTTGAGCTCTTTTCAGAAGTGAACATCCTGTGATACTTACATGCAGATTTCGTGCAGCAAATGGATTATGTTTCGAAAACGTCAAAGTTAAAGTTGCATTTTCTTTGTTTGTTAATCTAAGAGTTTGAGAGATCTTACTGTTGATACCAGAGCCGTAGTTCAATAATAAATAAAAATCATTCTGGGGCTAAAAATCAGTACCACTTTTTGGATTTTAAAAACATTTGCTTTTGTAGATCTGCAACCATTCTCCACAAATAAAGAAGCGTATTGTGACAAGAAGTTTCGAAAAGCTGTATTGAAGAAAATGTGTTTCTAGACATATGGCATCCTTGAGTTGTTGCTAGTTGATCTGCACGCATTATGGTCTTGAAGTACTAGTTATCTATAAAGAAATGGAAGTGGTGATATGCAAAAAACGTTTAAAGTGCCCCTACTTGTTTTTTTGGTGCAAATCTGCGGCAATTTGAAAAAAACATTTCAGTGCAGTCGAGAGTGAGAAAGTTGGTCTTGATTCCAAAATCCAAAGCATACATCTTTTGGCAAAAACAGGACATGACTGACCAAGTTTTCGCTATAATTCAGCGGGATGAAATTCTCATTGAATGCTTGAGCCTCATGAGCTCTCGAAAGAAGAATGAGCCAGCGCCTTGATTCTGACAAATAGGTCCCGAAACCGAAACCATTGATATTTCACTCAGTTTCGGGCAATTTATTCTCCCAAGGGCATGTTTTCACACCTCAACGGACTTCTGCCTGCGAACTGTTCCATCACAACACTGGCGCTAGATTGTCGAATAGAACTTACCATCAGAGAATTTCTAATTTCTTTTTCAATGCTCTTCGACCTAGCTTAGCACCTATGAAGGATAATTTAGTAGTTCGCAAGAAACAAATGGTAATGAGCAGTTGATTTTGATTCTGATAATTGCAATTTAATTTTTGTTTGACTAAATTTGCTAGCTTCATAAGAAAATAGCGATATCAGGAATTCATCACTAAATTCCAGAATAGCTAGAAGATATGATCAAACTTTATAACCAAATTATAATTTGAGCACTTTTTTGTTTCAATTTACTTCGAGACCTCAAGTGTTATGGTTGTAACGAACTTGTTCCTAAAATTCATACGTTGCAGAACCGTGTAATCGTAGTGGTAAAACCGATGAAGAGTGAGGTCATGATCACGTAGCTGCTTTAGTCACACTTACTACGGACCAATGAATAATCAGATTTGCGAAATTTCTACTAAAGCTATTTCTTTGAGATTAAGCACAGAATCAGAAAAACACATGTTCAACCTAAGAAAAATCTTCTCGTCAATCAGCTACAGCTAGAAGAGCAAGCTCCTTTTCAAATATATCTGCATAGAAGGGTTACAAAATGATTTTTTATCTCATTGCAGTCATTTTGACAATATACAGATGGTACATTGCCAGCTGCCATCGCACTGTTACCAATCAATTAGCTGGCATGCCAAAATTTGATTCGAAATCAAAAATTGAAATTTTAAATTGGAATCTTAAAAAAAGTTTGAAATTTCAAAATGGAGATCAGCAGATTAACAAGTTCTCGCTCGAAGCATGGACATCATCGTGTCTTACTGCCTGGGATTTGCAGTCATTTAAGGGTATTTTTCAAATTTCAACGAATTTCAAAAATTGAAGTTCATGATTTCGAAATTCAAATTCATTGGGTGCTGCTTTTGGCGAGTGAAGCTCAACGTGCGTCTTAGTACTGTATTTTGTTACCATGCATGTTATGATAGCAAAAATCGATATTGATAGGTCACGGCAGTCAAGGGCCGGAGCCAGCCTAGCTAATAATGCCACTATGAGGGACCAATAAAATCGGAAACAAAAAATTTGAGAATTTTAGGTTTTTAAACATATCATTGGATAGCTTGCGATGAACTAATTTCAAATATGTTGTTCAGAATTTTGTACAATTACTTTGAAGATCGTTATCAGCTTATCAGTGCAAAAAATGGGGCAAAAAGATTTAAAACGTGTAATTCACTAAAAAATTGAGATTTTCAAACTTTTAAACACATTAGCGGATAGCTCGAGGAACACTGATGACAACTGTGTAAACAAGATTATTGTGGGATAAATATGAAAGCAGTTATAAAAATGCGGCACTTCCGACGCAAAAACGCGTTTATTGTGCCCTGCGGCACATGAAAAAATTGACTTTTTCAGATTTTGAATATACTGTCGGATAGACCAATCAGTGCTGAATCCGAATATAACAAGGAAAATTAGAAAGAGTAGTTTTGTGGAAAGTTATTCGAATGCGGCTCTTTCGACGCAATATCGCGTTTATTGCGCCGTGGGGCACAAAAAAATTGTGAATTTTTCAATTTTCAAATATACTATCGGATGCAACAGACAGCGCTGGTTCCAAATATTTTAATCAGAGCTCGATAGGAGTAGTCTGAAAGAAGTTATAGCAATGCGGCACTTCCGGCGCTTTATTGCGTTTAAAACGCAGTTTTGAAAAGCGGCACTGCCAGTGCTGTATTTCACCAGAAATACTGTTTTTACTATTGCAATCTCACCTTTATTTGGTTTGTAGCTCCACAACCGCAAGATCAGTTCTGGATAAAACCCAAAAACTTTGGTACAGAAATATCATCATGCAAGCAATGCAGGTGCTTCATATCAAATGTTTGCGCAAGAGAGAAGCTGAGTTTTGAGGCTCGAAATTGTGCTAACTCTGTGCTAAGGATGGAACTTGGTTGAAAAACGGATGAAAACGCAGAGATTTTCCAAGCGTCAAACGAAATACCTATCGAAAGAGCTAATTTTATCTCATAGCTTTGGTAGAAGCTAATTAGAGCGCGTAAACCACAGATGAACGGATGGTTCTGGAGCCCAATCACTCCGAAAGCATTTAGAGCCTTCTGAAAAAAGGAACGGTCCTCGTTTTGAACTGCACTGGGTTCAGTGTGTAGCAGATATGTCAGACTTTGTTACTGTAATTCTTCAAAAAATTTGGACTCAAACGATTGCAATCTTGAACGAAAAATGGACCTTTGTTTGAGGTGTTCGTATAATTATGAACCGCTAAAAATTTGCATTAGGCGCAAAAACACTCCTAATATTGATATCGATTTCCATTCTTATGAATCATATACCGTTTTCGGCTGTGTTCTATCGCGTGGTATCAACGGCTTTTTGAGTTTCTCCCAAAAAGTCCGAAAGCTTACAAAATTTTGGGTGTTCGTATAATTATGAACCGCACTTTATATTGTTCCATAGTTTCGAAATGAAACTCAACGTGGAGATCAGGCATAGTTATCACAAGATCGTTGATCACCTTGGTGGACAAACAGCTAGAATTTCATATTAAGATTTTTCTCAATTTCATATCAACATAAGTACTTTATCTTTTTTTTTTGAGCTCTATATGTATTTTAATGTGGCCTGACAGTAGCCAATATAGGCCGGGCAGCTCCGCCCACTTTTTTGAAATCGCCTAATTTTGCATAAATTTTCGTTGGGTGTGCAAATAGCAAGTTTGACCAAGTGTATGGGGTCTATTAGAAGGAGGGCTTTCCATTACGGGAAAAGAGCGTGAACATTGTAAGCGCGAAATTCTCTTGCCGCTGGTGGCATTGTGCTTACTTTTTTTTTGGAAGAATTAAAAATTGACCTACTCCACAGCTTTTCTAGAATCCGATAAAGTCATAAATTTGAAAAGTTTATTTTATCAACGCCAGATCCAGCGAAAACCGTTTGTGAATAGCAGACCAATAATTCAAACTTGGTTTCTGTTGCAGATGGTATGGATTGTGTCGTTCTTCAGCACAGTATTTGTCAATGTTATGGAAGGACTTGCTATTTCTATCCTATTCGCGCTATTTACAGTGATTTGCAGATCGCAGTGGTAATGATTTCTTTAGTGCTTTTTCATTTACGGGTATTGTTTGTCCCTGATTTTCCAGGCCAAAATGGCAGTATTTCTTGCAAAACACACAAGAAGAACAGGACTCCGAAAGACCATGCAACAATCCTGATGTTTGCGTGTTTCGCTTCGATGGGCCGCTGCTGTTTACGAACGTGGAAAGGTCAGCTTTAGTTGAGCATTATTTAAATTGAAGATTCGATTTTTGTGCCCCTTTTTCCATTGAGGAAACAAGAAATTATTTACGAATGAAGTATGCTTCAGTATGCAAAGGCTCAAGTTTTGAAATAAAAAGCCACTTTTCAAATACCCCTACTTTTCTAACCTGAGAGACGTTTGGATAACTTTGAGACCTTACAAATTGGGTTTTTATGGTGCCTATAAGGGAGGTCCGTTTGCTCGAAGTGGCCTTTTCACACGAAATTAATACGACTATAAAGAGCACCGAATGCTGATTCCAAATCTGTCTTCGTTATCTGCCGAGCGCCTCTGGACGTCGAGTTATGAGCGTTTTTGAGTTAAAAAATTGAAAGCATAACTAGCACAAAATTCGTCAGAATTCAAATGGTCCAAAGCTGATTAGCACTCCATTTGAACAATATCCATCTATCCAATCCAACTTCTATCCAAAACATCAATACTCAACACTGCTCTATTTGAGCATTGAAAAGACCGTAAAGTTTGATTTTACCTAGACTATGGGTTCCTTTCTCGCAACAAGAAAATGTTCATAACTCGGCATGTAGAGGCGGATTTTGTAATCAGATTCGAAATCACCGTTTGATGCTCTTAAAAGTGGTATAAGATCATTTGGAAAGGCCACTTCGACTAATCGGACCTCCATCGTTAGTTGAAAACTATAAATGTGGTAAATTTTGTGCCTGAAATAACCTTTGGCTGAGACCGATAGGAGCAAGCACGCGGAGTCAACAGAGTTTCATAGCAAAATCAGCAACGTCACAGAAAAGTTAGCAAATTGTGGAGTAGCAGCAGGACAGGTAACTAGGAAAATATAAACAGCAAAGGCACAACAAAAAGATGGAAGAAAACTTTCCCTTCACCGTCCTCCGACGGGGTGCATACCACGAATGGCGGCGTCCATGGGATAGCCCATGAAGCCTGCATGATCGATACACGGTCTCTTGATCGGTATATCGTCATATCTCAACAACGTAAACATTTTTTTCTGTTTTTTTTTGTTGAAAATTGAGAATTTCTCTTAGAACATTTCTTGAAGTTAAAATTTGAATTTTTGCATTTCAGGTTTCGAAAATCTCTAAACAGAACCCTGGAACAGTGGATGAAGTGTTGGGAAGAGAACCCAAGCGCAGAAGCAAGTTATTTTCACCTTATTATCGCATAGGCTGCGTTGAAGTTGTGCGTGCCAGCGCCGTGCCAGGACATCGATCGCTCAAAATAAGGCGCATGCACGGGGCCAGCGCGACGCTAGCGCAGCACCACATGAACGCGCCCCGCGTTGATCGAGTTCCTGCGCGGCGCTAAATTGGCGCTGGCATCTGGCGCAAATCCGGTGCACGCACAGTTCTGGGCCAGCTGCAGAAGAATTCATCGTAGTGATCATTCACAAATTTTATCTAGGATACAGAAAAATTGAACAACTCGTCCTCCCCAAATCGTCCAGAGAGTCTCTATAAAGGCGGTAGCCCTCATTTTCTCATCATTGACTGCTCAGCTATGGCTTATTGTGATTACATGGCTGCCACTGCTTTCAACGAGGTGAAAATTTGGAATAATTTTGAGAATGGCAAGGAATGATGATTTCTGTCGTTTTAGATAGCCAAAGATTTCAAAGACAAAGGTGGCATACTTTACCTTGCTGGAGCTAATGGTAAGGAAGGATTTTGCGGAGTCCAGTCTTAAAAATTGAAATGGAAGTTTTCTTAGCTTCACTTCGAACTGCACTGGGTGCGAGTGGCTTTTTCAAGAAAATTGAAAAAGAACATCTGTTCCCAACATTAAAGGACGCGCTGGCCATCGCGAGCAGAAATGGGTGAGTAGGCTAAAGTATGATCGAATCGTAGCATAATGCAACTTACACGGCACTCGCAGGATCTTACGCCTTCTAACAAAAACCCTTCCAGTTCTTCTGACTATTGTGAAATGATTGTTTACATCTCATTTACTTCCATTTGAGAGCAGAAAACAAGCAAACCGAACAGAATTCTTTAGAAATTCGCAACTTGTAAGAGAAGATTTTAGGCGACTGAAAGCCATATTTTGCTTTAAAAAGAGAATTAAACAGTCAAAAGCTCTTATACTCTGCTAATCAAGGTCGCTGATTTCAAATATGAAATTTGCACTTTACTGCATTCTCAGACAGCGGATAGGACCCCTCCGCCGGAGAAATGGCAGGGTCGCGGCGTTTCCCCAGCGGTGGGTCTCCCATTTGTCCGGCGGAGCCCTCCCATTTGTCCGGCGGAGCCCTCCCATTTCTCCGGCGGATACCTCCCATTTTCTGCTCCGGATACCTCCCATTTTCTGCTCCGGATACCTCCCATTTTCTGCTCCGGATACCTCCCATTTTCTGCTCCGGATACCTCCCATTTTCTGCTCCGGATACCTCCCATTTTCTGCTCCGGAGGCCTCCCATTTCTGCTCCGGACCCCTCCCATTTTCTCCGGCGCGGCTCTTCCAAATTTGGCGGACACGCGCCGCGCAAATTTCTCCGGCGCGGAGTCCGCCAAATCTGGCAGAGTCGCGCCGGAGAAATGGCGGACCTTTGCAGCAGGGCCGGAGAAGCCTCCCATTTGCCTGCCAGTGATGTCACCGCGATGGACCGCCCATTTGCCCTTCTCTCATTGGTCAACTGGGTCCGGCGCGACTCTGGCAGTTTCGGAGGGTCCGGCGGAGGGGTCCCGTCGATTGTCTGAGTTGCTGAATAAAGTATTCCAAGAATATCGTGACAGGTTTTTTCTAAAGTCCGCAGAGATGTGTTTACAACCTTGAAAGAGCTCAAAACTCGTGGAAAATTGTTTAGTGAAATCGGCATGGGCGAGCACCTACTAAACAATTTTCCAGATTTTCTAAAAAAATTTTGTCAGACGGCCTTTTTAACAATGGTTTTGTATACTAAAAGTTCTTACCCTAATCCCACAGTAATGAAAAGCAATCGCTGATCCACTGAGTATACTGTAAATCTAAGTTCAACTTCGCTCTACACAATGGTACCTTGAGTTCGCCGAAGGACATCAACGCAAGACAGTTATTAACGATCAAACAATGTGCACATCTTTCTCGGACACCCTGTATTATTTCGCATTGAGATTTCTCCCTATGAGGCAGTAAGGGTCCAAAAATTTCCTTTCGGGGGAAGGAGAGGATTTTTTTTTGAGTACAGGGATTAGCCGCGCTGTGGGAAACTATCTGGAAAGCTCTTCAAAGTTTTTGTTGGCCCATAGCCTGAGTTTTTGAAAAACCCAGTTCTTCTACGAAGCTGATTTAAAACTTGAAAAAACTTAGAATATCTCCACACTTGCAGATGAAGACAATTCATTACGCAATTTCATAACACGCGTATATTTTCGAAAATATTGCGACTCACTCATCTCCTCCCTCTCTTCGCCATTGCTATGAGATTGTAAAACCTTATATGGTATAGATGAGCCTACTCTCTAATTTCATCCCCTCTCTCCTCCATTTTTCCTCCATGATGAAGAAATAGATGAACGCCACAGGTTGTACAGAAAGACTAGTTTACCTTTGTGAATCCTAGACCAAAGCATTCTTAAAAAAATAAAGAATTATCCTGGTATGGCTATGCTGCATGGGCAGCTCGAAAATCGTTTTTCATAGGACTGGACATTCTGAGCTTTCGAGATTCGGTGCTGCACAAATGTTTTGGAAAGTACGCATTTAAGATGTTTAGAGCACATGTTGACCTCAAAGCAACATATTAAGCCAACAGAAAAAATCGTTTGCCCTCCACGATGCAAAATCAATCAAAAACTACTACGCACAATTTTTTTGCTTGGAATCGACGTTGTCCTTCTCGTCGTATGATTTTCCAAACTTTACTGAGCTAAGAGAGCTTTAACTTCCATACGGGACCTCAAAAGATAGGAAGTTTGTGTGATTGAGTGATAATTGTAAATGTATCCACTCAAGTACATGATACTGCTAGCGTTTCCTATGCCAGCGCCATGCTAGCGCCATTCCAGCGCCGTGCCGGATGGCGACTGATCAATATCAGCTGCGTCCACGTGATATTGCGTACAATGCTAGCGCGGAGCTACCATGGCACTGGCACAATGCTGGCACATTGGGCAACTCTAAACTCTGCCTTACCGTAAATTCAGCAGGATAAGGGAAATAGAAGTTAGCTTAAACTAGTAATTTGGACTTATAACACATTTTACTGCGAAAAAGCTGGTTGTCAAGATATCCTCATTTAACACGTCCTTGTAAGGAACTTGTGAATAAAATCTTTTTCAAATTTAAAGAAAGCAACCCTGTTTTCATAAAATGTGTATGAGATTTGATTTATAATCCTGCGTATTATTAATCTTTGCTTTTTTTCGTATAAGATTACAATCAGTTCGATTTTTTGATAAACATAACCAAGTCGGCTCCATCAACTGAGCATTGACTCAACTTTTGTTTAGAGCCTTTCCTTACTGCTGGCTATCAATTACCACCTTATCGTAATAAACATCGCTTGTAGCTTTTGTTGCACAGTTGTGGCACAGTATAAGTACTGTGTGACTTCCTTTGAAGTTTTGTCAGGTACGGGTGCCAGTAGATTGTGTTTACGCAGAAGAATAGAAATCTGCATTACTAGCTCTGATTTTAAGGGAAGCGGGAGAAGGAAGACACTTAAGTCTTGTTCTTTAACAGTTAACTAAATAACTTCCCCATTTATCAGTATAGCTCAGTATCATTTCTCACTTATGCATACTGTTTAGAAACGCATTACGGCTACTTCGCAATGCCAGAAAGGAACCTCAGGTAAGAAACTCTCTTTTTTCCTCAATGAATCTTTTTCATTTAGTATTATTGGAGAAAGTTTCACGGCTGCAAAAATGTTTCTGCTAATTTCTATCTAAGTGAAGTTGAATGTAAGGAACTAGCTGGCAAACCCGGCTCCGCCCGCCCTGTCAATAATGTATTCGTAATCAGCATGCTCACTTACCCCCCTCCCTCCCCTGTGCCATCTTCCAGCTCCTGGCCCGAATTTTGCGAGAAATCGATAAAATAGATATCGATCGATGGCAAAAAGGCCTACGACACGCGCCCCGCCCTGAGGTTTATGTGTGCCTACTTTGGTCCGAATCGGTTCAGAAATAGAAGTTTCTATTCGGAACATACGTACATGCAGACACACAGACAGACAGGCAAACAGACATCATTGCTTTATATGTTTATAAAATATTGGTCTTCTTCAATCACGAATTGCGCTTTTGGATAGACACCCCACTTGATGTCTTTTGGTATCAAGTGTGCTATCCAAAAGGAGAGTGTCGCGGATTCGCGACTTCCGTCAAAGGAGGCCGCCGCCGCGCTGCGAAGGGGTCCCGAAACGCTGTCCTCGCGCTGCTCCCGCCTTCCCATCGCCACCGCCACAGCTTTCAAATCAGTCGTCAGTTTCGTTACCTGGTGAGCGGTTGGGTCCCAGTTTCGTCATCCCACGTGTCGATCGATGCAGCGCCGTCCCCATCTCACGCGTTCAACTACATCTACGCCACGGAGGACAGGCAACCACTCAGATGAGGTAACCCCGTGAGCGCTCGCGCCTGGCACATGCCGGCGACACCGCCGCGGGGGGTTTCCGATATTGTCGGCCCCTAGGATAAGGGCTGGTTGTGCTCACCCCTTGTGTTTGAGTTTAGGGATTAGTTGTGGATAAATGGTGGGCATTTTACACGTGTGATTTGTTTGGAGCGGTGGGCCACAGCTCGGCTGTGGCTCCGGGGATATCTCATGTCATCGTTATTATTGTGTACTTTATAATCTTGTCTAGTGGGAAAGACCTGTTGGAAGGCTGGCACGACCCCGGGTAGTGCCTTGGTTATATGTGCACGCCCCAACTGTCGATGGTTGGGAGTAGTCGAGTCGCAAGTGCCGAGTGACTGCTAAGCAGGCTGGTGGCAAGGGCCTCTACGTGTGCTTGGAGTGTCCCTGTGGCAGGCGCACATAGCATTTCTCACAGGTAGCCACCTCACATGGTACGCTTCACTCTATCACGGAGCGGACCCCTGGCTCCCCTCGCTGATGCAGGAGGGCACGTTACCACTGACGTTGGGAGCTGGGGGCCCAATCCGCGACAGAGAGAGCGGAAATACCAAAATTGCCTTTTTCATTGCGCGAAGGGAATTACCTGCTAAAAATAAAACTTTGTACCTTTGTCGTAGATTGCTGTATATACGCCATATTTTAGCTGGCAATATGTATCAATTTGGCCCGAAAATTCATTCTCCTTTTTTATCAAAAATCACAATTTTCTGAACTTCAGTGAAATTCCTTCGAAGTAATATCATTTGAAAGCAAAAATTTTGCGTTGCAGCAATGCCTTTGTTTTGAAGGTTCAAAACGAGTGTTCTTAAGTTAAACGGTGGTTAAGTGCCAATATATGTGAATCAGTGGCGTACCGAGGGGGGTGGGGGAAGGGGGGGGGGGCGCGCCCCCCCCCCCGAGAATGGGTCGCAAAATTTTTGAAAGTTACTTAAATGTGTTATAAAAATGTGCAGAGGGCTTGTATTTACTTGTAAATAATTAAAATAATTTTTAAAAATTTTTAAAAATTCAAATTAGCTTTGTAAAAAAAATTTTTTCGGGGGCGTGGCTGCCGCCACGCCCCCTTTTTCTCGAATTCTGGGGCCAGGAGCCCGTAAAAATTCTGGGAAACATTCCAAAAATTTTTTCGGAGTGCGTGGCTAACGCCACGCACCTTCATTGAAAATTTTTTTTTTGTCGCCCCCCCCCCCCCCGAGCCGAAATCCTGGGTACGCTACTGATGTGAATGTATTGCTTCATATTGTGAAAATCAACTTTTTTGATGTCGACAGGTTTTGCAACTTGCCTGCTAAAGTTTACAAAAATGCAATACGGGTAGCATCCCAGAGGAATCGCTCCCACGACGTCCAGCTCCGCAGTCCAAGCCACTATCCACTGCACCAAAAATCCTTTATAACTCCTCCAGAATGGCGTTATAGGAGATATGTAATGCGGTTCAGAGATCACCGTCTCGGGACGGTATACGCGGTTTACACCGCTTACCCAATCGTCGCTGCGATTAAGTATCCTTCTTCTGTAAGATAGCATTACTTGAATGCCCTGTCATACATAACGGGCAAAATATCCGTAATTAGCGTGTCAATTAACCACTGTAGACAATGTTTGAGCGAATTCTGAAGTTTCAAGATACTGAGTCACCTAATGAAGTCGCCATTTTCCAGCATGATTAACTTTGCTTCAAAGGTGAAGTAGCTAGTGTTTTTGCACTCAAGACAAAGCACTACTCCTTCTAAGGCCACTTCAGAAATCTCGCTTCAAAAGTCCTCCTAACTTTGGGATTAGAAACCAACCAAAATCTTGCTTTTGCTATTTTTCGTTTCTAATGGCTGTGGTTTCAGCAAATACTACTCAGAGTTAAGAAGACGAATCAGGCTCAAATCACTCCTATGAAATCTACGAGGTCTAGGCTATCGACTCGTATAAATAATGTTCGCTAAAAATGTTTTTTTTTTGATATAGTTATGGGGTGTGTCACCACCCCTAAAAAGCTGTGGCTGCCACAGCTTTTTAGGGGTGGTGCCACACCCCATTAACTTACCCTCGAACAGATTAAATAGCTGCGTTTTTTATATCGTTACTACTGCTTAACCTTCTTCTTTACATAGCAGAAATTTCATATGAAAACGTTTCTTCAAAGCAAGATATAATCGTTTTTCCTTACCTATGCAAATGTAAAATACTGGTAAAATATGCTAAAATATTAGGATACGGTAACATGCTGAATCTGCGCTACTACGTGAATCGCAAGGGAAGGCGGCAAGAACGTATATATTCGATAGCCTAAGCCTCGTAATCAGGGTCAAGCTTGTGATGCGACTGTCGCAACGGGGGGTCGTGAAGAGATAATTAAGGTGGGGGAGAGGGAGGAGGTCGTCAGAGGAGGTAGTTAGGCTAAAATATCACAAGCTTAAAAGGGAATCAAAAAGCAAACAATTAGTTATGTTATGTTCTTTACTATAAATCTACAAAAAAGTGGAAATCAGAATGAAAAAGATAAAAAATGTGTAAAAATTCTCAAAGAAAAACATTTACAAGAACTCAGAACTCTTTTGAAGGATGTATGATTTCATAAAAATGCTAAATGTACCGATTGCCCTAGAAATCTTGCCTCGTCTCACGCACTCGACAAAAGCGAATATCTTTACCAGCTGTGACCATCATGAACTTCTAAATCTTTTTGTAATGTTTTTCACGGGCCCATATGATTTATCTGTACTTTGGAGATGTTTGCTACGGTGCAAAATTTGGTCTCATTTTGTTAACTGTGGATTTTCTTATGATTTTATGTATGATAGCAAAAAATGAGAAAAAGGGGGTCGTATCTGCGCCTCATCTAAATTTCTCCGGAGCTATCGAAGCTTGTTGGCTGCAATTCTGCTGTAATATGAGGCCATCCTCTTATTTTCCCTTATAAAAATTGCAGGCTGTTTTATAACTTCTCTGGTAAGTTACAAAATTTTTAGCTCAAAAATCCCAGTTTTTGATTCTTAGGATCGCATCTAAATTTGCGAGAGTCGCATCTAAATTTTTTTGAGCTTACTGCTCCTCAAGGGCTGAAACTTTTTCTGTGGATAGCCTGGGCACCATGCTACACAACCTGTTCTTTCCAGCCTCTCAGCCTTTTCCTGGCGTTAGTTACGAATTTTCAAACTACCGTGCTCATGCACGTTTTTGACGTCGTTCTGGACGGCGCTAAAGCGGTTTTTTCCCGCGGGAAAAACTGTGGAAGAGGTAGAAAGTAAGCTTTTTAGTCGGAAACATCTTTTGTAAGCTTCTTAGTCGGAAACATCTTTTGTAGTTCAAGAATGTCTTTTTTTTTTCTCAGTGCAAAAATTTGTGTCGCATACAGAATCGAATTTGCTGGTCTGAAGTATGCCTAAAAAATACTTGCAGGATCTCAAACATTATTGAAGGTGTGTATGTGTGCTATAGGTGCTGGGCGCACCCATTGGCCTAGATATTCTGCTTCCGAAACCTCAATGAAGTTCTCACGCAGATGTTTTTTGAGATTGACATTCATTTATGCAGGTTACCATGAGGGATGTGGGCAGGCGAGGTAAGGGGGGGGGGGTGGTAGATGGGGAGGGTGGGGGGGGGGGTCGTAAATGAGGGTCCCGGATCGTATCAACACGCTTGGTCCTGCGCGTAATCTACAGTAAAGTGATTTGAGCCTGATTTTTTCGGTAGCCTGAAATATTGAGAAGGAAAAATGAAACAAATGAGATTTTGGCTTGCTCTTAATTTCTTAATTTGGATGTCATTTGAAGTAGGATTCCTAATATGAAGCAAAGAAATAGTAGTTCTTTGTATTAAGCGCAAAAAGAAGTAGTTAACCTACCTTCAAAGCAAGGCAACATGTTTGAAAACGACCATCTTACTTAGGTGGTCCTGTATTTGGAAACCTCAGAATACGCTGAAACTTGGACCACATTTATTTCACTTGCTAATTGCAAAACGAAGCTGCTAAGGTTTGGGGTGAGAAAGAACGTTTCAAGGTTGAAGATCTGAGCGACTCTGGACGATTTGAACATTTATAATCTTTTTATTATTAGGTTGTCAAGAAAATAATGTCGGTTTTTATTTGCTTGCTTTAACAAAGCAACGAGACTCAACCCAACAAAGGATAAGGGGTACTACGCGATAGAGCAAAGCAAGCGCTACAAGATGGCACTCATTTCTTTGCGCCACGTTCGATCCACGGAGAGTTCGAACTCAAAATCTAAAGATTTCCAAATGCCCAAAAAATCGAAAAAAATCAGATATTTGTCCAGATAATTTCTACGGACCTCCCACTCGCTCACATCAATACTATCGATATCTGATATCCATATGTGCGATTGCCGTATTTTTTCCTTGACTAGAAACTGAGAAAACGAAAATTTCTCTGATTTTCTCGAAGGAATGCTGAGCCGTTTTTGCATATGTAGTTTTATACTACAAGCCTAGGTAAGCATAACTGTAGGTTTTCAGCCTATTTCGAGCGGTACTTTTCGAGAAATGTGGATTTTAGCACTGAAACTGAAACGAAAAAATCCGAATTCGTTATTTTTCGAAAACTACCGCTTGGAATGGGCTGAAAATCTACAGTTATACTTACCTAGGCTTGTAGTATAGAACTGCATATGCAAAAACGGCTCAGCATTGCTTTGAGAAAATTAGGGAAATTTTCGTTTTCTCAGTTTCTAGTCAAGGAAAAAATACGGCAATCGCACATATGGGTATCAGATATCGATAGTATTGATGTGAGGGAGTGGGAGGTCCGTAGAAATTATTTGGACGAAGATCTGATTTTTTTCGATTTTTTGGGCATTTGGAAATCTTTAGATTTTGAGTTCGAAATCTCCGTGGATCGAGCGTGGCGCAAAGAAGTGAGCGCCATCTTGTAGAGCTTGCTTTGCTCTATCGAACAGTACCCCTTATCCTTTGTTGGGTTAAGTCTGGTTGCTTTGTTAAAGCAAGCAAATAAAAACCGACATTATTTTCTTGACAACCTAATATAATTGCTGAGATTATCTCGGCCTCTTCATGTGTAATCGCATTTTTTAGACACATTCATAATGAGGCCAATTTTTCGATTACTGCCGTTTCGGACCAGAGCCTTTTTCGTTTTGTCAAACTTACGACCCAACCGTGGGTCGTATTGTTCGAAATGGCTGTCTTTTTGAAAGAAATTCAAAACATGTCTCCGAGAACTTCCCCACGAGGGTTATCGAAGGCGCTGATTACCAAAATATGATTTACCAGTGCGTCACATCTGCTTCGCAGAGGCTCGCACTGGCTATACTATCCACATACCAACCTCGCAGTCACAAAATGATGGCTTTGGAACTTACCTTGCGATGCCGATCAGCACGAATGAAATGTAAACAACTACTCATTCCAAAAGCTTTTTCATGTAGGATCGGTGACTTTAAAGGAAGGAAAGTATTCTCCAAAAGATTAAATGCGATTCTCAGTTACTGGTTATAATGACTTGATACTTGCCATAAAGATGATGGCAACCGTGAGTTACATCTCTGAGCAAAAATTGTCCCGCATTCATTCCCAGGTAAAACCTTGACAAATCGATTCATCTACGCAGTTATTCCTTTTTGGCGCTGATCTTGCGCGAAAGTAACCTTTTTGCTCACTTTTCGGGCTAAGGTCCATGGTTTGCGGATTTACTTGCTAAACGAAGCCATGACTTTAAAAGAAGTTCAATTACAGGCCCATCTTGGCGCGCGAAATATCGCGTGGATCAGTTTGGCGCACAATTTCTCGGGTTCCAATTACTGGATCGGCTTGTGCTTTTGCATATTTTATCCGCATGCTGATAGGGTGCTATTACCCAAATTTCAATTTCCCAAAGACCTTTGCTGGAACTCGCGCTGTGAATTTCGTGACAGACAGACATTTACACACACAAACACACAAAAACACGTAAACACCCTTAGCGCGTTATTATAGTAGGATTTCAGTTTTTGGCAGCATACGGTAAGGTTACGGTAGCCTATACAAACCCAACATCACGGATTTTCATGGAAAATTGTGTTTTGGGGTTATTTCACGTGCTGACCACGATTATGGCGTCCACTTTGCTCACTACTTTCCCAAAGTGGGATGCGGTAGCATTACGGTAAAATTTTCGTAAGAATCAAGAAACTGATCTAAGAAGGCAGTATTAGAACTTGAGACTATCATTTTCGTAATCAGCATACTAAAAACCTACAATGTAAGGTTTGAGCTTCCTGGGATGAACAATGCGAAAAATCAACAAAATTAACAAAAATCTAACTTTTGATGGGCTGACTTCGTGCCCTCCACGTATTTTTCGTGCATGTAAACTTGAATTTTCAAAAACAGCACCACTCTGCGAAAAATGTGAGCTAAAGTCTGTGCCTTGCCTCTATCTACGGTATACCTACCGTAGCATTATTTTACAGTATCCCGAAAACCCGGACCATCTGGCTGGAGCTTCGCCAAGGTGTCCCCCGTCATGTGCAACTCTAGAATTCCACTGTATACTGCCTTGGCTAGAGCTTCAGGTACCTTACGACCCACCGGTGGGTCGTATTGTCCGAAACAGCAGAACACGTACGATTCACCGGTGGTTTGTATTGTCGTGGATGTGTTGATCACTCAAGGCATTTTGAGCCAAAATCTATATCTCATCAATTTTTTAACATAACAGTCTCTGCAAGTGCTGAAAAAAATTTTTTTTATAACCTCAAAGCTTAGAAACTGTTAGAGGAGTTAGTCTTCATGAACCGTCGTTTTCTGACTCCGTGAGATCTTTGATCATAAGGAGAATTAGAAGATTAGGCTACGTGATTTTATGTGGATTGCGTCTAGTAGAGGCTTTTGCATTGGAAAAAAATGGAGGTGCAATAATAAAAAAAACTGCAAAAATTATACAGATTTCAAATGTTTTAAATACACTGAGTTTCCGATTTCAGCTATGAATTCTAGGTAAATCACTCGCTGAGCTCTCTAGCAGTATCTTCACCATCTCTGGCCTCGGCTTCACTACCTCCGACTCCATCGTCTCCAATCGTTCGACTCAGCCCTTTTCCGGCAGATCGACGATGAATTTGCCTTAAGTTTTTTATTTGTATTTTTTTTGGTACTACTCCGTTCACACGAGTAGTGACCTTTTATGTACATAAGCAATGTAAAAGGAGAAAATAAACTTTATTTCTTGCTAAGTAAAGTTTCTAACAGTTTGATACGATTGTCAAGAAAAAAAGCAGATTATTAACAGTTGTGAAATCGGGTGAAATATGACTACTTTTTTGGAGAAATTTGTTCTGGTCACGCATAACACCTTAGCTTGCATCGGAGGCGGGCGCATAGCCCCGCACTCTTTTTTTGTGCTCATCTGAGTACCTTGTCGATATCCTGACAGATATTACCACTACCACTGTTCAGCATTGTACTAAAAAGGGCCTGCCATACACCATACATTAGGCTATACCACAAGCCTTAAGTCGCCACAAAATTAGGCCAAAACAAAGAGCAGGGGAGAGGAGAAAATCGGACTAATGGCGTAAGGATAGAAAGTTTAGATGTACTACAACAATTTGATAATGGAACTTCTCTGATCTCACAAAAAAAACTCCACATAAAAGTGGGAAAGTGTCGCTGTTGCTGTCATAATGTAGCCACACACGACTAACGAAGTAACCGTAGCAAGAGCTTTAAACACAAATACAAAGCAACAGAGCGGTGCTAGAGTATGTGATTGGTTTGCCGATCGTACTACAGGTTACTGCACTATCAAATTTCAAGATTTTGAAACGTAAATGTATGAACTCGGGTAAATCGTCCACAGCTCGGTAGTGTCGACGACGCTTGGCGCGTTCGTTGAGATTTTGTCCGATTTTGGCGACTCATCGAAGTTCTTGCTAGTCCGTGATTCTTGCAACGCTTCTGTTCTTCCAGTACGATAAATGTACTAAAACAGTACTGGTACTGGTTCTACTAACTGTATGCTTTCTTCGTGCTCGCACAGTAAGAACTTTGGAACTTACCGCGCACTGCTGACCGTCACGAATGAACTGTAAACAACTACTTATTCTAGAAGTTACTTTATGTAAAACCAGTGCTTCACCTCTGCTTCGCAGAGGTTCGCACTGGCATCGTGAACCGTGATAAACTCACTTTCTGAGAGCTTGTCTCTCAAATCATTGTTCGGTTTATTGCAAAGTAAGCCGTACTTAAAAATGAACCATACTCGCTATCTTAACCTCACATGATGTTTAGTATCGTAAATCATTCCTCACTGTAATTTCGTAACGGACAAACTCCACACAACTTCAGATTAAGCCGCTTATTATAAGTCATGATTGATACGGGATCACCTATACTCGCGATTTTGTAAAAAGACCAAATAGGCTCCAGTTTTGCGAGTAAAAAGCCGCTGGACCCGTTTGATGCGCCGTTTTCGTAGGTTTCACACAGCAAATCCTTCGTACTTTTGGATTACGGACCTACATACTGGCGAGCGCGTCATGCAAAATTGTGGGTCGAGACGTTTGCTGTAGCTCACTCTGTGAAGTTCGTGACATTGACAGATATACACATACACACGCGGACAGACAGACGGCCTTAGCGCTTTATTATAAGCCATAATGTAAAATGCATTGAAATGGAGGTTTTCTTGTTTCTTTTAAGTACTTTCAAAATCTGCGCAAGCTTATAGAGAGTGTCTCCGAAAACTCATAATCGGGTCTCGTTTATCAGTACAAAATGGTGTTCAACTAAAATACGATGGATGTTGATCACAACCGATTGGGCAAGCGTATTCCGTTGAGGATTCAGTTGCGTCCATCACAATCAAACTTCAAGGGTAGTGAAGGCCTGCCGTGAATACCAGCTGCCCATACTCCTCACCTTGATCGATTACTAAAACGCTTTCGATAGTGTGAAATCAACGCCGTCTCAATTGCTTTAATCGAGCAAGCGTAGACCAACACACGTAAGACCATAGCGGACTGCAACAAAAAATGTACCAGCACGACACAAGTGTTCGACCACCCGCTCCACACCCGTATCGATAAACGAGTCCAACAAGGCGAACGTTATCGCCGAAGTTGTGCACCGCGATACTGCAGATGGTGCATGAAGTTGCTCGACTGGGAGGCGAAGGGGATTTGCGTAAATGAGAGGTACCTTAGGACTCCGTTTCGCAGACGATATCGTTTTGTTCTCGAATTCTATTAGCGATACCGAAGAGATGCTGAACGAACAGAACGAAAGTGGGAGAAGGATTGGGCTCAGGATAAATCGAAAAAAGAAGCAGCTCATGGAAAACACCTGTGGCCATGTTCATCAACAAACCCTAAGGGTAGACCTCACCCTTGAGGGTAAGTTTTACAGAAAGGATGAAACTCGTATTTACGAAGCGCAGGGTAAGCTTGACCTGGTCAAAGATACCCTTGAGTGTAAACCTTACCTCCGGAAAGCATCAACCCGTATTGATCGACGACTCGGAAGTTAAATTGTACCCCAGAAAGTAACCCGTATTCACGAACGTGGCTCATCAGGCTAAGTTGAACCCTAACGCAGAGCAAGGTAAAATCTACTCTGACACTATGTAAAAACAGAAGTGATCTCTCGATGCGCCATTCAGTCTTAACGATACTGTTTTGACAACAAACGTATACGCTAACCACTTTTCTAAAACTTTAAAAAAACCTCTTTCATGAACGATAACTTTATCGAAAGCTTAGAAACGCGGAAAACCATGTAATCCTGCAAAACGCAAAAGAAGGGAGTTAAATTTACACCATTAAATATCAATACAAACATTATTATCTCAAATTGTCTAATTCCTCTTAGTATCTACGAAAACTAGTATAAATTTTTTTAGTCTTTTGTTGGTCAGCTTTAATTGTATCTAAATAAGCTGCGATAGTTTGATCTTGTATCAAATTATTCACCGAACGAGTATATTGATGGATTAGAATTTGAATGAGAAAGTTCCATATTACGAAAATTTTTCCGAGTTGTTGAGCTTGACTTTCGCCATATCAGAGCCCTTAGTTGGGCATGTGCTTTATTTAAAACTAAATCTTTGACTGTAACAACTCGGCCGATTACATTACCGTATGATAACATCAAGCGAAGACACGAAAGGAGGTCATAGGAAGTTTGAGATAGTAGCGACTATAAATACAGGGTGTCCCAAAAAATGTATCGAACGTTTGATCGTTAATAACTCTCTTCCCAAGAAGTCTTTTGCCTTGCTTCAGGTACCGTTTTGTAGAGCTGGCTTCAACTTAGATTTGCATTATAGAACGAATCACTCATCTCTCTTCTTTACTGTAGGATTACGGCAGAAACTTGAAACATATGGTGTTAATGTGAAAAAAGCTGGCGTTTCAAAATTTTTCAAAAAATTGTGAAAACTTGTGTAATAGGGTTTTTTATGGACGCTGAGTTCAATACTCAACTATTAACAAGATTACGAAGCTTTCTAAACGGTGCAATCCCACTTTTTAGGAACATTGAAAAAATGGCCGCTACTTCTTACCTGGCATAACTCTTCAATGAAGCATAATAAGTTGGGAACTTTACAATTATAATCAGCAACTCTGATTAGCCTAGTGTAAGAGAAAACCCTCTTTGAAGTTTCTACCGTAATCCTACAGTAATGAAGAGAAAGGAGTGATTCGTTCTACAATGCAAATCTAAGTTGAAGCCAGCTCTACAAAACGGTACCTGAAGCAAGGCAAAGACTTCGATATTAACGATCAAACGTTCGATACATTTTTTTGGGACACCCTGTATTTGTTTGTTGTCAGAATAATATCACTAGGAGTGAATGGTGCATCGAATGATCATTTGATGTTTGTACAAGATGTTAGAGTGAATCTAATCTTGCTTTATGCTAGGATTAAGCTTAACCTAATGAGCTGTGCTGGTGAATTACTCTCAAGGGTAGATTGTACCCTTTAGGTTCGTTGATGTATACGGGGTTAATCGCTTTCCGGGTTAAACCCTACGTTGACGAACACGGCCCTAAGACCTGAGGGTAAACCAACCCGAGGGTAAGGTTTACCCTCAGGGTTTTTTGATGAACACGGCCACTGGTGTGGTGAAAGTCAATTATTTTTGGATGGATCACCGATAAAGGAGACTTCATCTTATGTTTACCTGGGACGCGCCAACAACATGAACAACAAGAAGGATGAACTCAGCCTTCGGCCCTCTAAAAGAGGCTACAGACAAACTTGCTAATCCGAATTGCGCGCTTCTCGCCTTTTCAATGCTACCGCTCTCCCAGCATTGTGTTTACCGCCAAAACCTGCTATACCTCAACAACTGTGAAGGCATTACGAACAACACTTAGAGCACTTCAAAGGAAGCTTTTGAAGACAACCAAACTTAAACATCGATTCGGAATCCGGAGATCCGACCTCAGACAAAGCTGCCGCTCGAGCATTAACTTGGCCTTCCAAACATACCCACTCCAGCTTGGACGCTGATTCGAGTCGCTAATTTTATGGCATAACTCAGACCCTCAACTTTCAAAAATCTAAGTCGGTTTTTGCTAAATTTATTTGCGTAATTGTAACCCCGGAGCCGTACTTGGCGCGCGCGAGTTCGATGGGATTGGCCCGGGGTTAACTGTGCGGCTAGAGGAGCCTAGCGACTAAAGATTAATGCCAAAGATTTACTAGATTTATTAGGCAAACAGAGGGCTACAAACTAGAAGACAACTACAAGAAATCTAACCTACAAAAGACACATTAGAAAAGGCAACAACTATAGAGGGAGAGAAAGAATCTCACAAAGGAAGCGAAATTCAGAAAGGAAACGAGTCGACCAACCATCCGTCCGTCCACTGCCTGGTGGCTAGGGTATTTATGTAAACCCGAAATTAATTAAGCTCCAACTCCCTCGATCAAAGACATTATGCACAATTAATATCGCGTTGTCATTTACTGAAACAATGGTGTGCCTTGATATACCGACCGCCTGGCGCCAACTTGCACAGCGTCGTACCAGCATCGTTGTCGCTGTTGACCGTTGTTGATGTTATACAGGTACAATATTGATATCCAGCAATAGAATAGTTTTTGCATTTCTTATAAAGCGTCTTCACTATGGCAGGAAGTACGGTCTGGGCAGGGATTTGAAGCTAGTTTTCTCAGCCACAAGGAACAAAAAATGCCAATTGAGCGAAGGCTTGACTAAGGCTTTTTGATCAGTTTTCATATGAGTAACTAAAAATTTACTTTTCCATGGCACTGCATATGTGTAAAAGTGAGGAGGGCAGCTACATTATACAAATGAGTCAAATCCCTTATCTCTGACTCATTTTTTCCTTTGAATTTTGCGACTGATGCCCAATCCACGGGCGATAGCGACGGTCTTTTGGGTATGGTTCAGGTGCGGCGGACGGATTACGCAGATACTCAATAATCGGAACTCCGATTTACTTCTTACTGAGGCACAGACACGTATTCCGTACCCCATACATCGACCAACCTCAACCCCGACCATGTCCGCAGGAGCGGCCAACTTGCTGTCCGACAGCTAGGAAAATGAAACAAATTTAAATTCGCTTGCTTGAATCTCATCTGGGTGAGGGGGAGCAGCCGGCAAAAACTTTTTTCTCATTTGATTTACTTTTCTCATTTGATTTACGTCCAAAGAACGATAATTAGATGAGAAAATTCATGGTGATCGTTTCAGGTGGCTGTCACTACTGCTTTATCGTCATTGATGAATTGGCACGATAATAATTCAGTTGCTGTCATTGGCAATGTGCCAGTTGAGTAGCCTCCATAAATTTTTGTAAAGGATATTCGGTTTTACGCGTAGTGCATTAGGCATTTTGTAAATTCTGCCCAATTATTTTCATTAGATTAACTTTTCAAAAAAGAAACTTGACGTTTTGATTTCTAAACTTACAGATTCAACAGTCTGCTTATGCGCCATCATGCTAACGAGAGGAGACGGACCTTTAGAACCGCTAGCTCGGGCAGCGTAATTAGCCCGCGCCTGTGATTGGTCGAGGCCGCGGCAGCGACTGGCTAGGCGAGAGAGCCGCCTTGCCGTGAGAGACGCGAGACCTGCAGAATTGGACGAGTTGTTTGCCGCACACCTTCGTACACTTTTGGACGCATTACGCCGTAGAATCTTGGCATTTTGCCAAAATCAGAGATTTGGCGGAAACTTGATGAGATTTTACTATTTTAGCTCACAATAACCTTTGTTTTGTTTCTTTTTTCGTTTGTCTTGCTCTTATCTTTCAATGCTCTCATATATTAGTTGTTTTGATGTTTTATCATTTATAATCCTTTTTAATTCATATTTTTTTTACCTAATCCTCAAACCTTCCATCATTAATGTCCATTCTCTCATTTTCCGTGTTAGTTTTCGCTCGTGTGTTAATGGCATGCTAACGTTTATTTTTTGCAGCTATCAGCGTTTTTGGACGACTGATGTCCTTTTCACCGATGGATTCAAGAATAAAAGGTAGATTGTTATATTTTGACAATGCTTTTTCGTTTTCTAGAATGACCCTTTCAGAATCCATGATGATCGATCACGGGAATGGCGACGACGACAACGATGGCGAAATGGAAAGAAGGCTGGTGATTCTTTTTTTCTTGTTTTGTTGTTTATTTTTAATTTATTGTTTGTTATTGTATTGTTGTCATCGTTTGTTACTGTTTTTTATTTATTTTGTTTATTGTTATTGTTTGTTGTTGTAATATATTGTTTGTCTTGTTTCCATTTCTCAGCGGCATGGTAACCCGGGACCATGCCGTTGAATTGTAATAAACTTGCTTTAATATGTTTTGTAAAATTGTGGGATCCCTTGTGTAATTGAGAAAATGCTGTCGACAGTTTAAAAATTTTATTATGTACAATATCTAAACAACTTTATCAAAAATGAAATGGGACATGGTTTGGAAATATCTAACTAAAACGCGCGTAGATTGACATGGTTGAAAGAGTTCTGCGCGATGAAAATCCATATATTTTTTGATGCGCTGGCGACGTTTCAGATCCTTCTTTCGCAAGCGGCGTATATCCTCTAAATAAATTTGTGAATTGTTGATGTTCAAGAAGTAAAAATGAGAGATAAGATGAACAAACCCTTTCCATGCTCCTCAATTTGTCAAGCTTTTGTTCCTCACTTTCTCAAGCCTTTGAGGAGCTGGGGATTGCATCAAAAGAGGATTTGTTGGCATTATTTTTTGCACATAAAGAGGTGCGTGGGCTTGAACCACAATGGGTAGGAGCTGGACGCGGAAGGAGAGGGCGCAAGGTAGGTTGCGGGGTAGAAGCATTTTGAACATGACTTTCATTGCGTGAGTTGACAGGAACAATGTAAAACTTGTGAGAAAGCATGATGACTCGAAAGCAAACAAAGATTATGCTAATCATACTGTTTAAGTACCCTTTTTATATGCTTCTGCTTGGCACGGTGAGACTTTCGCACGTCATAAACCTCCCAAAGGCATTGAGAAATGTACACCTCTGACCTAGATGCAGATTACAGTAGAAGTGCGAAATGCCAAAGTATGGTAGAAGAAGATAATTCATGCATAGCTTGATTGTTCTAGCTCTTCACGCAAGGTTCATGCCTTACAAGGGAATGGTCAGAAGTCGAAGTGGCCAAACCAAACAAGCTGTATACCATTCGATGCAGTATAAAACGCTGACTTCGAATCTGTCTTTCTTATCTGCTTCCAGCTTCTGTGGACGAAGCTACAAGCCATTAAAGACCATTATTTTGTTAAGAAATTACACTTGAAATTGAAAATTTAGCCGTGCAGAGCCACGTTCGCCTTAATGCTGAGCCAAAACATGCAGCTATCCCACTTCAAATTTTTAAAGAAAGAAGCTGAGCTAAAAATGCAACAATGTGCTCGATTTCGCTGTTTTTATGTGTGATTTTTTCACAATAAAACGGCTTGTAGCTTCGTCCACAGAAGCGGGAAGCAGATAAGAAAGACAGATTCGAAGTCAGCGTTTTATACTGCATCGAATGGTATACAGCTTGTTTGGTTTGGCCACTTCGACTTCTGACCATTCCCTTGTTAGTATACATGACAACGTGCGCGGAGTTATGGAACAATCTTGCATGGAACATGATGTAAGAATCAACAATGAAGAAACAAACTAAACTTAACATATGACACAAAACCTTTCAAGTACTTACCGACGCATTCCAATCCGAAAAGTCTAGCGGTAGCATAGAATAGTGAATAGGAATACAGCAGAATAGTAGTACAATAGTTTTTGAAGTTCTAGATCGCTAAGCAAGGCTCATGTCACATAAACCATGAGAACAAGCTTAAAGAACAGGAACTTTCCAAGTAATATACAATAGAATTGATTAGCAGAATATCAGCAGTCAGAATATGTTGATATCAGATCAATCACGTAAATTGGACGAATAAAAGCAAGAATAACTTTCGAAAAGATAGTGGAAAATGTTGGGCAGACAGCTCGTCCATACTGGGCGGTGCCAAGCACGCACCGCATGCGCGCGCCTCAGTCGCCGTGGAGCAGGCCTATTGTCGCTGGGTCAGAGCGGTTCTAAAGGGCACACACCCACTAATGAGAAAATCCTGGGTAGAAACGAATCTGACCATTACGCTAGGTTCTTAGAAATCACAAACTTTCAATACAAAAGAAGAAACAAAACAACAAGTTATATCATTGACAGTTCCAAATTGCACTGTTCTAGGTGAAGGAAATAAATCGAGATGTCAGAAGCGTAATTGATTTGCGTCTTCCAATTTGTCTTGGAAAATCTGTTTTCAGTAAGAAGCCGTAAGAGCAAAAATCACAGAGCATGATTTTTTCTTTCAAAGTCAATAATAAACAAACTGGTTGACAAAAAGAGAAGAAATGGTAAAAAAATCCACTTATAAGAAAGAATGAAATATATTCCCAAATAGACTTAGGAAAGTGTTTTGAAAACTATATTCGGACGTTTAAGCTTCGATAACTTCAAGAATGAAAACCTTTTGCGCTCTTTCAAACATCATATTGCAGAGCTGGCTTCAGCCTAAATTTACAGTATGAAGAAAATCACTGATGGCTCTCACCGTGGAGCTATAGTAAGGAACAGCATACAGCGCTGGTCCTGCTACAGTTTATTTACTCTACAATAGGACAGCAGCAGTATTTTCTGAGAACGCGTATCGAGTATCTGAGCGCTTAAGACCTGTCAATGAGCACTCATTGTTTAGTAAGAGACAGATCAACTTTTACTTGTGAGATCTGTAAAAGCTACCTTTTCTGCGCACAGCTCATAATGATATCCGGACGTGAATGATTATGTGTAAGTGCCGCATTTTTATCTTCATCTCAAAGAAAATTTCGGCCGAGCGGTTTCTGCCGGACCCCTCAATTTTTGCAGTGCCATTGCTATGCGCTCATTCTGTCGCACGGAAGCCGAGCGATCCGCTGAACAATACCGACTGCGAGAAATCAACTCTTCTTTGACCATTTCCATTCAAGACGATGCTGTTACATGTGTGAGTAAGTTAGTAAGCCGACCGAGGTTAAAGATGTTTATTGTTAGTGGCGGCCTGACGTTTCGACGTGTCCGTCTTCTTCAGAGGCCAACCTCCTCCGCCGCTGCCGCCCAGATGTTAGATGCGGCCGTCCTTCGTGCCACTAGTAGTAATTACTAATAGCGGCACGAAGGACGGCCGCATCTAACATCAAGGCGGCAGCGGCGGAGGAGGTTGGCCTCTGAAGAAGACGGACACGTCGAAACGTCAGGCCGCCACTAACAATAAAAATCTACTAACCTCAGTCGGCATACTAATTTACTCACACATATACTAACAATGCCGAGGTTTACGAAAGAGGAAACCTGAAAGATGCTGTTACAATTTTGCATTTATTCTGTATGCGTGCGCAGAAACCGAAAAAAACTATATTATTCCAATTCCAGAGACAAATACAATTTTTTAGAGATGCGAAGGGGGTAGATAAATGATCTATTGCTTGCTATGAACACTCCGAGTTCTTCAAAATCTTGCGGTAAAAGAAATCGGAAATGAATGTGAACACATGTTGATTAACTATGCGGATCAGGGGAACATTGAGCCTAAAAGGTAGGATAAGAATAAAGGAGAACAGAAAATGATCAACATATCTTCAGGAGAAAAGGTGGAGGAAATGAGAATGAATATATACAAAAGTTACAAATTTTTATTTCAAATGTTAGGAGAAGCGTGACAAATGGAAATAATGATAGCATAGCACTTTTTTGAGAATCATTGTTGCTACTAGATGGCTCAGCATCAGTAAAGTTAGTCAAACAATCATCCGATATACCCACGCGATTTCAATCTCCCCATGTAAAAAAGTATAGTAGGCTTTATCACATGGACTCTACAAAACACTCTAGGATATGAGCATGTTTCTCGCGAGGCATGCCTCTTGCCTCTCTTGCCTTCGTCACTATGCAATCTGGCAATTTTCTCATGTCCTCATTTCCAAAACTCGCTGAAAAACTTATGCGCATGAAATTTGTTATAGAATTCTCTCTATTTCGTGCACTGAGCAGGGAAGGATACTTGGTGGCCCTGCCTTTTATAATGGTTTGTATATCAAAAAAGTCGCCTTTTGATGCTGGTCTTTTTACTGTTTTCAACATCTGCGAAACGAAAACGTGGATGGAGTTACAATTATTTTTTTCAAAAATGGATTGCGCTACTGCGGAGGGTGAAAATCATCAATAAAAATTTTTCTTTCCTCTTCAAATGCTGAATATGATTTAGATAGATACACAACGTTACATCTTTCAAGTTTCTCCTTAATAGCTTCAAATGGTAAAATGGATCAAATTGGGTGTTTTTAACTACCTAAAAGTACGCAAATTTTCTACGAAAAAAAGTTCATAACCAGGGTAAAGCGGGGGGTGCGGCACACGACCGTCGGATACGACCCCCCCCCCCCCCCCCCTTGAACCGGACCTCGGTACGACCCCCCCCCCCATTCCTACCCCCCCCCCCCCTCTCGCTCTTGAAGGCACCGTCCACCCAGAATTTCGACCCCCACCTTTTTGCCGTTCCAGGGCCTTCTCATACCCATCAGCGCGAGTTGGGCAGTCATATAGTTGGGGCCCCGCATGTGCTAGGTATCATAATCTCACCAACCCCAATTTGGGTGGACGATGCCTTTAAGCCACGTCGCGCCGAGCCCTGTTCGTCATACGCAATTCCGGTCTGTTCTCGACCGTCACTGCTCCAAAACGGTACTTCATTTTCATTGAATTTTCTAAGCTATTTTTGAGCAAGCAAGACTTTATTTTAACAGAAAACATTCCAACAAAACAAGAGATCTTGAACGAGATCTTATGACGAGATCTTCTGCTCTAAACGTTCTCGACGCGAGGGCGTGTGTTGGTGGTCGTCCACGGAGTTCCGCAGAGAATTAGTTTTTTGTTGAGCAGTATGTAAATGAAAACCAACTGAAAAAAGATAGTTTTTAGGCTGTTTTAATGGCGAATGAGGACTTACCAAAACTATCAGAATGATGAGCGCAAAAATTGCGTTCTTGTCGGCAGGGAGCCAGAGTTCATTACTTTGATGGATATTAGTGTACTTGTTAGTATCGATAACCATGTTTCTGCAATAAAATTTATTGTATAGATACATAATTCAACACAGAGATATAGAACGCTGAACGTCAAAATCATCACACGATTTGTCTATAAACCTTTATTATAAAAGCTGGGAAAAAGTGTTAGACTCGGAATCGTAACGCCTAAACGCCTATGTAAAATCGCATTCACATGAATTCTATAACGACAATAGACAATAAAAACCAAGATTCTCTTTGGTGGTGAGCCTAGAGGATTCACTATTCTTGTTGGGTTACCCCATGCTTATCACATGTTGGTACGCTGTCAGGTTTTCGACTTAACGCCGTCCACAAAGCGCTATCTTTGGTCCAAGCCAATTCTTCAAGCACTCTCTCTTCGACCTAAATGACGAGTTGAGATGGACAACTCAGATCAACGCACAACTTACATGGTTCAAATGTCGAACTATTTCTCTCGTAAGGCGTGACTCGTTACGTATGACGACCTCGATAATCTTTTGAAAACTGACAGCAGGCAGCCCGCACACCTGGATTTGCTGTCTTATGCAAACTGAAGATGCGTACAAGTAACAGCACGTAGTGCAAGAAGTCAAGAAAAGAGAAGAAAATGTGAGAGTACTCGTACACAGAACAAGGGTAAGGGAAAAAAGCGAAAGAACATGGTTCAAGCTGATATAGAGTAGACTTTGCATACCTCCAAACACCATGGAAATACTCTCTCTCTATCTGAATCTAGCATTTCGACAGCTTTTTGGTTGTACTAAATCAAACTGAAGAAACACAGATCACTTGTTCATGTTTTGGTTCAGATTCTCCCTCCATCAAGGCCATGTTATAATGTTGAATTATTTACAAATCTCCGAAAAGATTCAACTGTTTTGTGAGAAGAGAGATACATGATGATATGCGTGTTGTTGGCAGTGTCTCTAGTCAAGTTGGTAATGCCCTAGAAGGTGAAGCTTACTAACAGCAGATACTCCTAGTGTTAAGTCGATTTTGAGAAAGCAGTGAGACAAAAGAAAAGAAAACATCAAAAAATCAAAAAAGAAAAACTGACCTGCATGACAAACTCTATCATTGCCGTGAGACCAAGAAAATTGCATCGATAGTCCATTTTATATCTACGTAAGACATCTCCAATAATCTGCATACGTTTCCAAACCTAAAAAGAGTAAGAAGTGACAAAGAATTGCAAAGTGCATTTTCAAAGACACGGATTGTAGCATACACACGAACATACCGTATATCTTCAACAGCGTCTGCAATGGACTGTCGAGCTGGATCATACGTGCCAACCAACGACTCAATTCGGCGAATGCGCTGTTCCAAGGAGAGAAGCTAGAAAATTTGTGAAACTGATGCTGATAATCTTGTATTTAACATTAATAGTACTTTCGCATTCGAAGACTTGTCTACGTTTGGTGCGGCTCCTTCTTTGTCAGTCGGTGGCAGCTCCCGATGATTTGGAAACTCTCACAGACTAGAAAATACCTTCACTGAAGAGAAAAAAGGATAGACACGATTCAGTTGGTACCTTCAACTCATCCGTAAGATCAGCAAGAGAAGTCTCGTTCACAATGAGGGTAGGCTTTACCGTTTCATCCTAGATAAATACTAAAAGCAGTGAAACTCATGATCAAGTGTGCAAAACGTTGACAATTTCATCGCATTCCGCAGCCTAGAGAAATAGTATTATTTGCGGTTGAATATGGCCAAGAAACTAAATGCAATAAAATCTCGGTTTTAAGCGCGGCTATTTAAAATCCATTTCTAATAGATCAAGTTAGAAACTTGTTTCAACCACTGTTGAAAGGGCATGAGAGATTCTGAGCGGTGGGCATGAGAGATTCTGAGCGGTATGCAAAACTAGTTCCAAAAAAAACTAAGCTTGATGGAAGAAAGTTGCATAGAAAAAGGACAAGAGACATTGATTTTGTCCAGCTCGATGATCAATCGGATGAACCCTTTTCGAATGGCAAAGTGAAAAAGAAATTCACTTTCGTGAACAAGTGCAATTCAGCGAACAAAGAAGCAGAAAGGTAACGATAGAACATCTCTTCAAAAAGAATGTAAGCAGGCACAAAGAGAATCGATATTAAGAGAGTATAACGAGCATATGGACGTACCTTTGCTTGCGGTACTTCTTGTGATGGTAGTTGCTTGCCTGATATACTCAGCTCTTGTTCAAAAACAAGAGGAGTGGTGGCGGCATGTTTTCCGTGAATTACTGCAGACTCTAAATAGAATTTATTTCTGTGTACCTGAAAATAAAGTGCAATGGTAGTGAAATGGCAAACCTGATATTGTTCTATTTCGACCCAGTCTTGTGTTAAGAGCACGACTTGTGGACGATGGAAACTGCATCTGGAATAGATTTTGATTTCAGCATGCAATATCAAATTTTTCGAACTGAAGAAGCTGTACCAAGTAGCAAAAGACGTGATTACAAAAGGACAAAAACATCACATGTCTCAGATTTTTTGCATTATATCAACTAGTTTAGGTGATAATTATGCCAATTCCGTGAAAAAAGAAAAGCAAAAACGATTGAAGGAAGAAAATCATGACTAAACATACCCGTAATGTACCGGGCCAAGCTTCATGGCTTCTTCTTCTTCTTCCATGGCTTGCTCTCTGCAAACTGCGAAGACTGATACATATCTCTACGAGTAGAGAGCGCCAGTTTGCGCACACTGGAGTAGCCGGAATTTCAGAAAAACAACATCAACGAGACGAGAACGAGAGACGAGGCGAGACGAGACGAGAGTGATTTTGAAATGCACAGTTTGAAATGTCCTGCCTCCCGCCCTTGGTGTGCCGGCAATTTTTGGAATCCTACCGTACACCAATATTTTCGGCGGTTGTCGGACTGGGTGTTTCGGTGAGTAGGGTTCGGAAAACCCACCGTATCTCTACTAAGAGGGCGCGCTTGGGGGGGGCAAAGGCTACTACGAAGAGGAGAAGGATGGATCTACAGAATAGTGTAAAAAAGGGATTTGTTTGAGCGTTTTGAAGGTAAGTTAATGGCCTGCGGCACCCCCCCTCAAAACCTGCGGCAGCCGCAGGTTTTCAGGGGGGGGGGGGGTGCCGCAGGCCATTAACTATATCAAAAAAACATTTTTAGCGGACAATATTTATATGAATCAATAGCCTAAACCTCGTAGATTCCATAGGGATGTTTTGAGCCTGATTCATCTTCTTAGCTCTGAGTAATATCCGGTGAAAGCACAGCGATCAAAAACTGAAAGCGATTTTGGTTGGCTTCTAATTCAATAGTTTGGAGGTCTTCTGAAGCGGGATTCCTGAGGTGGACAAAGAAGGAGTAGTGCTTTGTATTGAGTGCAAGAAGAGGTAGCTTACTCACCGTTAAGATAAAGTTAATCATGTTTTAAATTACTGCTTCATACAAGGTTGTTTACTGCTCGGAGACCTCAGAGTTCGCTGAAACTTGGCGCATAGGGGTTATTCGACACGCGGATTACAATAATTATACTTGATTAGCGGTACGGTAGGTTACGGTAGGCATACGGTATCTGCAAGTTTGTGTCATTGGACTTGAATTTTGCAGGACTTCAATAGCGTCGTCAAGTCAATTTAGTCACACAGCTTGTACAAGTGCGCAAGTCAATGTAATAAGCTTGCACACATACAGTAGACTCTTCGACTTAGACTTACAATCGGTTTATGGTTTCACACACAAGCAGCTGTGTGAGCAGCAGCACAGGACAGTACACGCAAGCAAATGCATTGTACTAACACGATCACTGTAATGATTCATCATCTTTGAAATGTAAATCTTCTTGGTGCACCATCCATATTTCTTTGCTTTCAAGTCAGTTCTTTTACTCACTTTCGGACCTCTTCGACCTTCCGCCATTTTCTCGCACCGAAAAGCGTTATCTTTATCCTACACGAACAAATGGAGCGAGAAAGGCTTTCAGGTTTGACGCTATGACGCCAGCACAAGCTAATAAGGACGAGGACAGCGATTTTGATCTGCCTCCACTCTGGATTGATTTGGAAGCTCCGGAATCGGATATCGATTCTTCAGATTCTGATTATGAATTGGACGATGGGCGATATTCGGATCATGAAAGTAGCTCATTTGAAGTACGCTCACAATCACGACTGCCCAATTTTTTGCACAGTGACAACCTACCAGTTTCAGGAACCTCTCGTTTGTGAACCGGTGGCGGAAGGAGGATCGGACAGTCCTACTCCCAACGAGGTCGCGTATGCCATACGGCAGCGAAGACGGCCGTCTCCACCGTGGCCGGAAGTGACTCCGTTCGATTTCAGCGTCGATGGCTTTAGCGAATGGGAGCGTGAAGAGGCTTCACGTTACACATTAATTGATGTTTTTGGAGTTTTTGAGCAATAAAATTGTGACCATTTCCAGGGTACCATCTAGTCATTCATCAGTCTCATCTGGTGTACCATCTATATCTCGTAACCTTTGCTTTCAAATCAATGCCATAAATTGGTGAATGGTCTGTTTGACTCATTCCACCGTAATAAGATGAGTCTAGTCTAGCATTGAGAAGCTTCAACTTCTGCTGTTTATCCTCAGAACGCTCGGTGAAGAAGCTCCTCCGCCACCGCGGAGGCAATCCGAACAGTGGTTGGAAGAGCACAGAAGAAGGTTAGAAGTTTTGCCGCCTGACTTGAGGGCCATGCGTCAATTCGTTGTCGTTCACAAACTAACGGCATTGTTGGAGGCGTTATCGGAAATGCCCATAGAGCATAGGGGAATCCGGTCCCTTTTTCAATTGTGTGGACGACTTTTTGAAGTAGCCACAGGTGCGTTTAATGGAGCATCTGGAACGTACATCGTGAACTACAGGGACTTCCGCATCATTCGGCATACAAGCAACTCTTTCCGATTCACATGCTCCAATGAAGTATGTCGTCCCCACCATACTTTGTATGAGCACCACCTCAACAGGAGGGTGGCGCTCAGATACCCGAGGGCGTTCTTGCTAGACTTTTCCCCGGAAGGGACAACCTCGGCAGTTATGGCCATTGAACAAGTATGGCTAATGTTCCCGCGTCTGCCGCAAGCCATTCTACAGGTGCACCTTGAAATGAGGGTAGAGAATAACAACGAGCAGGTTAGTTTTGCCAAAAATCACATTTATTCTTTGTTCATTTGCATCACTAACATTTATCAGATAATCCTATTTTTATATATTATTTTTATTTATTTATTTATTTTTATTTTTTATTTTTATTTTTTTATTATTTTTATATGTTTTTTTAATATTTTACAATATATTCATCTCAGGAACGAGATCGTCG
Organism: Cylicocyclus nassatus; assembly: GCA_958299035.1. Taxonomy (NCBI): domain Eukaryota; kingdom Metazoa; phylum Nematoda; class Chromadorea; order Rhabditida; family Strongylidae; genus Cylicocyclus; species Cylicocyclus nassatus. Next base: position 55,149,252 of record CATQJL010000112.1, on the reverse strand, counting down.
CCACCACTCGCCCTCCCCCCAAGACCACAACGTACCTGGACGCCCAAGACTTCAATGGAGACACTGAAATAATTTTGAGGATAGATCGGAAAAACTTTATATTAGATTTTTAATGATTTTGATTCCGATTTTGATTACTTGTGACTTTTTCTTCTGGTCTGGGCTGTGTTTTTTCGCATAAAGAATGTTGATACCGTAGTGCGGAGATATTGAAACATCGTTAGTTCTCCAATGTACTTATCAAAATGGATTTTGAATTTTCCGAATTGGGAATTGTTTAGAATCGACCAGCCCAAACACGCCTAAGGACTGCGCAACCAAAAGACCGTATATAGTGCTGTGCATTGCCTGAGAGGAGTTCGACATAAGTATTGTTTTCTGAATTGGTTGAGTAGCTGTAGCAGTATTTCAAAAGGTGGGCTCATACACCTAAAAAAGCATACATTATATGTGCTATTTGCAGTGTGCTGGAATGTGGAGGTTGCTCTTTATCCCTTGGGTTGTCGCCACTCCATCTGGAAATCCATGTCATCCACATTTCAACGAGATGTCGGTTCTACATTTTACTACAACCCATGAGGAACAGTTCATCGAATTGAGTGTTAGAGAAGAATGCTATAACGCTGAGGAGATGAAGAATTTGAAACTAAATAGCTATGGAATCTTGGTGCTTAACACAAAACCATCCTTGGTGAGTTTACAGAATTTCGTTGCCAGTATCTTTATTATTGAATGCAGATGGGAGACGAGCGTAACTTTCAATCCACGACATTCGTGGACTTCAACAACGAAAAGTGGCCCAAATCAAACAGGGTATATCAAGCATTTTTTACGGTTGGGAGTGCAGAAGGAGATAACGACGTCCCTTCCGGCCACTTCCCCCGAGGAGTAAAAAAAATCAACTTCAATTTCTTCACTGGTAGGAGAAAAATGGCAACGTGCAGTAGATTCGTCAATTGGCCGTATTGCAATCAAGTGGCCGATGCTAGCCAGAATCAAGATCTTTTGAAATTCTACGGTCGCAGCAGATCGACGCCAGCTCCACGTATACACAGCGAGCATCACTATCTCGAAGGACAAACAGTTTTTGTGCTTTTGAATTTCAAAAAGAAGGATCCAGCCGAATTTGCTTCGATGTTCAGTTACGTACTAACCACGCAATCAGGCAACTTGTACTACAATCCAGATAACTTGATCATCACAGGAGACAAACAGAAATGGATATCATCCAGAGCGGTAGATATAGTTGTGCTTAGTCCATCGGATGATGTCAGCAAAGTGACACCGATGAACTACCTTGACAACATGTGGCCACAACATTCTAAGGACATGGTCTTTCATATTCTCGATACCGAGCAGTTTAGTGCACAAAGGTCCCTTTCTATGTGTGGCAACCGGTGGGCCCTCACCAGTAAAACTCCAGGTTATACAAACAATTGCGATGACGAGGATACTATTTTCTTGGATCAATGGATTCGCCGTGAAGATGACCCGATCAGACCAGATCCTCAAGGACGTTTGCAAGAAAGGCAGCACGAAGATGCCGCGGGAGTAGCATCCACCACAATTTCGTCGCAACTCAGCCCATCATCTTACCTTTCCCCGCGAGCCCAATCACCAGTTAACGACGATTTGGAGATTTTTTTTGACATGCCTGGAACCAGTGACATAGAAGTGATCCCTAACCCGTCTGCTGCTGCAAGCGACGTACGCTCCGAGAAGCTTGAAAGCAAAGTTGCTAAGCTTTTGGAAATTGTGCAAAGTATTGCACTTCGTCAAAAGGCATTCGGAGAGCAGCAAAAAATTCTGACGATAGAATCTCAACAAGCGACTAGCATGCTATCTAGTATAAGGGAGGAAATGAAGGAGAAAAGTGAGTTACAGACTCTTGAACTGCAGCTTCAAGACGAGAACTTGCGGCGCAAATTCGGGCTGTATAGAGATCCAATGGAAACGCAAAAGTTCGAGGATGACTTGAAGCAGCTAACGATCAATGAAGAGAAACTGAACCCAGACCAGATCAAATGGTTAAAAGGGAAACATTATTTGCGATATTACCGAGATGAAGAATACCCCGGCGCTGACTTTTTCAGATGTGCTCTCTGCAATAGAAAAGCGACGGCGCCTTTTGACGCGAAAGAGGGCTTCCGCAAGTGCCAAACCGATAGCGATCTGTCGACTACTTCAAATCTGCTTGGGGAAAACAGCGTGCTTTGTGTGAAAAGAATGGCCCAACAGGCCCAAGACGAAGAAAGACCTCGCAGGCTGATCAGTCGTCTTATAGAGAGAATATCTAAACACGAGAAATCGACGCAACATAGCCAATGCTTGGAAGAGTTCAAAAAAGAAGCCGATGATATTTCTGGAAGAATAACTCCAGATGACATCTCAGCTACAGTAACTTCCACATTCGCTGCATATGTGATAGCAAAAGAGGGCCTTCCCTTTTCGAAACAGTTCCCACTTTTAATCATGTCGATGAGATCTGGATCTGTAGGCGTCACTGTTCATCACGATTCTACTACTGCACGTAGAATGATATCTGCATTCGCTGTACACATGAAGTACGATCTTGTAAAATACGTCATCAAGAACAACCTACCCTTCTCTTTGCTTCTAGACGGTTCTTCGTCAAGCAGAGGAGTGAAGTGGATAGTGTTTCTTCTGAGAACACTTTCAACAGACTACCGTCCAATGACCTTTCATTTCTCTCTTACTGAAGTGGAAAGTGAGTCTGCAACTCACATTGTGGAAGCACTACTACGAGTTTTTGCGAGTATGGAAGGCTGGGTCAATGAGCCAGGTCTCAGCAAGTCCTTCAAACAGCATGCTATGCAAAAAATGTTAGCACTATCTTCCGACGGTGCAGCTGTCATGAGCGGTCATGTTCAGGGAGTGTTTGCCAAACTAAAAGACATAATTGCTGAGGAGACCAAAGATGATCTTTATCCTAGAAACAATCTCATAATCTCAGTTTGTATGGCCCACAAATTGAATCTGGCTGTGAAAGCCCAGAAAAGTCCACTATTCAAACTTGCACAAGCCATTGTCATGGACTTGTACCATCTCTTTGGATCTACTGTGAGAACAACCGGCAGGAGCGTGTACAAGAAAGCTGCGCAAAAAATGTGCTTCCCAGATTTGCAGATGAGCGCTCTTTTCACAGTGAGATGGTCGGCTAGTTTTGCCAATTCACTCTCCAATATACTTCGCGTTTACCCTGTGATCCTACAGGCACTGGCGGATATACGAGATAACAGACGTTTTAGCAGCAGCCTCATAAAAAGAGCTACTTCGACATTCCATGTGCTTTCGGATGCGAGGACGTACATAGCTCTACATCACGCCAACACTACCATGCATGAGCTTTCTGTATTGTCGCAGTATATGCAGCGCGAGGAAGGGCTACTTGTTGACAACCTACAAAAGTGGAGAGCCCTTGTCTACAGCATAGCAGCACGAGGTCTATTAGAAAAAACGACAAAAAACTTACTTGAGCGAGGAACCATCAAGGCCTACGTAAATGACGAAATAGAACGTATCGATGCGGACTTCCTCAACAACTACCCTAACAAAGATGACAGACGCCTTTTAGCATACAATCCTCGAGCGTTCGCAGATTTTTCGCTCGACCGCTGCTCAGAAGGCGATGATGAAGAGCGGCAACAATTTCTGGACTGGCATTTATTCAGAGACTTGGCTCGCCTCACATCCTACGAAGAAAGCCCTCCGGACCTAGACGATCCCGAACTCACCTTTAGCCTTGAAGATGCTCCAGAAAGTAGTGAAGGTGACTTAAGGCACTATAGTTTAGCAAAACGATATGAAGATTTCGACTGGAACAATGCTGTATATTCTTCCATTAAACGTTTCTACGACGAAATGAAGCAAGCATTAGATGCCCAGCTCGTGAATAAGCCTCATGAATTCAATAGTATTGATCTACTAGCATTGGATAAGCACATTATACTGGATGTGATTGAATTCAACGGAGATTTCGAAAACGGATTTGTTGACTATGTACCGACAAATGCAAACTTCTTCAATAGAGGATGCCCCAGCTATTTCATTATGGAAGGCGACATACTTGATCCAAATCTTCGTCAACAGCAAATTTTGGATTCCATTGAAGTACTTAGTCAGTTCTGTAACATCCCTGACCTCAAGGATAGCATGATTCGCTTCTATAATACTATACCTGCGTCAGTGCACAGGTTTGCAAAGTGGAAATCAAACTTCAGAGAACATTCAGATAGTTTGTCGTTTTATCGAACGCTGTTACAGTACAGTAAGGATCTGGATGTCCCGGATGACGTCCAGCAGGTACTACGTTTTCCGTCTTTTTTGACTACAGCAACAGCTTTTTAAGGCCATAAAATGCGTTCTCATCCTCCCAGCAAGCAACGCCGACCCCGAGCGCAGTTTCTCTGCTGCTAACAGGCTCTCTAGAGAGGAAAGGAGTAACATAAAGACGGAATCTCTAGACAACATCATGACGTAAGCCCTGTTCTTGTAAGTATGCTCCAACATCAATGCATGTTTTAGGGTGCAGCGTAATGGGCCTAGCATCCTAACAGTCAAACTTCAACAGTTAGCACTCCAATGGATGCATCCTGCAACGGGACTTGGGCTGGATCCGGGTATGCCATCGAATCTAGCTAGAGAAGGCAGCCTCATGAAAGCAGTAAAAGAAAACATTGCAAAAGGTTGGATTCACTTCAGGTTTCAGAATTTAACGCATGCATTTAGGAGATGCATATGAGTTGGCCAAGCTCCATGTAAGGCGCCACATGGTGGTCCACGGTCTAAATGCACGAAAGGACACGGAGGAAATCAAAAACCGGCTTTTGCAAGAAGAACTTGCTAAGATGAACATTTTTTCAATCGGATCTTCTCAGAAAACAGACTGAGCATCTTCACATCTTTATAAATCATTATTCATTTCCTTATATTAACGTATGCAACAGATAAATGTTTTTTTAAAGGTACATTTTACACAAAACCACAACAACAATATGCGTAAGTTCCTCTTTCCCGACACAAGTTGTTCAAATGTATCGTGCATTTCTATTGACGAAATCTTCACTTCCCACACATCACACGTCGGTCGTCACACCATCATCCATTCACTGCAAAATCTCCTTTTCAAGAAATTCTATTGAAAACACAACTCGTACCTAAATCAAGACTCCATTTAGTATTTTTCTCAATTATTGAACCTGAGTTGTCAGAGGTAGTTGGGAAAGAGCGTGGCACATCTAAGAACTTAGCTGCAGTCATTTCCCCTTAGAAACCGCTATTGACCTTCGGTCGATACGACCCCCCCCCCCTACCTACCCCCCCCCCTTACGACCCCCCCCTGCGGCGTGCCGCACCCCCCGCTTTACCCTGTTCATAACTGCCTTTATATGATCGTCCGCAGATTTCGAGCACAGATTTAGAATCAGCGTTTCGAGGTCTACCTTTTGGTACACATCGCATTCCAAATGACCGGGATGACCAAGTATCATTTTTTTGTGAGATGCGCTTGTGCCACAGCGCGTGATCACGAATTGCGTAAGGTAGGTCGAGGGTCTCAAAGCACATACCAGATGTGTGTAAAAGCTTCAAAACGAAATAAATACCGTTATTGGATTCATATCCTATGTTACTGTTCTCCACGTGCTTCCTAGCTTACGTCATAGTCCAAGTATTTTGGCGAAAAGACGATAGAAAGATAAGGGTTGAGGAATGGTCACAAAGATGGTAGTAAAGGATGAAATGAAAAATCAACAGAAACATTTCTTAGTAAAAACAACGCTCATTAACGATGTTCCTCGGGAATAGCAACGTTGGTCGACTTTCGTGCCGAGACTCGTGAAAGTACGCTCTACCGATATAGTTCTTGAACCCGAAACCGGGTAGTGTAAGAACAGATGCAAAAATTGTTATGAAATTTTGTATCTCGGCAATTATATTTTAACTTCACATTCGTTTCATTATAGCTCATGCATTCCTACATTTACAAAAGAATTTAAAATAAACAAAATACATTTATTTTTAGAAATGTAGCAGATGATAACGAGAATAAAACAGGCTGTATGAAGGGAAACGGTAAATCATAAAAGAACGTTTGCCAACAGCTCAAATCAGAAAAGATCTGATGATTACAGCAAAAAGAAGAAAGGTTCAAGGAAGCCTAACACAAGGTAGAAATTGTTTGCAGTTCGAAAACACACACTCGCTGATGACGACCGTTCGCTCAGGCGGCGTTCATACTAAACTGGACGTCGGGAACAGTTCCATATAATGCCCGAACAGCGCTGTGCTAGAAATGTTTTCGGACTTCGGGATCAAAATGAACGCAGCCTCAGACTCAATTACAAGCCGGCGACTGCGCGACGACCGTCGCGGACAACACCGTCATTGCGCCGCACGCTCGCCGGCCGGACGCCGGAAATGGAACAAACTATAAACAGTATTTAGCTGACACCAGAACCTGCATGCTATGCTTAGAATTGCAAGGATGTCTGTCAGCAGAGCAATATCAAAAACATAAGCACTCACGACAGTTCTTTGACAAAGGACCATTCGGGGGACCAATTCGGTACCGTCTGGCCTCTCCCCAGCGAAGATACGGAACTCGTTCACCTAAAGTTACCGAAATTTGTTTATCGAAAGTCTTCAAAAGCCTATCTTGGCATACTGCACCTAGCCTTAATTAAGCTCTAACCTCAACGGTGCCCCTAAAACTCATTACATTAGCTATAGACACTGAATTCCCTCTCAAAAGTAGATTATTTTTGAAAAGACAGAACACCACTTAAATTAAAGTCACTATTTATTTATAATGTAAAACAACAAACAAGAAAGTAAATATGCTTAAATGCTTTCTCATATAGCTGAGTGATTGAACCGAAATTTTTGGACGTAGGGAGATTTAGATAACCCCTTAGGCACTATAGAAGTGTCCTTACAGCGCTTGACGGCCCCGTCAAAGATATCATCCACAGACTTCGCACCGATACGCTTTGTCGAGACGAACATTGCCCGACGAAGTCCAATGAAGTGTCGGTGGCGGAGTTGTCAATGGCCACGCCCCTTTGACAACTCTCCCCCCCCCCCCCTCAGTCTCTTCCAGTGCCTTTTTCATGCACGAATTGCATGAGAATGACTGCAGAGTTGGCCGATAACTTGGATAATCGCACCTCGGCCACGTCAACCTCATTAGTTGTGGTCAACTCCGCCCACTTTCTTGAAACCCCGCCCCATACTGACATTCCCCCCCCCCTTCGTAAAACCACACACACTTACACACACTTACACACAAAACTATGACCAATGAAGTCTCACAGAAAGATCATAAACATGAGAAAACCCTCGATTTCCTTCCTCCCCTCGAGATTGTGAATATGTTGCAATCATATTATGCAGTTTTCAAGTTTATACTCGAGAACAGCGAACCTTTGTTAGGCCTCAGGAAGGCCTTAAGCCACGATTTATCGAAGCCGCGCCGGAAAACAGCCAGAGCAGGGGTCAAGCCCGTTTCCGGGCGATCCCGCCACTCGGAATAGCACAACAAGAGCAAAAAACATCCAAAAAATATAAAAGACCTTCCATGGCCAATTCCGTAATTTTCGGTTGACATCGTGCAGCCACAAGGTAGTTGGTGCGGTTGCACCGACATCGCACCAGCCGACGCCAAATCTGTGCAAGCGACAGAACCTGGGGAAAAAAGAAAAATCGTCGGGCAAGCTATATACTGGTTGGTAGAGTTTTTAGCCCTCTTAGTCAATACACAGCTTGCCCCGAAATTTTCGCCCTCGCCCCATCGAGGCTCGAAAACCTCATTTTATCTTTTACTGACCCTATCAATCGAACAAATCAAGAGTTTCTTGGAAGCCTCATACTCATTCAAAGATCTTATTAAGCTCTTTCCAAAAGTTTAAGCCGTTTTCCTTTAGGCTCGTTCCAAAGCGATTTTGGAATTAGTTAAATTGAAAGAAAACGGGCTTATCTGTAAGGCGGACTTATTTGAAGGGCTTTATAAAAATCAAAAAAGCGGACTTACTGTAAGATTTTAGGGGTAAGACGGTTAACATACTCCACAGATTAAACGCCACAGATGATGATACTGACAACTATCTAGAAAAAGATTCCTCTATCTACAATAAACAGCCAATAGACATGCGCTCGAAGAATTCCTTTGCAATATATAGCAGTACCAAAAGTGATGGTTTGAAAGTGCAACCGCACGAAAATCTGAGCGAAACATAAAAAGAAGGAGCTTAAAACAATATGAACGCCAAAACGCCGATGAGCAACACGAAAACGAAAAAAGAACGGAGAGCGGAGAAGAACGCGAGAAAAACGATCTGAGCATTTCGAAAACGAGAGCCGAACACAAAATGTAATAATTTTAATGCATCCGCACTCTTAAAACTTGAAACCTGAATAAAGGAAGATAAAACAACGTAAACACCAAAAAGGCCGATGAGCAGCAGGGGAAAGAAAAAAAGAACGGAGAGCGGAAAAGAACGCGAGAGAAACGATCTGAGCAAGTCGAAAACGAGAGCAGCCTATTTTCGAAAATGCATAAGCTGAGTATCAGCATAACGAATTGGCTGTGTGCTAATTGTGCCCCGGAGGTGCTGCACACCTAAAAATCCCCGTGAATTTCCAATTTTCTTGCACCTCCGGGGCACGTGCCCCGGAAGTGCGTGTCTCGGCTCTTGTGACGTCACCGCAAGCAGAACGCTCTGTCGCCCGCCTCACGCGGCTGCTCCAATGGTTAAGGGCGTGCCCCGGAAATGCCAGAGATAGCCGCTGTCCCCCGGAAGCCTTTTGCGAACTGCAAGGTTACTTTAGAATGATAGCTAAGAAAAACTTATCATTCATTCTTTGATTAAGAGACGCGAGAACGCCTTGCGTACGTTTGATCAACAAGTTCACGAATGAGTTCTAACGTGTTTTGGTTAACTTACTTACGTAGATACTTAGATGGCCCGTCCTCACGTGACGTGCGGGCCCCAGTACAGAAGTTGCCATTGATCCCTGAGAAGGCCCGTCCTCACGTGACGTGCGGGCCCTAGTACAGAAGTTGCCATTGATCCCTGTCCCTCGCTTCGGACATCCACGATCTTCTTGGTCGTCGTCGGTGGCTGCGTCCACGAGTTCCAGGGGCAAGAATCGTATTCAGCTGATTTCTCAGCTGGTCCATCCGTTCCGCGAACACGTCTGCCCATCCCGTCGGTGGTCTTCCTCGAGGACGTTTTGGGTTCGCGAGGAATCCACTTAGATGTTCTTAGTGTCCATCTATCGTCCGTTCTTCTCATTATGTGACCGGCCCATCGGTGTTTCGCCTTCGCAACGTATTCCGCTGGGTCACGAAGACGAAACATTCTTCTCATATCCGTGCTGCGAAGTCCGACTAGATGTTGCTTGTGTCGGGTCATCTTCAGAAGACTGCGCTCGAGCGCTCTGTGGGTGGTCCTCAAAGCTTTCGACATGGCTACGGTGTCGGCCCAAGTCTCAGCTGCGTGGCAGAGCGCTGGGAGAACGGTTGAGTCAAACAGGTGGGCACGAAGCTCCGGGTCCGTCAGTTGGTCGGTGGCTTCCTTCAGAGGCCCGAAGGCGGCCCAGGCTGTTCTTCTTCTCCTGTTAAGTTCTTCCCTCAAGTCGTTCTCCATGTTTATCGAACGTCCGAGATACACGTAAGAAGACGTCTCCATGATAGGGGTACCTTCCAATTCCATTTCTGCATCTTCGCAAAGGGCGTTCTCCATGAACTGAGTCTTTTTTCGATTTATTCGCAGTCCGATCTTCTTCCCTACTTCGTTTAGTTCCTTCAGCATCGCCTCTGCTTCAGTGATACTGCTCGAGAAAAGGACGATGTCATCCGCAAAACGAAGGTTGGATAGGAAACTCCCATCAACTCGTATGCCTCTCTCCTCCCAGTCTAGTGACTTCATCACCCACTGCAAGGCCGCGGTGAACAGCTTCGGCGAAATAGTGTCGCTTTGTCGAACCCTCTACCCAATTGAAATGATTAGGGGCGATGGAACAGCTGCATCGTTGTTGTACAGTCCTTGTAGCAGTCGGCTAGTGTCCTCACGTAAGCTCATTCCACTCCTTGATCGACTAACGCAGACAGGATGGCGTTGGTTTCGACGCTGTCAAAGGCTTTCTCGTAGTCGACGAAGGTTAGGACGAGAGGCAGTCGGTACTCCCGGCAGACTTCTATGACCCTCGAAATGGTCTGGATGTGGTCCATGCAGCTGAATCCTTTGCGAAATCCAGCTTGTTCTTGGGGTTGGGCTTCATCCTGTCCTAGATATGCGTGCGAGGATAATCTTCGTGAAGAGCTTGTATAGCACACTCAGCAGGCACATTGGACGGTAATTTCGAAGATCTTCCCGTTCACACTTCTTGAGAAGAAGGACGGTTCTTGACGTTCTCCACTGGTCGGGAATCCTCTCCTTCTGAAGGTAAGATGTCAGGTGCGACGCGAGAATCTCGTGTAGACGTTGTCCTCCGGCTCGCAGAAATTCGACGGAAAGATGGTCTGGTCCTGGAGCCGTGGATGTCTTCATGGTCTGAATCGCCGTGCGCACTTCAGCAGGTAAAATTCGTGGTGGTACTTCTCCAGTGGGAACAACGGGCGTCGGCACGGGTGTTGATGAGCGGAAGAGGTTGGTATAGAAGTTCTTCGCAATAGATTTCACCTTGTATCGGGAAGAAGTCGGAGTCCCGTCTTCGTTCAATAGTGCAGCCAGCGGTACGTGATATTCACAGAGGTCCCTTCGGCATTTCTTAAGACTTCGTCTTCCTTCGGCTGCTTCCAGTATCTTGGCTTGCCTGTACTTCCTGAAATCCTCCTGCATAGCTGTTCTGCAACTGGCGTTGGCTATCAGTCACTCGAGATGGGTTGCACTCAGATCCTGCCTCAGAAATCTTCTTCTTTCGAGCAATTCCTTGGTGGTCTTCGAAATACGTTCCAAGTTCTTCTCAGAAGTCACTGAGGCGCACTCTCCATAGGCTTTCAATCCTTTCAGAAGCCGGTCGTAGTCGTACGTTGGGTCCTCCTCGATGGGCCAGTCACATCTTGATATGAGCTCCTCCAGCCTGTTACCGTCATAAACGACTTCCTTCCTTCTCGCGGCACTGTGACAGACTTTCTTTTCCAGCCTTCGGCTGAGTCGTATCTTCGCTCGAAGGAGGCGGTGATCGGAGCCACTGCAGAAGGATGGAACTACTGAGACATCGAGCAAGCTCCACCTTCGGTTGGCGAGAATGTGGTCGATCTCCGCGTGAGTCGTTCCGTTGGGCGATTCCCATGTCTATCGGCGATGTTCTTTCTTCATGAAGATGGAATTTCCATGGAACAGTCGTGCGGCGGAGAGAAGCCCAGCGAGACGGTTGCCGTTTTCGTTCCGGAGCCCATATCCAAACTTCCCGATCCTATATTCCTTTTCTAGTGGCATCCCGATTTTCGCATTGAAGTCGCCCACAACATACTTGTAGAAGGACTTTTCGTTGCGCACGACCTCCTCCATGTCTTCGTAGAAAGCATCTAGTTCTGAGTCGTCAGCTGCTGATGTTGGAGAGTAGCAGTTGATGATGCTGATGGTCTTCTGACGCGGAGGGCGTAGTCGTAGGATGGCTAGTCGGGGTGATAGGATCTCGTGCGAATCGACAAGATGGACGATAGATGGGTGGACGACAAAGCCAACGCCTCCCACGTTTCGTGATGGAACCTTCTCACCACGAATGATGAGCGTCCCATCATTCATCTGTCGCACGTCCTTCTTCCTGGACTTCGTTTCCTGCAGAGCGATGATGTGGTCTTGATGTGCTCTGCAGCGTCGAGAAAGGCGTGGAGGTCGGCGTTTGTGGAGACTGTCCTGGCGTTCTAGGTGCAGAGCATGAGGCAGTCTCCGTGGCGTGTCGTCCGGGCAGACGTGTCGTTTTTGTCCAATCCAAAAGGCGCCCTGAGGACCCTGACATCAGTCTTGCTACCACCCGGCGCCGTAGGCGGAATCCGATGTGCAGGGTTTCTTTCTATTCTTCTAACTGGTAGAGTAATGAAATTTTTCCCCTACAAGAGCAGACTTACTAGGCCAACTCTTGATTTCCACGGGGCGATCCTGACCCCGGGCTTGGAGCGGGGAAAACCGCCTAGCGACCTGAAAACAGACGGCGGTGGATCTGGCCTGATTTGGTTAACTACTATCAGTAATTTGTGGAAGAACGTGTTCAAGTTAGCGTGGTTAAACAAGCTTAAGCATGTCCTTCCACGACTTCTAATAGTAAATCAACCTAAACGCGTTGAAACTCATTCATAAACTTGTTAATGAAATGTTTGTTGGCAAAGCCTGCTCGCGATACATTTTTTGGAGCCGTCGTAAGCATCAAATTAGCAAAAATGTGTAGAAAATCGAATAGTTTTCGAACCCGTAGATATCCGCTCAATAGCAACGGCGGATTAGCAAATCCAGGTGAATTTTAGAACATTCAGCAAAGCAGGAGTAGTCTATAAATCCAAGTAATGGGAATATATAAAGGAGCAACCATTAGGACAACCAACACTGTTAGTGTACAATTGAGTTATACTCGATTGTACAATAACAGTGTTAAGCTGACAGCAGTCAACCAATTACTAAAGTTTCATCAGCAAGAACGCAAACACCATGCATATTGCAGCTGTTTCCTGCAAAACTTGTTAACATTCAGCTTGTACTCCTCTATTTCAAAAGCTGACACTTAAATTTCATTCAAAGCAAGCCGGCATTCAAATTCACTGATGCTCTGCTTCTTCGTCAGGCAAGTCAAAAAAGCAGAAGAGATCACAAACATCGTCAGGTTTCTTCAAATCTGAAAAAGAGAGCGAAATTAGTGAGGATGGGATGGGCTACATCAACTTACATACTCAGACCCCAGACTTCTAGATTGACCCAAAAAAACCAAACATAACCTTACAGGACAAGACCTTACGTAAATATGATGCAAGCATAATGGAAAACCGCCGCAATAACAAAAGAGAAGAAGTAAAGACGAGTTTGATACTAAGCAGGTTCACCCACTCTATTTTGAAATTATTTTCTTACTGTATGCGTATGCGCTAACCCGCGCTTCTCGTGTTTTTACACAGTGGAAGAGCCACCGGCTGACACAAATCCCTCGTCCTGTCGCCGGCTGGCATTACTGATGGCCCGGTCGCCGACAGCCGGCAGGCGCAAATGTCTTACAAGGGAAGAATACTTGGTGAAAGTGCTTTTCCATCCTGCATGCTGTCTTATCGAGCATGAAACGCTGATTCCAATTCTGTTTCTTTAACTGCAAAGCGCCTCTGGGAGGAGAGTTATGGGAATATTCTGTAAGTCCTCTTATCTTTAGACTCATCCTCTTGATTATGGGCTATTTCAATTTTTTTATTAGGTTGTCGCAAAAGTACTCCATTTTCAAATAAATTGAGCTGTTTTTGTTCTCCTAACAGACTTGAGGTACCATTCGATAGAGCGGAGCAAGCTCTACAAAAAGACCACCAAAGACCCTCCCTCCTAAGACCCTCATGATCCAGGTAAAATTTGATGCCAAAAATCACGATTTTTCAGCTACCCTAAAAGTCGGATCCCTTCCAGAGAATTCTTACGAACTTCCAACTCTTTATATAGTGGACACATAATTGTATCCAGAAAGGTATTTGGTGGATTTTTTCCGGGGCTCAAAATCGAGAAGAAAAGACGGCCCGAAAATGCCAAAATGTCACTTTTTTCGGGTCACTATGTAAAACTTGGTATTTCTCGAACATAAGAGCACATACAGGGGTAAAGTTTTGAAATTGCACCTAGTAAGGCCTTTAGTATACAATGACATATGTGGGAGGGGCTGGGGGCGGAGTTTGCCATTTTGGACAATTTTTGTTTCTCGCTTTTTAAGCTAGAAATATTTCGGTAAAGACGTATTTGAGCACTACTATGTGCCTACTGTATAATGACCAAGTTGGAGGTCTGTAGGATTTTTTATCGCAGAAATCCAATTTTTAGATGACAAAATTTTTTCCGATTTTGGCTCTGAACTTTCCATGGAATGCGACTCAAATCCTTGAAAGATATTTTGTAGAGCTTGGTCTGCTCTATCGAATGATACCCTAGATTTACTGGAAAAACAAACACAACTTGAATTATTTGAAAAAAAAGAGCAATCTGAGCAGCTGATTTTGGGACAACCTGATATTTTCATACGTGGTGCCTTGCTAAAATTTTGGCTTACTCTTGAATAAAATATCCGCCTACCTGAACAATGCTAATCACTTCCTTTTGCGACAAACTAAGTTCAGCCCGGCAAAATCGAGTCGTTTGATGTCGCATTATTATATACAAATGTATCTAGTGTAATGTAATGTAATGTATGGAAGGGATTTACAAGCCTTATCTGAGCTACTCGAATTACAAGACTAATCCATATCAACATATAATCTAGTAAGACGCACCTGTTCTAGCTATTTGCTCTATGAGCAGAATAGAGTAACCTGTGCTTCTCAGAGGCCCACTTATGCACTGTCGTTAAATCGACGACTATGGTATCGTCACAAGTACACAGTTCGAGATGGACGAATATCTTATTGCTAAGTTATCAGTCTCAATACATAAGCTTTACGAGAAAAAAACTACACGACGGCTGGCTACCATTTTTAATCCCACAGCTGAAGTTGGTCAACGGAGAGGAAGTCAAGTGGGAAAGGGATAAGAATGTCATTTTAAGCGCAAAATTTGCCTATCCAGAAGCTGTAAAACGTGCCATCGGCCGCAATGTGTACAATACAGTAACAAATATCTAGACAAAAACAAGATGCAAGATGCAGTACAACTGGTAGCTAAAATCATTGGCCTCAAGCATATACTGTACACTATACTATGCACTATAGGCCCAGACGATCAAAAAGAAATGCAATCAAACGAACAAGGTACCAACAGAACACCTTTATGCTTGCCTTATATCACTGAGAGGGTCACTACCGCAATCAAGCAATGTCAGAGCCGCAACTTGAGAAAGATGTTGTTATAGCGAATATTCAGCATGACAACATCAAAGAGCATTAGTACGTAAAGACTGCACGATAAAGCCTGTGTCTCACGAAATAGTCTGAAGATTGCGCAAAATTTGGCGTAGTGTATCAAATTGAATGCATACAAAGCTCCTTCATCTATTTAGGTGAGAGTGGGCGGCCAAATGTGCGCGCATCAATACATTTAGCTAAAGCCATAAAAGCCTTCTAGATCCTTGTTCGCGACCCCAAACTAAATGTTAAAAACTAGGAATTGTCTATAACGATTGACCTGATGCCGTATTTATTGCACTGTAATCTATTAGATTATGCGCTCGTACTTAAGCAGTCTCATAGTGTCCTGGCTGCAAACTTTGACATGCACTCGATCAACATCACGAGCGGCTGCAAGCACTAACAACATGCTCCCTACTTCTACCCTTAGATGGCTCGAATGACAAGTGGGGAGATGTTTGACGTTTAAGTACTATATCAAAGTGACTGACTCTTTTTCAGCCTCTGAAAACGGCGTTAAGCCGAAACGTTAGGCATAAAAAGTATACCATCTACACCAACTTGTACGGCACAGTAAAAATTGAAACAGTTATGGGAATTTTTCGAGGCAAAAATTCAAGAATTTGGCTAAGATAAAACAGATGTTGAAGTTTTTCTGAAACTTGAAAGGAGTAATAACTGGCATGAGTTTATTATGCTGAAGGTATTAATTATCAATACTAATCTCACAAAGCGTCCTTGCAGTAATCAGGACCTAATTTGGGCGGCTCACAAACCACAATTTCGGATGATTTTATTGCAGCACGCGTTCAAATTTTTTTTGAAGAAATTCCCATAACTCCCCACCCAGATGCGCTTTGCAGATATCGGAAGCAGATTTGTAATCAGCGTTTCACGCACTATAAGATAGTACATATTTCATGTAGAAACTCTATTCCTCCTAGTATCCTGCCCTTGTGAGTAGAGTTGAGGTATTTCCCCCATTGAACGAGCGGGCGCACTTCCGGACATGTGCGACAGCTCTCATGGGTGGCCGTCCGCCAGTCCGCCGCCTGTCGCCGAACAGCTCAGTTCGCTACCCCCCCCCCCCCGCCGATTTTTTGTCTGAGATACATCTTTTTTCTTACAAGCCAGTGGCGGGGCGAAGGGGGGGGGGGTCCTACCGAGAATGAGTCGCGAAATTTTTGAAACTTACCTATATGGGTTACAAAAGTGTGCAAACGACTTGTTTATTTTTTTAAATAATTGAATTTGAAATAATTTTTAAGATTTTACAAAACTTCAAATTTGGCCTTATAAAAATTCTTTTCGGTGATGACGCCAGACCCTCTTTTCCCGCATTTTAGGGGTTGGGGACCTGCAAACATTTTGAGGAGCACCCCAAAAATTTTTTCGGAGTGCGTGGCTAACGCTACGCACCTTTATTTGCAAAAATTTTTTGCGGCCCCTACCCTGGTCCGAAATCCTGGGACCGCCACTGTTACAAATGTATGGTCAGAAGTGCGGTAGCCAATTCAGACAAGCTGCATATCATTCGATGCAGCATACAGCGGTCAAGTGGTCAAGTCTGTTTTCCGTATATGCTAAACGTCTTGAAATTATGAGCTGAAATTATGAGCAATTTCTGCCAAAAAGTCGTTGATAAAGATTGCGAAATTGAGCGCATTATTCACCTTTTGGCTCACCTTTGGTTATGCACACGTGAGGAAACTTACGAGGACTTGAAGTCAAAAATGGCTTTTCACAAAACTTACATAACAATCTGAAGAGCATCGAACGCTAATTCCAAAACTGTCTTTGTTATTTACTAAGCCCCTTTAGACGCTGAGTTATAAGCGTATTTGGAGCAAAAAATTGAGCGTGCAACTGGTGCAAATTTGTCCAAGATTGCGCAAATAGTCCAGCGTTGGATCAGACCACTTTGCATGCAGAACCTTTTGTCTAATTTATTCGTACTTAAAACTTCCTTGTTTGAGCGCTGGAAAAAACGTAACCATTGATTTTACCTAGATCTTGCTGTCAGTTCCAACAACTCAGAACTCAGCTCTAGAAGTGCCTGGCAAAAACAGACAGTTTTGAAATCAGCTTTCGATGCTCTTCAAATTGGGACATACTTCATTTGGAAAGCGAATTCGACTTTGGCTCCCCTAGTTTAGCTACATGTTTTGGCCCAGCAATAAGCCGAACATGACTCTATACGGCCAAATACTCTGCACACATGATTTCGTAGCAAATCAATGGCCTTTAATGGCTTATAGCTTTGTCTACAAGAGTGTTTGACAATAAGGAAGACATATATAGAATCAGCATTTTATTAGGTTGGCACATGAGTAATGCAACTTTTTATATAACTTTTGTCTTTTTGAACATAGCGCATTCATTTTACAGCAGTATAAGCACCATCAGTTTTGCTTTCAAAATTTAGCATTCTCCAGGACCCTTCATTTTGAGGACGAATAGAACAGCTCCCGCCGTGGTCGGAGAGGCAGAACAAAACCCTTACAATTTTAGCGTTGCGGCATGCCAGCTCCGATGGTGGGAGAGGAACCGCGAGTTGTTCGAGCGCGTGTAAGAACGACTTGGTGACGGGTTTGGGCCATTTTTCTTGAGGCAGCCTGCTGTGCTCTCGGACTTGCTCTGTTTTCATGTTCGGGGTGTAAGCATATTAGCATAGCAGCAGCATATAAAATTTTTGTGTTCAGTTTTACCGAGCCGCCTTCAACTTTAAAATCTCAGTGTTGTTTACTTTGAGATACATTTCCTGTGGTGCACGAAGAACAAAATGATTTTTTTGAAGAAGTGTGTATTTATGTAATTCGAATAGAGGATTTACAACATTGATACTTGAGTTAATGTAAAAATTTTTGTTCTACAATAAACCTGCTTTTCAGCAAGGTGCATTTGATAAAATCAGTCATACTTATTTGCGACTAGCTGATGTACCCAGCCTTCCCGGGCATCACTCCGGTTTACCATTTTCGCAGACACGTGTCATGCGAGACCATATTCTATTATTGAGTTTATCTACAAACCATAAAAAAATTGAAGACAGAGCCTTATTTTAAAGCGATTCTGTTAGAAAGTTAGCTAGAAAAGCATATAATGTAGCGATAAAGAATTAGGAAAGTTGGCAATGCATTCTAATTTCTTTTTATTTCTTCAAGGTTGTTGCACATTTCTTAAAAATAATACAAACTTCGAACAGTGAAAGTCCGAGTTACCATTATGCTTACCTTTATTTCGTCTTAAACTTTCAGTTCAAAGCGCTGTGGTATACGATATTTTTGGTCATTTCTTCTGGTGCGTAGATATATAGATTCCTGGGCGATCCGACTTTTGAGCGAGCTACCTAAAGTTGATCGTGCAAAAAACAGGGGCGTTCTAAATCGATTCCTGCTACCCTGAGTGATCCTTGCATCTTACTCATAGTCATCGCATTGCAAGCCGCACTGGGAAATGTAGACGTTTAAACTCAAAGGGTAGATTAGTGTAAATCAACGGTATGCGCGGAATACACACATGTTTTCCCTTATATGTGTCAGTCAATATCGTCGCCTCTATAACATGCGGCATTAGACTTTTTACACACAGTCTTGTGCCGTTGCACAGTCTTGACGGGTCAATATTGCGCATCAGCATTATGGGGGATCCGTCTTTCAGCTGCAGTTCATGTGTCGAGAAACCAGAAGCTTGAGCATTTTGAAACCTCTTCAGGATAGTTCACCGCTTGATCCTGGTCAACAGGGCTACCAATGGACATATGTGAAGATGGAGCAATGCGAGACTATTTTGTATGCGGACGTTTACAGTAGCCACGCAGTCGTTCTTGGGCGCCAAGATAGCACGCTCACAAAGCCAGGTGTGGCCCGTGCAATTTTACAAATATTAGGGATAACCTTCTTTATAAGTTCATCAAGTGACGTCACTAAATTGCATAGATCTGCTGAAAATCTTTTCATGTTTGTATAAGAATGTGTCGCAAAGTTGCCATCGCCGAGGGACAGGAGCAAACCATTTTGCATTGATATCTCGTGATAAATGCGCACGCATGTTCGTGTTCAGAGTCAGAGTTTGCACATGTCTCCAAAGCACAGAGGACATGAGGCAAGCATTTCGTGTATCCGCCGCTGTAGCTCTGGGAATGACGGAGTTTGCCGAAAGTCTCCTGTTAAAAGTACGGTCAGTCTTCTTATAAGTCGATTGTTTCCTTCAATATCTTGTAAGGTGTAGTTCAGTGCTTCAAGCGCTTTCTTATGCGCCATGTGCATTCATCCCAAATGAGGGCTTACATGACTGCAGTAATTGAGTTTTCCCAGAGCCTTTGCTAATGTTGCAAATCGGGTTTTCCGAAAGCGCAAAGTTCTAAGGAGTTTCAATGACGAATGGGCCGTGCGACTTCCATGCAACAAGTAGCAGCAATACCTGAGAAGGCTACCGCTAGTGCAATCGAGCCCTGCCTTTCAATTTCCGCAAGCATAAGGTTGATGAGAAATGTCTTTCCAGTGCCTCCGGGTGCATCGAGGAAAAATAACCCTTCGGTTCAATCACGGCATTCATGATCTCATTGTATGCAATCCTCTGATCTTCTGTCGACCGAGGTATATTAGCCTCTACATAATTTTCCAAAACGTTTCTTCCCTCGTCGGACTCAAACCTAGTTCAGAAAGTGTTTGTCCACTGATAGACATGCAGCTGTCCTCGATCAGGATTACTGCTTTTTTGAATATTTCCGTTGAGAATTGCAGCTCCATCGGGATATATCTTCCAAGATTTTTTTTGAATTTGTTCCATAGAGTTCGAGGATTCGATAAAGAACAGGTCGTCACATCGACAGCGAAAAGACTGCGCAGCTGAGCTGCGAAACACATGAGAGAAGCTTCCGATAACGTCATGGCAGAAATCTTTTTTGTTTGCAGGCGTGTTTGTTTCAGGACCAAATTGTCTCATATTGAATTGATACCTATCTTGTCCGGCCCAAAACCTAAGTGATTATTGGAGCACATGATCTGTGCGTTTTAAATATGCGTTGTGGAGCATCGCTTCGTCTTTGAATGTTTATATCGCATCTATCGCATTCATCTCCCACTACGACTACTGCCATCGTTGACACCTGAGGCGTTATAGCGCCTTCCATCGTCAGTCGACCTCTTATCCGCATGTATGATCACCTTATAGTCATCTGTGTCTGGCACTTTTTTCTAGAGTATTCTTTAAAACATGTCCATATTCGATATATCGCTGTGATCGGTCGGGCAGTAGAGGGGGGGGGGTGGCGTGTGCTGCCTAATCAAAAATAATTTGCTCGTTGAACTTGTCAAGTTTCAAACCAAAACATTTCTGATCTTCTGTGCTTAAACATTTCGTCGCCTGTTTCAAATCATTCTTTGCGATTTCTTCTAGTCTATCGCCCGCCTTCTACTTTGAAGTATGACGAAGAATTGGCTGACACTATCTATGACTTGAGTTCATCGCCGCTGAGCACGATCATTCTTGGTGATTTTAATAGTGGTTTTGACGCAACGCATAAAACTGCCCAAGAGGAAAAGTTTTTGTCGTCTTTGCTGCATTGTGCACCGTTCCAAAATGTTGTTAACGCAACAAGAAGTCATTCTCTTCTTGATTTGATTTTTTTGAGGTGAATTTGTCGGCAAAGTTGATACCCTCCGGTCTTTTGGTGGTTCAGATCACAATGTCATCTCATTTCGAGTTTCTTTGAAAGTCTCTGGTTCAGTGTTTCTACCTTACCCTGACTTTGCAAATGCTGACTATGCCGGCATTAGCAACGTCCTTTCCTCTATTGATTAATTGCGAGTATTTAGTCGATAACTATGTGTCCGTTGATGATTTCTATGGACGCTTTTGTAGAATTGTCTACGGCATCTTTGCGGACTTTGTACCTTTTCGGTTTGACAAACTTCAATTGCACGGCTATCCAAAACACATATGCAACTTGTTGCAGCAAAAGTTCCGACTTTTCCTTAATCTACCTGATCCGCTTGTTGATGTTACATGTAGAAAAGTATGCCTAGACATAAAGCATCATATTAAGAAGTATCTGGCCAATAGAGAAACATTTTGCTGATGCTGGTGCCAAAAAACTCTATGCTTATTTCAGACTATGCAACAAAGGACAACAAAAAACTTCCGCTTTTTTTGGATAATGACAACAAACTTCTTAGAAGTGACAAAGAAAAAGCTGTTGCATTGGCAGAGTTCTTTGCTGGAATCTTTACACATGGAAATGACAGGTTTGGGGATAATGATGATTTCTCCATTCACGTCATATCCATGTAACCCTTCCAGCTGTAGTGATATTCAAATATATCCAGAACTTTTGCTCAAGGTACTGAAAAGGCTAAGAGCAACGGTTTTTGTCACATACGATGGAATTCCTCAAATATTCTATAAAAGGTGTGTCCGTTCTCTATGCTCTCCTTTGAAATTTGTTTTCAATGCATCTCTATCGATGGGGCAGGTTCCCCGGCTATGGAGAGAAATGCATTGATAACTGCAATCCCGAAAAATCTCACTTGCAATACTTTATCCAATTTTCGCCCTATAAGCATCACTCCGCCTTGTGGTAGGTACTTGAAAAGTTTGTCAAGGGAAAGCTATGATATTGGGTGCACAAAAATCATGTGATACCCTCAGAACAGTATGGATTCTTACCCGGAGGATCAACCACTGCCCTTTTCTGATTCACTTTTGACTGGATTACTGCAATGAATCAAGGCAAATCAATTAGTATCGTTTACTTCGATTCATCCAAAGCCTTCGATAGAGTCAACCACTGCAAACTCCTATTCACCTTGGAAAAATAGGAGTACGTGGTAGGCTACTGGCATGGATTGACTCGTATCAATGAGCACAGAATGACTGAACGAGTTGGAAATGACTATTCGGACGAGTATGTTTGTGGTAGTGGTGTTCCTCAGGGTGGAATTCTTTCACCGCTTCTTTTTCTAATCTATACCGCTGTCTACTTGCCTTTGTTTGAACACATCCAAATGTCCGCATACAAGCTTTTGCAGATGACTCTAAGATTACTTTCTTATGCCAAGAGTGAACAAACTGAAGCCCATGAAGCCCTCTCTTCGTCAATCGAAAAGATGGTATTATGGTTAATGAAATGGGATTCACCGCTCAGTCTTTCAAAATGTTCTGTGATGCACTTGAGTGATGCTCCTTATAGATCATATTGCTGTGAGGGTGCTATTCTTCAGCGTCGAGACATTATGAAATATTTAGGGGTTATGATTGATAGTTCACTCAAGTTTTCCAACCATTACGACTCAGTATTCAATAAATCATTGGCATCGTTATTCATGCTCCTGAGAAATGTGCACAGCAACGATTCCGCTTTATTGGTGCGACTGTATAAAACCTATGTTTTACCTCACCTTGATTACGCTTCACCCGTTTGGAGTCCATTTCTCAATAAGAATGTGATGAAACTTGAGAGAGTACAGAAAGTATTTACTTGAATAGTTTTTTATAGATGTTTTCCCAGTACCGATACCCGCGTTGTCTACCGTCTTAGAGTGAAAGACTTGCTACTTTGAAACTGCGTAGTCTAAAATATAGACGCGTTGTAAATGATTTGGTTTTTTATTTCCGAATTTTGCATCTGAAAAGTAGACTAAAAGCAAGTAAGTACTGGGTTTTCAGACCGAATTGTGAACGTACTGGTGGGTTTAATCTACATCATCGTAAATTAGGTGAAAAATTTTTTTGGCAACTTTCAATTCACCCTTCTGTCGTGCTTAAAGATGGTTGGGTCTCTCACCAAAAGAAATTGTCTGCAGTAAGAATACTTTTGTTTTTCGAAAAAAAATTAGCTTTTATAGTGTGTTACGAGCGTTGCATATCCCTGATGTTTAGGAGTCCAATGCTTGGTCTTCATCTAACCTTCCAACTGCAGTCTACTATACAGTGCTTCTTCCAGATCGAGTAGTATAGATGATCAGTTTCTGCTTTTTGCGTTGGTTACTAACCATGATTATGCTTTCGTTAACTAACCACCCCGTCGTGCCTTTACGATGTTCTTTTTACAGTTCCAAGTCCCATTGAAATCTAGCCTCTGATTTTAGAGCACATCTTTCTATGACAGTCACATACTCGCTTCTTCTAAAATATATCTTTTCGGGGATAAGTCAGCAGCTTTACCTTCGGGCTCGCTGACACCCAAAAACTGGGTCATCAGGATTTCGAAGTAAGCAAGATCCAGATTCTTTTATCTAGATTGATCTCCTACAGTTCCGCAGCTTTCTGAGAAGTATATGTGCACGTCTTAAGATCTAAGGCTCTTTGCTTATTTATACCTACACTCCTATATATTAATGTAGCTGCTCGAGTGACTGCTTGGTTTTTCAGTTTTTTTTCTCATGTTTGTTCTCATGCTTCTTCTGAATTCTTTATTAGGTGCACCATGAATGTATTAAAAATGAGAATGAAAATGAAAACGTACCAAACCATTGTGTCGATGCAACATGCTTTGCAGTTTGGAAAATATGTCGGTCCCTTTGTCAGGCACATACTCACATCTATGAGTGGCCTGTAGCTGCTCATCGGCACAAAGTAGATCGGAGATGCGGAGAAACTGCGGAGATCGATCAAGCACGGCCGTAGAGAATCGCTTCTGTGTTAAATCTCTCCTTGCACTTTGAAGGTGCATACAAAGCCATTCTCGACAATCGTTGCACTTGACCAAGTATCTCCTGATATGTTGAAGGAAATGTTTTGATTCGGCAATATTGAATGTATGACATTAGTGGTTCAGAAGGATTTCCAACGGTGGCAGCTTGACTTTGCCATTTGAGCAGCACATCCATTGACTTCTGCTGCAAATTTTTTGGCGTGGCACTACAGATCTTTTCCATCATTCCGATGACCACTCTCGGATGAGTGGGTCCTGATGAGGGTTGTAGTCGAAAGCTTTCAGTTTCGAATTTGCCCACCTGCGTGATCGTCGGGCTTGCGCTCACCGTTGTCGCTCAGATGCTAGGCGATTGGTATTGTTCAGATGTTTCTAATGCACGCAACTGTCTATGTTTAGGAGGGTCAAGCTATAATCTTTCCTGACGTTGCTTCTGCGTTTTTGTAGCACGACACGCAGCAACTCGTAAGCAATTACTTTCACTTCTTTCTTTACGATCCTCAGGGGTCTTTGAGGGTCTTTTATTCGCACTCCGTGAACGGTTCCCTTCGAGTCTTTCTTGCTGCTGCTCAGATGTGTCCTCAGCCCTTAGCTCTCTGTTTCTACAATTATCTTCGAGCCGCGTCTTACGTTCTTCCGTTGTTTCGGACTCCGTGCCTCACACATTAGCCTCAGGCGCCTTGCACGCTGGTCCGAGGTACCCGCCGATGGACCGATTGAGCTGGAACTTTCCACACATATGTATTCGACCCCGGAGGTGGTTCACGCTACTTTTTTGCGGCGATTCGCTATTCTATTGATTTATTGATTTTCGGCATAAAAATGAGTTCTCAACATCGGTTAACAAGTCAATTCCATGATTTCGTGTAAGCAGTAGGGTGGAGTTCATTCGATTTTCGCGGTAGGAAGGATGCGGTGATTCAAGACGAGCCTAAAGCGGGTGAGTTACTTTGATAGAGAAACCCTTTGCAGCGCAGGGGGCTGGAGCAAATCAGCTGACGTGACCGGCTAGACCGGGAAAGCCAGCTAGGATAGAAAATTGCAAAGAGCTTTGCATATTCTAACGAAGTTGTTGGTGTTATTGATGTTACTGCCGGTAACCGGTAATTACTGATCAGTTGCTAATGCAATGTGAAATCTAGCGTTTGACTCTCATTTTCCGTCAATCATAGCACTGGTTGGTAACTATTTTTCTACCACATCAAAGCAGTGATGAAAGAAAAACTCTATAGCAAAGATGAGTAAGAAGAAATGTAAAGAGTGTAGGAAAAATGAGACACACAGAATGATGGAATCATGATACACCATCAAGAAACTCCGTTGACACGCGTTAGAACGGCAAAAAGGAACCGCCAATACCGCAAAGACTACCACTCTGTCTAGTTTTGAACCCTATAGCTCAGAACCATGCGGAAACGATGCCCATATGAGCTGAACAACGGAAACAAATCCTAGTAGTTCTCAAGGTTTCAGTTGCTAGTTGATGTTCTTTTTCGTCCTCGCCTAACACAAAGAAACTGCTTTCGTCCGGTATAGGCTATACTTCCCTCAAATTGAAGCAAGCATCTAGTTGGTAAATTCTTTCACCAAATCCTTTTGCTAGAGTTAAGAATGAGCTACACTGCTCACTGCACAGCAAATTATGACAATGGTTGTTAGCGAACGCGGTACAGAATGGTAATGATTCTCATCGCTTTCATCTAAAGCACAATTGCATTGCCGTTTTAAACATATTGCTGATTACAGCTCGCTTCAGATTTAGGATGGGTTGTTGAAAAGAATGTTCTTATAGCTTTTTTGCGATATCATTCAAACACAGTGATGCCATTGGACAACCCTATTTGTGCGTTGAAATAAGACAGCCATTCTTCGCGTTTGGTCTCTCGTGTAAGCTTTATACACTGCGACTGCTGATTGAGAATTTTGAAGCGCTCGTCTATGTCGGACTGTGTAGAGGTAGCAACAACAGTCATCGATACAACGGCAGTACGTTGGCTATACGGGCTAATACCCGTTTCTCGATTTTTGCTCATGTAGCAGATAGCAAGTACTGGTGTTAGCCTATGACCCATTGCTAACCATGTATCTGGTAGTAGTAGCTTCCAGACCTATTTTGGTGAGTCTAACTCAAACACGTTTGCAGGAAAGTCATTAGTTACTGTATCGAGAGATGAAAAAACTGATAAAATTTTCATTCTTAATAAGAAGTTCGTATACAGCTTGCAATGCGAACTTATCGTTGACATTTGCAGCTGATAAACCTTTAGTTTGGATCAACTACGAAGGACCGAAGTTAAGGTTGCTCAAATTAGAACAAAAGCATGGAAAAGAAAACACTTATGATTGAGAATAATTACTTGAAAAAAAGTAAAATTTTCTGTATTGGCTGAAACGTAAGTTATATGATACTGTCGCAATACCCAAACTCACGGATGCCGTTAGCATCTCAACATGATAAAGTATGTTGCGATGTTTACACTTTCTTCTCATAAGACAACACACCATTCTGCGCCGACCTGCCTTCAGCTATCACCTTACGAATTTCGACAAAATTCTGGTAGACTGTCTTTACAGTGCGAAAATCAGCACTTAATTTGATTTTTATTGTGAGCGGATATTTTCCTTTTTAAAGCTAAGATGTACACTTAACATTGAATTCATTTCCGCAGTGATCAACCTTCTCGTGTTTCCCTAACGAGGCTGTTATGCTTTCCCGTTTTTTACTCGCCAGATGTTCGTTTACGCGTGAAAGGAGTTACCGCCATACCTATCATGCCAGCATAGATAGCGTTGTAGTCTAAACATTAAAGCTCGTATACTGCTCCAGTTCTTACAGAGTCCCACTGTTTTAGTAAAAGCAAATAATACAGCTTTTAGAGTTGCGGGCGGTATCGTATAACGAGTCGCTTTCTGATTTATTCTGCGGCATATTGACGAGAACGACATCATGTTCCAGCTGCGCTTGCACCAAACAATTACGTATTGCGTGTGTTACCCTGTCTGAGACGACGGTAAACAGAGAAAGATCATGTTAAATCTGTCATCGGATTTTGCAGTTGTCCTTCGTAGAATGTAGACTGTGGACTGAACGCGTAGACTTGGCCGAACAGTAGCCGTTCAAGGCTGCTATTGTGGACGCCAGCATTCGAGACTCCTGTCGTTCACTCTCGCCACTGCAGATGTTATTCGCCGTTCGAACATAACGAACGTTACGCAAAATAGCACGTCTCGGGAGGGCGGATTTGGCATAACGGATGTTTTTACAGCTGTCTTTGCGATACTATTTCATATGTATCGTGCAGTGGCGTACCCAGGATTTCGGCTCGGGGGGGGGGGGGGCGCGACAAAAATTTTTTTCTCAGGGTGGGTGCGTGGCGTTAGCCACGCACTCCGAGAAAATTTTTGGGGTGCTTCTCAAAATTTTTCCGGGTCCAAGACCCCTAAAATCTGGAAAAAGGGGGCGTGGCGTTAGCCACGCCCCCGAAAAAAATTTTTATAAGGCTAAAATGAATTTTTAAAAAATTTTAAAAATTATTTTAATTATTTACAAGTAAAAACAAGTCACTTGCACATTTTTATAACCCATGTAAGTAACTTTCAAAAATTTCGCGACCCGTTCTCGGGGGGGGGGGGGGCGCGCCCCCCCCCCCCCGCCCCCCCCTCGGTACGCCACTGGTATCGTGCTACCGGCCATTACTTGGGTATTGAGATACGGCGACCAACCTTCGTTTGGTCTCTTTCTATTGAATTTTATGTACTGGAACTATTGAATTAATGCTTCAAAACACTCGTCCATCGAGTGAGTTGATGTAATTATACAAAAATCGTCTATGTATCTGCAGTGCATAAGTAGTCTTCTAGATAACATCGGTTTCTCTATTGTGCTCACAAAGCATATAGCAAGCACGGGCGCTACTCGGTGACCCATTGACACATTTTACCTGTGAATAGAAGTCTCCAGACCACCTGTACACTGCACTTGAGAACTCCCCTACGAGAGTCATGACTCGCGTCTTATTGAGTTCATACGTCGACAAGCTTGCACTGTGCTCATCAAACATTTCAGAAGGAGCCTCTGGTGCGTCGCTGTTTGAGACATTGCTGTACAACGACGACACATAGAATGACTCTAAGACGCAATCTTGGTCAAAATTGACTTGTCGCAGTCCGAAGAAAGTCTCTAGTGTTTATCAGATGGGATGGGGACTTTTTCGAGAAATGGGCTGACAATTTGAGAAACTATGATATTCTGTCAGTTGGGCCGTTGATGCAACTAATAATTGGCCGGATCTTGTATTCTGTGGCAGGCGAGCAACGCGTATCGCAAGAAAGAAGCTTATGCGTTTCCATCAAACTGTAAAAAACGGGACAAGTTGGCTTTCCAGTTCCTGCTGAGAAAATGTTGGTCAAGACCAGCTTCCTAGTTAAGCGTTACCCAGACATGGCTTATTGTTAGCGTTTATACTGAGAGAGTAACTTTTTTTCACTTAAGCGACGGTATACTGCTGCGTGGAGAGATGAAGCTTGATGATCTCGCGATTTAGTGTTTGAGACGCTAAACAAACCCTCCTTTGTCGGTAACAGATGGACGGATACTAACTGTCGATCATCTCACGAAGTCCTCTGATACCTTGCCATTGTGCGAAAGTTCAGTTGAATTGCATATTTATCCTGTACTTGTTCAGAGCAAACGCCGAACGAAATGTACCGGAATTTGAGATCTGCTGTGTGGCCGGTTCAGGTTCTATATAGAAAGATGATGGAAGGACCAAAGGTAATAATCTTCTACTGATTAGCGAATCGTTTAAAGTGTTTGGCTCTCTAGTCTGATTCTTATCCGTAGCTGATCTCCCAGGTGGTGCAATGGTCCTACCTTTGCGTATGTAAAACATCAACGGTTTGTGCGGGTGCAAAGCTTGGTCCCATGATTAAGAGGTCTAAGCATTGGATGATATATGAACGTCTCTTGAGACAGTCACTCTAGCCGTTTTATCACTGCTCAAAGCATTTTGTGTTTTGCTTTCTTGCGTGCGGTAGTGTAAACTCAGATAGCGGATAGGACCCCTCCGCCGGAGAAATGGCAGGGTCGCGGCGTTTCCCCAGCGGTGGGTCTGCCACTCGTCCGCCGGAGCCCTCCCATTTCTGCTCCGGATACCTCCCATTTTCTGCTCCGGATACCTCCCATTTTCTGCTCCGGATACCTCCCATTTTCTGCTCCGGAGACCTCCCATTTTCTGCTCCGGAGACCTCCCATTTTCTGCTCCGGAGCCCAGCCATTTTCTGCTCCGCAAGTCTGCCGCGGCATACGGTAATTAGCCCTAATTAAGCTCCAAACCCCAATTATGTCTCTAAACCCCACCCAAATTAGCCGAATACGACCCCCCCCCCCCCGGGTAAGAGTTCAGCGCGACCCTCAACCCCGTTCTTTACCCACTCCCTCTCACCCCTAGCATTTGTGGATAGAAGATAGAAGAATGAAGAAACAAGACATTTATTTCAAATTAACTGCAAACAATCTCCTGCAAATTGCAAAACAAAACTTAGCAGCTACAAAACGGACAACAAAGCAGTAAAGCAGTAAAGCGATAAGGTACGTCTGGTTCTGACTACGAGCATTTTCAAGACGGCAAGAAACCTCTGACAATCGGATGAAGAGCAAAGAATACCAAACACATGAGCACACAAAAAATCCCCTACCGCTGAATATTGTGATAGTAAGATGAGGGTACGAGTTGGCAAGGTTCTGACAAACAACCTGCTGATCCATAGGGAAACAATGGCTGTGCGAATTTGTAACTAATGGCGATTTCAACTGCACAGCTGGAGAAGACGCCATGTTTCCTTCGGTAGACGCCTTTTAAAAAAGGAAGACTCACTTGTAAAGAAATTGTCTCTTGAGAATCTCAATCATATGGACTGCAGCATCTGTGACAACCGCGATATAAATTCGCACGGAAAATCTCGGCGAGAGAGAACACGACTGTATTATAGATCCCAACTGGTCATCGACTTGGAACAGTAGTCAAAACCGGGCGTAGAGGGATTGCGCAGCTGCTGTGACTGCACAAACTTCGCTAAAAATGTCTGGCTGAGGTTTCCTTCAGAAAGGATGGAAATCAAGTGGTGCGCACTTGCATATGCTGAAACTGAGAATTCAAAAAAGTACTCAAAGTTGAAGTTCAGTAATCGTAATGAACCAATCACGATCAAAATTGGGATTTCTATGTTTTCAAGGTCCTCCATTTCATTAACAACTGTCTTGCGTAAAAGGCCAGGACACAATTACAAACAAACTTTAAACATCAGAATTTAGCGGTTTGAACTGGAGACGCCTGTTCTCAAACTTACATCAGTGGGATAAAACTACAGACTTGCCTGTATTTGAACACGGTGCATTACTTTATTACATGTTTTCCCTCTTCCGCGTTGCAAGGTCATGACCTCATAAAGGTTTCCTTCGAGCAGATGCCGCAGGCACATTAAGGTTCTAACCTACATCTTGGCTACAAGCTATATACCTGTTGGCGCGACCTTGTCAGTCACATATCCATACATGATTAGTGATGTCGTATAAAATGTCTATGTATACTGGCATGAACTCGTTATCTAACCATTCACTTTGAACATATTACTGAACTTGAACTTAGATTTTGAAAAGTTGTTTGAAAAAAGTGCTTTTTGTGCTTTGTTTTGCGAACAATCATAGCTATGCAGAAAAACAACCTCGAACACATAGAAATCCCAATTTTGATCGTGATTGGTTCATTACGATTACCGAACTTCAACTTTGAGTACTTTTTTGAATTCTCAGTTTCAGCATATGCAAGTGACCACTTGATTTCCATCCTTTTTGAAGGACAACCTCAGCGAGACATTTTTAGCGAAGTTTGTGCAGTCACAGCAGCTGCGCAATCCCTCTACGCCTGGTTTTGACTACTGTTCCAAGTCGATGACCAGTTGGGATCGGGTGGAGGACATTAGGTCGCCGAATTTGAAAGAGTCCCGCGCGGATTCCCTGCAGGAACGCATGTCCGCGCATGTACAAAGGTGCGTAATTGTCGCAAATGACCGCGGGGACCGCCCTTTTTCGGCGACCTAATGTCCCCCACCCGTTGGGATCTATAATACAGTGAGAACACGAGCACGAGAGCTCGAAAGCATTTCGCAGCAACAGCACTTGGCTGACTATAGCACTAAGACATTAACCAGTCTAGCAGGTGGCTCGATTGCGTGATATTCCGTACTACTTCAAATACTCTTGAATAAGACGATTCAGTTGAAAAACACCTTCACCATCGAAGAGATATAATCAATTTCAAACAAGAAAGAGCATATTATGAAAGATAAACAAGAGAAAAAGGACCATAAAAGTGATTTCCAACATAAACATACCGTTGTATTCGCACTTGACACAAGTTTTTCCAACCAGCCATATAAATAACCATCTTCACCAATAGATTTCTGAGCTTCAAAAATTCTACCATAGCTGAGTAGACGTGTCATAGCTAAGGCCGCCTTTTGCTCCACGTATGAACCAACCTTAATAAAAAAGATTAAATAAATAGCGATGCATAGAACAGCAACATGAAAACATACATCATTTTCCCTATTCTTTTTATCTGCTGCTATCGTTCTGCTGCACCAGCCGATGAATAGATAAAATAGGCTTTGCTTCTTTCCATCCGGAATGAGACTGCCACGATTTTCTGGACTAACATTATCAATGATCACAGCAATAAGTTTGGAATAGTGTAGCCGCATCATCGTCACCACTGCTATGTCACGATCCTGATATAATCTTGCTTGTTATCAAGAACTACATTTCAACGTAAAAACTGCATACCAGTTCGCTTCCGAAGTTTTCTCTCATCGAGTCGATGAAATCGAGGAAGAGTGGACTCAGACCCAAACTATCTATCATTGCGAAATCCAATAATCCACGGAATACAGCCACCTGATAAGGTATCGATATTGAGGGGTACGAAAAAGTTTAGATATACCTTCCAAATATCGCTAAATCCACTGCACCTAAAAAAGCAAGCTTTCTGACTGCTTTACTCGAATTATATACTTTCGAAAATTGTTGTTGTTTCGAAAATCCAGAATTAATCACAAAAACTACCATCAGTAGTCAACGATGTCTCAGCAAGTCGAAACGAGCCAAACACTGAAAGTGATTGAGTGCATCCGCACGAAAATTTGAAACAAACCTGAAAACGAGGAACTTACAACAACATAAACGCCAACGCGACGAAGAGCAACGCGGAAAAGAAAAAAACGGTAAGAAACGCGGAGAAACAACAAAATCGAAAAAAAACGACTAAAATACGAAGAAAGAGGGTAAACAGAGGACTCATCACCGTGGAGTTAGACGTTTGCTTGCTACGCGCCAAATCGATACGCAGCCTGCTCCGGATACCTCCCATTTTCTGCTCCGGGGCCTCCCATTTCTGCTCCGGATACCTCCCATTTTCTGCTCCGGATACCTCCCATTTTCTGCTCCGGATACCTCCCATTTTCTGCTTCGGATACCTCCCATTTTCTGCTCCGGAGACCTCCCATTTGTGCTCCGGACCCCTCCCATTTTCTGCGGCGCGGCTCTTCCAAATCTGGCGGACTCGCGCCGGACAAATTTCTCCGGCGCGGCTCTGTCGAATCTGGCAGAGCCGCGCCGGAGAAATGACGTACCTTTGCAGCAGGGCCGGAGAAGCGTCCCATTTGCCTGCCAGTGATGCCACCGCGACGGACCGCCCATTTGCCCCGCTCTCATTGGTCAACTGGGTCCGGCGCGACTCTGGCAGATTCGAACTGTCCGGCGGAGGGGTCCGGTCGATTGTCTGAGAAGGTCCGTTGTCGTCAATTTTGGATGCTGGATGCTGACAGTTGACGTTGCGGTGCCTTAGCGCATTTGTTTACTCAAAAGTCTCTCGAACTTTTTTACACAGTGTAAATTTGATGTCAGCCACCAATTTTACACATACTAGCGCAGATTTGCTTAGACTTAGGTCCGTAGTAAACCTCCGTCATCCTAGGTTTTGCGGTGGGCCTCAGTTGACGTTGCGGTGCCTTAGCGCACTGTCAGAGGAGCGATTGATCGGAAAATCTATACCCTACCATCCAATCTTGGTGGCAGTGGTGGTATGCTCCAATAGCCATTATGGAAGACTTCCCACGGAGCTCAATGGTAGAGCGGCGAAGAGGTCGGCGCAACGTTTGGAGGCTCGGAGGTTTAGATCCGGGACAGCGTAAAATTCTTTGCGGTGGCCAAAAAA
Organism: Cylicocyclus nassatus; assembly: GCA_958299035.1. Lineage (NCBI taxonomy): Eukaryota > Metazoa > Nematoda > Chromadorea > Rhabditida > Strongylidae > Cylicocyclus > Cylicocyclus nassatus. The sequence continues at coordinate 55,116,284 of CATQJL010000112.1, read as the reverse complement.
TTTGAATTTTATCGGCAAAGCAGTTTCGTGGCAGTGACACCGGCACATCCGTCCAAAATCCATACATGGCACCGGATTCTCTTGTGCACCTTCATCCATTGCTTCTTCTTTCTTTTCCACTTATTTTATGTCATTTGTTCATAGTTTTTTATAATTGTGTTATAATCGCGCGCATGTATTATGCGAGTAAGCATATGGATGTGCTTAATCATATCATGGAACATGCACGCTTAAGCATCTAATATAATATTCGGTTATGGCAAACGTTTCGTAAAGGTCTTTTTTCTTCAACCCGATCTTTAGCCGATTATGATTTCTGAACTGAATCTTTGATTTGATGACAAAACTTTTATCCAGAGCTAAGTGTTTTTTAGTGATGCAAGAAAATAATTATTAGATCATATGTTTAGTGTCATTGAGAATTATTTACAACAAGCTCCTTAGCGATTGCTAATTGATTGCATCGAAAATTTGCTTTGATGACGTCTTAATCATTTTTGCTTCTCTTTTGTACAGAACAAAATATTGTATGCTCAGACCCTTTGCTACCACTTTGAAGGGCAGTAATCACGCAAGATAAAGGTGAATGACTTAACTTTCAGGCCTCTGAGGAAGGCGATGCCGAAACATTAAGCCGAATAAATTATACACGTCAAACCTATTTTGGCAAAGACTCTGAGATAAACTAAATATGCCCAGGTTGAATAGAGAACCTATGAGTTACTTCGTGAATTCCAGCCACATTGTTCTCATTGGTCAGCGAAGTTCTTGCACTTCGCCAGAAAGTGACAGTCACGCGACGGTCTCTCATCTTCCTCAAGCGATGCCGTGCCATGAACATAGCTCCGAAATTCATCACAAAAGCAACCTGCCAGGAGATTATCCAAAATAATAAAGTTATACGAAATGTCTTTGCCGTGGTTATCAAGCGGAAACAAAATCCGTTATACTCCTTGCTGCTCAAATGTGGAACGAAGGAAGGAGCGTGTAGACGATTAATGAACTCCTGGCAGGTTGCATGTATCTTCTATTCCTTTTTTTGTGATGAAATTCGGAGCTATGTTCATGGCACGGCATCGCTTGAGGAAGATGAGTGACTGTCGCGTGACTGTCACTTTCTGGCGAAGGTTAGAACTTCGCTGACTAATGAGAACAGATGTGGCTGGACTTCAGGAAGTAATTCATAGATTCTCTATTCATGAAACCTGGGCACATTTAGTATATCTCAGAGCTTTCTTTGCCAAAACAGGTTTGACGTGTATAATTTATTTGGCCTAACGTTTCGGCATCGCCTTCCTCAGAGGCTGAAAGTTAAGTCATTCACCTTTACCTTGCGTGATTACTGCCCTTCAAAGTGGTAGCAAAGAGCAAGTCTGAGCATACAATATCTTGTCCTGTACAATAGAGAAGTAAAAATGATTAAGACGTCATTAAAGCAAATTTTCGATGCAATCAATTAGCAATCGCTAAGGAGCTTGCTGTAAATTCTCAATGTCACCAAATCTATGTTCTTGCATCACTAAAAAACACTTAGCTCTGGATAAAAGTTTTGTCATCAAATCAAAGATTCAGTTCAGAAATCATAATCGGCTAAAGATCTGGCTGAAGAAAAAAGGCCTTTACAAAACGTTTGCCATAGCCGAATATTATACTTAGATGAAGATGAGCAGAATGGAGTTTCGGATAATGAAGCATACGGAAACGCATGTGATCTAATGACCCTAAAGAAATGAAAACTTTGAGCACAAAAGAAAATTAGTACTCGCTTTAGAGCAAAAAGCCAAACTTTCTACGTCTCTGATTTGAGTTCAAAACAAGCATCATGCAGAATAATTATAGCGTGGGCTTGTATTTACATGTTTAGATATAAATTCACAGCATGTTATTGAAAAAACCGCGAATTCTGGAGAGGTAGGAATTTTATTTATTCATTCATCAAGCCTTGAGCGAAGCAAGTTTTTGCATCTGCAATACTTTATTTGGAAAAACACAATTTTTTGGCTCTAACTTTTCGATAAAAAATAATCTTAAGCACCATTTTCATGAAAATACCATTAGATTTTGATCATTGCAAAATTCAATAAATGGCAATGGGATTGGGGTAGTTCAATGATTGTTGTACGATTAAACAAAGACTTCCTCCATCGATTGGCAATATCATTTGAAAGCTCCGAAAGCATCGTAAGATTGTCATTCGACACATTTGGTCACAAGCAACGGACACACTTCAGTCACGAGTTGCGGACTGGTTCAAGGATTAACACAATTTGTCGTCAGTAACTGTCAAGAGATTTCCGTTATCTAAACCTTTAAAGCTGATTATATATAAGCAATCAAAAGAAGAACTCGCATACGACTTATACAAAACTTTCTTCATAAGTGTATAAAAGAAAATTAGGTCCGTGTCGGTCATACGCTTTCAATTTCTCGCTTTAAATGTTGTAGGGCTTGTCTTCCACAAATAATCCTATCGAGGCCACGGAGGTAAGCTCTCAGCAGAAACCATTGCAGTCAACATTACCTATTTTGCAGCCGTTTATACAATGCTGAGAAGGTATCATGTGATAGGTTAAACGGAAATGTTGACTTTTCCTTTTTTGGTATCTTAGTACAGCCCTTATTCAAAGAAGCGCATTGTATTATAAATTCCAGTGTTAACTACGAAATTCTTTTTCTCACAATCCTACTGCTTTGGCCAGCACAGAGGCAGTCACGCGTGAACTTTACGATCCTCTAGTGAGTAAGGCAGCTTCGCTTTATGCAGAGTCGAGGTACAAACTTTGAGAGCTTGCAGATTGGAGTATAAAAATTTTGCATATAATGTAATTCTGACACTTGAGTATTATTGGAGCGACTTCCTCTTCAGCTTCTCCTCTCCTCTTTGCTGGATTCCAAAAGAACAAACGATTCCAGGCCTTTGAGAAAAACGCTTTTAATCAACTAACCTGTGCAGTTGATGCGATCAAGGGGAAATTGTGAAGTTAAAAGCGGCAAAGGTGTAATCGCTTCACAGGGACTTTGCCACCTTCGCCCGGACTCTGGTTCACATTTCTGGCAATTCTAGAAATTTTATTCGTAAACTTCTATCACTGCTGTGTTTGCGAGTTAACAAATTCCACAAATGCTTTTGTAAAGCGCATGATTATTTTTTCAGACAAGTTCATATTTTAGGGAAGCAAACGCTTTGGAATGTAAAAAGCTATAAATTTCGCAAAATGGTGCTAACATTTTCGGTCCAGCCTAATATTTTCACGGAAGCGTTTTTATACGAATCGGACTTGAGGTTAGGATATCATACACGCTTGGCATGTACATTTCACTTCCAATGGTCTCTGCAATTTACAGTTTTCGTGAATTGAAGGAACGGCAGACGTAAGTATCATACGTGTTGAACAAATTCAATAACATAGATCTTACGAAGGTATCCGCATCTTAAAAATATTCGCTGCAATACAGAGAGAATCATGTAGTTTAACGATGTATGCTCATAAATATTGAATCGGTTGGAGAATTTTATTTACTTTTGCACTTTCACAGCACACTTTTTCTACCGTCTCCTCCCCTATGTGCGTTGAGCGGAGCATTTGCAGACATCTGGACCCGTTGTTTAGAGAGAAAGAAAAATGCTTTGCAGTCATACCTTCGATAGTCTAGAGAGAGGGCGTCAAAAGTGAAGGGTGAAGGAAGGAAAATCGGATAAAAACGCTGCAATGAGGTTTGAAGTCTTCCATTTCGCGACTTCAAAGCGCATCTTGCTCCAAGACCAGCAACTCGAACACGAGAGAAAACGAGGAAAAGCTAATTTTTTTCTGTGATTGTTTTTGAAAAAAACAATCACAGAAATCTAAAAAGAAGTTATGAAAACGCAATGTTTCTCTCTCACTAATTCGAAATGCACGTCAAAGCTAAATTCAGTTTTTGATGCGTCCTTTGAATTTTTCCCCGCACTGACGTTGCTGTTTCCTTGGACGTTGTCTGGATTGCTGCGCTTATTGTTCTGAACAAAATCGCTGTGGGAGCACTGAAACACAACAAGGTGAAGAAAAACGCACTTTTTACTATTTTTACGAAAAATACTGCCATGACCGAAGAGAAAAGGGCTGGGTTGTCGTCTACATTATGAGCAAAAGAAGATCCATAGAATGCACGGAAAACCGCGTGAAAGAAGTTAAACTAGGGTCAAAATAAGAGCACTTCGAAAACAAAGTTTTTGCCGGATTTTTCGTTAATCAAAAAATGTGGTTTTGGGATGTTGTCAGCGTGAAAGTAGAGATCAAGAGCAATATGATATTTGGCTTGCTAAAACTGGGTTTTGAACAACGAAGGGTATCAGAGCCCAATGCCCCGCGCTGCGTTTGAGGTAGCGAGCAGCTTGCAGCGGAGACGCAATCGAGCAGCGGAGACAGACCAGAACCGACGGAGCATGTGGCTCTGGTCGTACATCTCCGCGGGGTCTCGACGAAACCCTGCTTATTATATATCATTCTGATCGGTATGACACGGCGACGAGCACTTACAACGTCCGAAGCGTTGAAAATCACTCATAAACGAGATAAACCAGCATTTTCGTGCGCGGCTCTCTGCGGAAATTTATTCGCAGTTTCTCGTTTCTATTTAACTCCAATAGCTTCCCTAAACTTCTGAGACTAAATTTATTTCAAATAAGAGGTTAACTGAGAGATGATTTCCTGAATTCTGGGAGAACTTTCACAAGAATCTTCTTTTAGCGTAAAAATGCTATAAAAAGTTTCCTCGGTTTCGCTGAGATTATCTAAAAATATTCGTCCCCATATGCTTCATTCACATTCGTTCCGATATGATCAGTATTATAACATCTGGGCCCGGGTGATTTCTTTTTTTTTTCAGGTGAAGGTTGTGTCCTCTCATGGCCCCCAAAAATGAGGGTTACCAGAGTACATGGTTCTATGTATTGAGGGTATGTTTGCAGTAGAATTTTGATAAGTCACCAACGCATTCGGATATCTGCAAACGCTCCGCCCAACGTACACCGGCAGGCGACGATACTAGGGTGGTGCTTATCAATCTCTTATATAGGAAGGGAATTCCTGTGCAGGTAACAGCCCGTACAAAGGCAGGCCCTGGCGCCCGCGATACACAAAGCCAAGTTGGTGATCGGGCTGCTGTCTATTGGCGAATACGGTCAGTCTGGAAAGTTTGGCCATGCCGAGCACAACAGTCGGGCAGCAGAGCCTGATCTCGACAGGTCTGAAGTTTGGTGAATCACGGGGTTGGCGCTCTCCCTGTCCGGGCACTCGTCAAGGCCCGAAGAGCGAGCTGGAGATTGATAAATACCGTCCCAGACTAGCGTCAACGTGTTCAGCACACAATTGTAAACGTCTTGGTGGTGTTCTTATGCTTTTTTCATGTACTGTACTTTTTACTGCTAAATAGGGTAACTATATTTTGTCCCTCATAAAACTGGAAAATATATCAAAAGGGACTGGAGGAATCAAACAAATCGGATTTTTGTGTACTACATTCAGTCTTGTATTTCTCACCGTTTAGGCAAAAAGTAGCATCGCCAGGGTTATCTGCTCGCCTTGCAATGCTGGTCTTCATAAATGGTCTTGCCTCCAAAACGCTATCCTACTTTTCTGCCTGTCCTGCCAAATCTCATTAAAGCTTGCTACTGCAACAGCGAACTCCTCCAATTTATAATCAGCACACGTTTGCGCGACTTTCGTTTCAAAACCACCTTTCTGGTGTTTCCGTTCCTGTTCTCCGGTATAATTCCTTTACATCAGACACAACCCAGTCTCAAAAGGTTTTCCTCTATAGACAATACAGCATCAGTGGGCAAAGCCAACCTGCTTTCTCATTTCTAAAAGGGTCGGAGGGGTATTACTTGCAAAGATTTATTGCCCTACCCAGGACCAAGTAAGAGGTGTGGCACTCAATCGCTAGATACGACCCCACCCCTAGTTATTGTCTCATAAGAGCCTTTAGAACTACTGCACACCTAAAATAGGCATAACTTGGAGGCCCTAACAAAAACAATGAGTAATGTTTACATGGTCAGCATGTCCAATAACCCTTGTGGAATATGCGGTTCTGAAGTTTACAAATACTGGGACCATGGGTGAAATCGTTATTATCAAAAATGATTAAATTTGTTGCAAAGGTGACCTTATTTCTTTTGGCACTCAGTACAAAGTACTACTCCTCCTTTGCTTACCTCAGAAATCCCGTTCAAGGAAACCTCCAAACTGTGGAATTAGAGGCCAATGAAATCTCGTTTGTCCCATTTTTCGCTTTTGACGGTTGTAGTTTAATCTATTAGGTTGTAAAGAAAGTTCCCGTGCACTTTTGAAAATTTTATCTTCAAGCGCATTTTTTCGGCGCTCGGTCGGACTTTGACACTAGGCTTTTTATACTGTTTAGTGAAGGGAAGCCTGAGGTTTTCAATACGCCTTTTGATTTCTATCGATGCGAAGACGTGTTTCACCTAGACATCGAAAAAGAAAATCTTTCCCACCATAAAAATTTCCAATTTTTCTTCTGTGCCCATTTTATTGTACAGTTCAAAGAATTTCGTCCAAATCATGAGTGATCTGATTGAGGAACCTGTTAACTTCTGACCCGCAGCTGCAGCCGAGTTTTGCGATTTGTGCTTAGAAATCACAAGCTGTCGAACTTGCCTCTGACTGCAACTATTTTCGCAGCTGGCGTCGCTTCTGCAGAGATCGCCGCGCCTGAGTGTTGGGTCCAGAAGATGTGTAAGACATTACCACAACATTGTTCCCAGTAGCCAAAGATTTGGTATTTTCTGTGCAGGACTAGAAGAGTTCAAAGTCACCTACTCGAAAAATGGTGCATTTTTGGGAGCAAAAAAATGGTCGATTTTTCAAACTTTTTGGGGAAAATTTTTTTGCAGGTGGTCCTTCAAAAACATGAATGGTCCCTATAATAGCCTTAGCAGAACTCTATATGACTATAGCATCTGGGCTCTCCAGCTCTCATCCGGCATGAGATAATCCTGCACGAATAGGCCACTTTCCGCGACGACCTTTTTCCCTTCTGCGCATGCTGGTGGGCCGCAGGGAGGTGCTGAGAAGCCAGCAAGACAAATATATGTTGTGGACAAAATGTCTTTGCAATGAAGTTTGTAGCTTCAAAAAAGATTCAATCTGCTTCAAGTTATAGCGATTTGAGAGAAAATTTTGCAAGTGCCCGGGAACTTTCTTTACAACCTAATACTTTACTCACAAGGGAACGGTCAAATTTCGAAGTGGCCAATCCCAGCAAGCCCTGCACCGTTAATCACTCCATGGAGGGCTTGTTACATACCCGCCCTTGGGATCAGCTTATCGGTCTGTACGAAGTTATGACCCTGGCAAGTGTGCAGAGTCATAGAATAAAAGCCGCGGGTTTGGTTTGCAAGTTCGATCCCTTTTGCTGCTACTCTTTTGCAACCCATCACCAATATCTATGGTATTAGCGCGAAGGCCCTAACGCGGCTAGAAAAATAATTTAACATCTAAGGCCTCGGACAAACTTCACGCAATTTGAACGTCTCGATTCAATCTGCTACAAACAAGTGTTACGAGTTTATTGCATGCAGATCTTTTTGTATTTCGGTTGTGATAGTTAGTCATGATTAGTCGTGTTGGAAAATATCACAACCGAAATGCAAGAAGATCGGCACGTAATGAACTCGTAAAACTTGTCTGTAGCGATTGAATCGCGACGATCAAATCGCGTGAACTCTTTCCGAGGCCTAAGGACAGGGCCCGGCACGCGGTTTGGAGCTTTTCTGAAAACGAAGTCTCGCATGACTTCGCGAATATTTACGAAGTCCCTCTCGACGTAAAAATCAGTAGAGAAACGCTTACTCAATCAAAATAACAACAAAAAAAGCGAAAAAAGCGTTATCTAGTACAACAAAAAAGCAAAAAGAAAACATTTTGAGTTGATTAAAGGCTCTGCTGTTGGGTAAAGTACCATTTTAGTGCTCGGAATGTCGAAAACCTCCTTGGCCAACCAAATCTGTGGCCTCAACAATCTGGCGATTCATTTTTCGCCACATAGTTTAAAGGACACCGTATGTGACTGGAGCGCAATATCTATCAACGCATAAATTTACACTACTTTTGGCTCAAAAAAGAGGAGAGGCAATGGTTTGATTCGCTCTCTTCACTATGTGATAAATTTTTGACTGTTCTAATCAAATCAAAAGGGCCAAAACTTATGTGAACTCTTCGATATTTATGCTCCGAACCAACCCTAGTTGGTTTGGTGTTGGTCTAGAAACCAACAAATTCGAGAACGGATATTAGGACAATAAGCTTCTGCAACTTTTTACATAATATACTTTGGAGTAGTATTGTATACATATAGCCGAAATTCGGTGCCATCTGATTGTTTGTGCACTGTAAACAAGCCATTTGTTTGTTTGAGTCTTGCGTTTAAATTTCGCGCGCTTGCGAAAGAACAAGTTCAACTCGTAAAACCTGACAAGTTCGTCGGTTTTTTGGCGCTTCCTCCAGGACCTTATAAAAACGATATCCCCGTTGCCTCTAAGTCCAAAAACGAAGTCCAGTTTGACCCCAAACCATCTGTGCCGGACCTTGGCTAAGGACAGAAACTTCATTTTTTATTTTGAGAGTGCAAGAACAGAGTACTTTCAGTTTTTTTTGTAATTTCAGCTTCCTCTTTCTTGCTGCTGGTTTCTGTTCGTTCTTGCATTCCCATTCAACAACATTTTTACTCTTACTTTTACCATGATGATTCTCAATTCTCAAGGAAGTCTGAATAATAAAAAAATATGAGTTTTCGACGTCTTTAGATGTCAAATACCTTTTTGAGCGCGTTAGGGATTTCGCGCTAACATACAGATATTGGGAATGGGTTGCAAAAGAGTATCAAGTAAAAAAACCGAACTTGCAAGCAAAATTCAGGGCTTTCATCCTATGATTCTGCACTTATTACTGCGCCTTGCATCCAGCTTCACTTCTAGCTTCATCTAGCTGAGCGACGAGTCTTTTAACGCGCTGCTGCAGCCCACGACGAATCGAGGGCCATAATTTCGTGTAAAAGACCAGTAAGCAGGTGCCGAAGGCTGTGTAATCAGCCCTCCATGGAGTGTTCAACGGTGTACGGCTTGCTGGGATTGACCACTTCGAATTTTGACCATTCCTTTGTGAGTATTAGTTGATAAAAGTACAGCCATCAAAAGCGAAGAATAGGAAAGGAGAGATTTTTGAATTCGAATCCTCGCTTTGTAGGTTTTTTGAGGCGGAATATTTGACCATGAGGCTACCAGACGCGTAAAAAAGAGTAGTGATTCGTAATGAGTGCCAAAAGAGGTAGTTAGTTCGTTTTGAAACAAAGTTAATCATGTTCAAAAATGAATTTGGCTCAGCGTTTGGAAACTTCAGAATTCGCACAAACTTGGTCCAAACTCGGGTTATTTGACATAGCAATTGTGGATATATTACTCATTAGTTTTGTAGGGTCCCCTTATCATGTTACGGTGTAAGTATACGAAAGTAAGTCGATATCTATGTGCTTGTATTTCCATAATGGAGTTATCTGAACAAACCGCTCAAACACGTTCTCGCTATCACTCGATTACGACACCCTCCTTGCCTTTTTTGACACCTTATACAATCACCCACTTGGGCGTATTGAACCCACACTTGACCCTGGCCCTGCTCTTTTTGACGGTGATCTTCGATGAGTATGTGCAGCTTCAAGATAGTCCAACTAGTTTTGAGACAGCGTCAAATATCTCTCTCAACTGCTTATCTATTTAGCATAAAAATCTTCTAAAACGTTTCCATTCTTTAGCTCTCAGTACTTTATGGGTTTTAGCCAAGAAAATGTGCTTATTTAATGTTCTGACGTACTATATCAACTGTAGCTCTAAAAATCTTCTCACGAAATAATGCTGCATATGTGCTAGCCTTAAAGCTGGAAGGATTTCTTCTATCCTTTTATACCGCTATAGAAGCCCTTCGCCAATTTTTTACATGGTAAAATTTCGATGGCCATAGAAACGGAAATGATTCCGAAAGATTTTTACTACATGGGGGATGAGCGTTATACTACAGCGCCTGCCGCAGGAGACGCACTTACATGAATAAGTCAAAAAATGTCTGAATTTCGCGTATGCGCTTCTTTCGACGCCGCGGTAAAGTGAAGATTATCGACAATCGCTCAATTTACTTAATGCTCGTCTGGTTTCATCTTCATTTTTTAAATGTATGTACTGCGATCCAAAGAAGGTCAATCTGAGAGCATGTAGACAGAAAGATATTCTCATTAGAAGTTTTTATGCAAAGCATATGCTGCGTCAGATGCGAAGTGAAACATTCCGCAACAACATGTAAACTGGTGAATGAGTAGCAGTAATGCAATCACGCCCGAAACTATACCAAAACCTACGACAACCAAAAAAACGATTACTGAAAAATTAAAATTGAAAACAGACACAGCATAGGAAAACGCGAAACTCAAAATTTGCAAAATACTTCGAATGGCGTGAAGTCGCGACGCGGTGAATACTGCCTTTTACGTTGTATTATAACTTAGGTCGCCAGACTAAAGTGTCCAAATTGGCACACTGTTTAGTTGCTAGATAATATTTTTCTTGTAACGTCTTCCTCCCATCTTTAACATCATTCTGTAGAACCGACTTCAACTTATATCACTGTCCATTACTGTAGGATTGCGGTAGAAAGTTTCGGCATGTGTCAGGTTGTCCCAAAATAAATTCTTCTCATATAATTTAAGCTGTTTTTGTTCTAGTAAACCTAGGATGTCATTTGATAGAACAGATCAAGCTTTACAAAATAATTATGAAATAGTCGCATCCATGTAAGACTGAAAATGGATTTTTTGCGAGAAAGAATCCCATGGACATCCAACTTGGTCATTATTTAGGTAGGGACATAGTAGACTCAAATATGTCTTTACTGGACTTTTTTCGCGCATAGAAAGCGAAAAAAAAAGATACTTCAAAAGTGGTAATTCCCCCCCCCCCCTCCACCTCCCCCCAGCCCCTCCCACATATGTCATACTGTCATTGCATACTACAATCCTTACTTAGTATAATCTTGAAACTTTACCCCTGTGTGTGCTTTTCTAATCGGGAAATAGCAAGTTTTACATAGAAAACTCCAAAAAAAGGCACTTTGCCATTTCACATCATCTTTTCTCAATTTTGAGCACCGGAAAAAACCCACCAAATACATTTTTGGGTACTACTATGTGTCCTTTTATATATGGATCAAGTTTGAAGGTTATAGAAGCTTTCTGGAAAGAAATCCGATTCTTAGGGTAGATGATGGTTATAAGGAATTTTTGGAAGGAGAGAGATCCGATCTTTAGGATAGGTGAAAAAATTTGGTTTTTGGGTCCAAACTTTATCTGAAATATGACTTAGTTGTATCTTTGGTGATCTTTTTGTAGAGCTTGCTTCGCTCTATCGAAATTACCCTAAGTCTGGTAGGAGAACAAAAACAGCTCAATTTATTTGAAAATGGTACTTTTGTGTCAACTTAGAATCAATAACCGAAAACATTTGAGTAGCACTCGATCAAGCGCAAGCTTTATTTGCTTCTTTTCTAAAAAGGCAACTACCGATATTTTTTGTTAAAAAAAGCTGATGAATTTAGTGTTGAACCACTCATAAAGCGAAGTAGTTAATGAGAGAGCTGTGTATATTGTGCACAACTTCATGAGGTTCTATTTTGACAGAATCTGTGACATTGTCTCTAACAAATGCCTAGGATTACATAGCAGACAAGTCAAAATTATTACAACCTCGTGAAATGCTTGCACTCAGAAAATCATTTGTCTCCTTGTCAAGTTGTGTCAAAGAAGCCTCTTCGCTCTTCGTTTTGAATGCTCTAGTACCGCTTACTTTCTCACAACATTTTTTTCCAGAGCCTTTACGTCACTTCGACAAGAATGAGAATTTTCAACCTTACCTTCCTGTTACTTACCATCTTAGTGGTATGTTGACCAAGCAAAAAATGACTTAGTTTGCGATTTTACTCCTTAGACTTAAGGACTGTACATTATTACTTAAATGCTTACAGATTTTCTCTGCTATAAACGTTGCTGAATGCGGACCTTTCAAAATACAAGATAAGAGAAGATATGAAGAGATAATGAAAAAAATCAAAAAAATCACTCAATCAGTAAACGTGCTGCCTGGATGTGAACTGTCTGAACCCAGAAGAAGCATAAGAGTTTTGCGGTTATGAAGCAAGCTATGAAGCAAATTCGAGGACATTGATATTTCGTGCTCTATTGTCATAAACCTTGACATTGTGACTCAAGTTGTTATACAGTCTTTAAGCGTCGACCAAGGTTGGTAGCAAGACTTTATTACGCGGTGAGCCAACGTTTCAGCGGTCCGTCCGCCTTTCTCAGAGCTTTCTGAAAGATCAAGTCTTTGAAAACTGCCCAAACGCCCTGTTTGGCAATAGATTCAGTTTAGCTATGTGATGGAGTGGCAGAACAGATGTCGAAAACATGATTTCAACTTTGTCAGATCGAGATATAGAGACCGAACAACCAGACTGCGCTGCAGCTGCGTTATGAGTGAGTATGATAGTCAGCGTTAACAATGCCCTTTACATGAATATAAATTATAATTTATTAATTTACATCTAACATATACGAGCATGTTTCTTGAGCAAGTCAGTAAAGCACCACTAAGTAAAGGATGTGTCATCGAATTATTCGATGCCACTTCATTATATACCAACGTATCGAACGAAGCGGCTATGGAAGCGGTTTATGAGATATTGTGCGAATACCTTGGTTCCATCTTATGTTGTTCCATATATATCTTTCCATATATATCCCATATATATCTCGTTCCATATCATACACGGCTTTGATATCCGGCAGGTGATGGTACTTTTGAAAGGATGCCTTAACTGCAGCATATTTCGATGGTGTGGGCAGTACTATAAGCAAATTAGGCGATTAGCGATGGGCCAAAGGGCACCAGTCGTTGCCAATGCCTATATGTCAAATATCGAGAGCCCCGTACTTGCGCGCAAAATAATACTTTATTGCCGTTACGCGGCACAAGACGAGCTAGACACTTGCTTCAATCTGCTAAGCAACCAATCCCCTAGTATAAACTTCACACGAGAGAAGCTCCGCGGAAACTGGCTGCCTTTTCTCAACGTCCAAGTGCAGTTGCGTGATGAATCATGAATGACCAAGTGGTTTCGAAAACTAAGTAGAAAAAATATATTGATACACTATCAGCATCTTCCTTGCTTCAATGATACTGCTAGAAAAGAGAACGATGTCGTTTTCAAAGCGACTCCACGGGTCGGGAATTTTCTCCTTCTGAGGGTGAGATGTCAGGTGCGACGCGAAAATCTTGTGTAGACGTTGTCCTCTGGCTCGCAGAAATTCGACGAATGGTCTGGTCCTGGAGCACCGCCGTGCGCACTTCAGCAGGTAGAATTTGAGGTGGTACTTCTCCACTGTAAACAACGGGCATCGGCACGGGTGTTGATGAGCGGAACAGGTTGGTGTAGAAGTTCTTCGCAATAGATTCGATCTTGTACGGAAGAGGTCGGAGTCCCATCTTCGTTTAATAGTGCAGCACTACGTGCAGTACGTGACATTTACAAGGGTCTCTTCTAAAGGGAAAGGGCACTTCTTGAAAATTCCTCTTCCTTCGGCTGCTTCCAGTATCTTGGCTTGCCTGTACTTCCTGAGATCCTCTTGCAAAGCTGTTCTGCAACTGGCGTTGGCTATCAGTCGTTCGAGATGGGTAGCATCCGGATCCTGCCTCAGAAATCTTCTTCTTTCGAGCAATTCCGTCTTCGAAATGCGTTCCAAATTCTTTTCAGATATCACTGAGGCGCACTCTCCGCAGGCTGCAATCCTTTCAGAAGCCGGTCGTAGTCGTACGTTGAGTTTTCCTCGATGGGCCAGTCACAATTTGATTTAAGTCTTCCAGCCTGTTACCGTCATAAACGACCTTCTTCCTTCTCGCGGCACTGTGACAAACCTACTTTCCAGCCTTGACTGAATCGTACCTTCGCTCGAAGGAGGCGTGATCGGTCTCACTGCAGAAGGATGAAACCACTGAGACATCAAGCAAGCTCCACCTTCGGTTAGTGGGAATGTGGTCGATCTCCGCGTGAATCGTTCCATTGAGCGACTCTCATGTGAATCGGCGATGTTCTTTCTTCATGAAAATGGAATTTTCATGGAAAAGTTGCGGCGGCGAAGCCCAACAAGACGGTTGCCGTTTTCGTTTAGTCCATATCCAAACTTCCCGACCCTATATTACTCTTCCAGTGGCATCCCGATTTTCGCATAAAAGTCGCCCACAACAAACCTGTAGAAGGACTTCTCGCTGAGAACAACCAACAATGGCTTCTTCATCGTCTGTCTGACTGTTTTTGTGTTAGGTCATTTCAAAAGAACTTCGCTTTTTCCAAAGAAACGCCACATCTAACGAAACAAAGTTTTCTAAGAAATCTTGATAGCATTCGATGTAGAACTTCATTTTTTTTCCAATGGTTATAAACTCGTTGCAGCATATTCAATGAGCTCTTGGAAAATTACCAAAATCTGCAACCCATGCTTTTTGAGATGCTCAAGTTTCACAATCTTTCTAAACTTTTATATCAACCCTCCGAAAGAGACCAAGTAGTGATTCGATAGAGCAATCCTCAAGTTGGGGCTTACGCTTAGAAGATAAGCCGCAACTTTTTTCTCGTTCCCATGTCTCGCCAGAATTTCTTAAAAGATTTTTCACTAAAACCGTTGGATCTTGGAAGGCATACGTCTGCCACATTCGCATCGACACCAATAAATCTTCGGAATCTGAAACTTCCAAGATAGTGCTATGAAAGAGGAAAGAGGAGAAAAAGCTGCATCGAATGATGTCCGAGCTGCTCACCGTTTGATGTTCTACGGTTTGAGTTGACCATGTATGGAAATTCGTAGCATCAATTAAAATTCTATTTAGAAATTACGACGACTTATGGAAAGGAGAAAAACTTGCTTTGGATCTGTAGGGTTTGCGCTACCCACTAGTGCTTGGGCTTCATGGGAGCGTTGATATAGAATTTTGAAAAATAGTTAAACTTGACCTTGGCAAAAAGCATAGGTCCAGATTTTGGTATCTAATTTTCCTAGAGCTCATCAATTGTGCTGCCACGTGTTTATAACTTTCAAAAAGAGTATGAAATTCTGCATCAAATGCTATCAAGATCTCTTCAAAAACTTTGTTTCGTCAAATGTGATGCCCCTTTGAAAAAAGCGAAATTACTTCTACGACGTTTCACAAATGAATTGAATATAAATTACAAAACTAGAACAAAATATTAGATCATTTCGGATTGACCTAATATTTTGTTCTAGTTTTGTAATTTATATTCAATTCATTTGTGAAACGTCGTAGAAGGTGTCGTATCTCCGTTTTAAATTTAGAGGGGACTTGGTATCCAAAAAAAATTGCCGGAGCCCTTGTGCCGAGCACCGACTAGCTAGCATCGCCTGGTTTCTCTCGCTCTCCAATTTTATACTTCGGTTCTGTCTTTATGTGTTTAAAATTAGCATACTCACCCTTTCCTCTTCTATAAACTCTCACAAATCTACGAAAAATTGGTTTGATGACCGAATGGGTAATTTTATTGATCAATGCTCCTTTCAGGAATGCTCAACCAACCTCTGCACCGAGTTTTTTAAAGTTTGCGAAAATCAGTGAGGGTGATCGGTAATTCTAGAAACAAAAATTCGCAATCAGCATGTACACCTGCTCCATCCCTCCTGCACCAGCTATATTCCATACAACCCCCAGTGCCTCAGCACAGTTTGCATTTGGTAATTTAGTATTCTGTAATTCTGACAGCAAATATTAGGTTTTTCCGGAAGTTTTGTCGGTTTTTCTTCATCGCTCACTCAAACAAAAACACCTCCATGGACGTAGGTATCATTTCATTCAAATTTTTATCCTCTTCCTTATAGCTATATTTGCTCTCTGATCTACCCTGTCTTTGCAATGTTATCGCCATGGCTTTTTGAGCAGTCCAGCACTAAGGCCAAATCTTCTCTGAATTTAAACATTCTTATCGTTATGTTTTCAGAGGGCGCTAGTGACTCCTATGTAGAGCAAGTTTTTGGCTACATTGTGTTTAATTTAGATTACATGGGCCACGTTTATCAAACACGTTATAATTATCTATTTAAGAAAAACCGCGGCTTTTTGATTACGTCTACCACGTAAAGTTACCGACATTTCCAAAAAGCTGATTTTTCAAAGCAAATTAAACTTGGTTATGTTGCATAATTATTGTTTATTAGCAATCAAGTTTCATTTCGCATTAATTTCAAAAGATTTCATGTTTTTGCTGAAGTTGCGTGTTCCATGACTTTGCCAAAAATCGAGACCTCCAAAGAAATAATTTTTTAAGCTAAAACAGCAGAGAAGGATCTAAAATTTTCACTTTGTAGTCCGAGAATTGTTCTATTTGTGCCATACTTAACCAACTTCGGAACATTGGAGTGAAATTTTGGAAAACTAGCTTAACTTTGAGCAGATAAAAATGACAGGTGAAGAATTGTGACAATTATCAAAAAAAGCGCACAGGGTTATGGTTCGAGGATGTAACCCTGAGAAAGAGAAGGAAAAGCTGCATCGAATGCATGTTGAAACTCATTCAGGTTCTTATTGTACACATTTTATAGCGGTTTGAAAAAACGGACAAAACTTTCTGGACAACTTATTATATGTACAGGGTGTCGCAAAAAGATGTGCACACTGTTTGATCGTTAATAAATCTCTTGCTTTCATGTCTTTTGCCTAGCTTGAGGTACCATTCTTTAGAGCGAGGTTCAACTTAGATTTACAGTATGAAGCGACTTATCAGCATCTCTTCATTACTATAGGATTACGGTAGGAATTTCGAGAAGGATTTTGAGTCATTGAAAACGGTATTTTGCCTCAGAAAGAAGGCCAAGAAACCTTGAACTGGGTTGATCGAAGCTGCAGCCCAGCCCTAGGTATGGAAATTGCACGCCAGTACACCGCTGCTTTCATGAGTTATTTCGGATTTAGAGTAACAACTGATTTTCCAATGTTTGTCAGAAATATGAATACGCCATTGAGAAAGCTCGAAAAACTAATGGAAAGTTATGTAGTGAAATCAGCGCGCCTGAAAACCTTGCTACACAAATGTTTAGATTTTTTCGAAATTGTTTCATCAAAAGGTTTATTCCACAGTGACGCCGTAAGCTGAAAGTTCATACCGTGATCCTACAGTAATGAAGAGTGACTGGTGATTTCTATACTGTAAATCTAAGTTTATCCTCGCTCTACAGAATGGTACCTCAAGCTTGCCGAAATACATGAAAGCAAAAGAGTTATTAACGATCAAACAGTGAGCACATCTTTTTGAGACACTCTGTATTATTCGTAATCAAGATGCTCAATTACTTCACCTCCTGTATCAAATTCCAGCGCTCCAGCACAAGTGCAAAAAATTTACAAATCTTCAACGAAAAGTTCTACAACACCCGCCAGGATTGAAGGTGTATGGTGCAACTTGGTCCGCACCGGTTTAGAAATGAACTTTCATAGTTTTCATGCGAACGTACGTACAGGTGCTGCGAGGCATGAAAAAATGCCCATAGACAGTCGCATGGGATGTATACTTGGGTAATTCGATAATTTTTCATCCAATGAATGAATATCGAATAAATTCGAAAAGAAAAAATTTCGAATAAACGAATATCGAATAAATTCGAAAATAAAAAATCTCGAATAAACGAATATCGAATAAATTCGGAAAATCAAAATCGTATGAATGAATTTCGAATAAATTCGGAGAATCAAAAATATCGAATGAATAAATTTCGAACAAATTCGGAAAATCAAAAATATCGAATGAATGAATATCGAATATTAGGTCGTTCCGAAAGTTTTTTCCGTTTTTTCAACATGTCATAAAAACACGTGGAACCAAGAAAGAGAAACGCTTCAGGCACTGTCCGACGCAACTTTTCTTCCTCTTTTCAGCTGTCATATTCCTGTGCCGCTCGCTCTTATGGTCATTGAGATAATGACCGAAATTTCGGACCTGTGGTTTTTACCATGTCCAAATTTGGCAATTTTTCACTATCTTCTTCTTTGACTTTTGGAAAAGCTTTGATAGCAGTCGGATAGAGTAAACAAAGTGCAATGCAATGCAATTTTTTGGCAACTTCAACTGGCTTCTCATTATTTTTTTAGGTAACTTTCTCAGAAGTCTTCACTTTTCCGAAGTCACAAAACACACAAACGCTCTGAACATCAACAAATCTTCGGTTTTGGAAACTTTCAAAAGTCGTTTATGATTGTACACTATTTTTACAAAGTAACTGAGTGTTTACCGCTTCGAAATATAAGATTTAGCATTTCACGGGTACATCATGGGGCGGGTTCAAAATCATGATTTATGGAAATTTTATCGCCAAAGACCCCGCAAACTATGAAGAAAAAGCACTCATCAGAAAGAGGAGAAAAAGCTACATCGAATGACACCTTAGTTGTGCGCTGTTTTATGATCTCTGGCTTTTGGCATCACCAAAAGTGGAACTTGATAGCATCAGAAAAATTATTCTAAAAATGTTTTGAGGCTAGCTATAGATGCCGAAAAATTGCAAAAAATTGCACTTTGTTTACTCTATCCGACTGCTATCAAAGCTTTTCCAAAAGTGTAAAAAGTAGATAGTGAAAAATTGCCAAAGTTGGACATGGTAAAAACCATAGGTCCGAAATTTCGGTCATTATCTCACTGACCACAAGAGCGAGCGGCACAGGAATATGACAGTTGAGAAGAGGAAGAAAAGTTGCGTCGGATAGTGCCTGAAGCGTTTCCTTTTCTTGGTTCCACGTGTTTTTATGACATGTTGAAAAAACGGAAAGAACTTTTGGAACGACCTAATATATTCAAACATTGGAAGTCGAATTTCGAATAAGTATTCGAATGATTTATCGAATAACTAAAGCAATCACATCTCAAACTTGCCGACATATCTGGCTAAAGCCGATCCAATCATAATCAGCCCCTAGTATCCCCTATACCAACTCCTAGCTCAAAATTTTCCAAAAATTGCTGAAATCACTAAAATAGGTTTCGGTTTTAATCAGCACCCTCACTTACCCCCTTGTACCAACTCCCAACCTCGTAGCTCAAGATTTTTCAAAAATCGATAAAATTGGTCGGCAACTAGTCTATATATCAGCAAAAAAGTCATATTTTACCCATTATTGGACGATCTAAAAAAGTAGTCGATATAAATTTTTATGCTGTGCCCAAAAGATTCTTCTTCATATGGTCTGAAAGAGACTGATGTACACCAGAATTAACTTTATTTCTTATCAGCATCAACAATGTCCATATGTCCAATGCGTCCATAGTCTGCCTTATGGCAACATGCCGTAGCTGCCGCTTGTGTTTGTGCAGTATAGTAAATTTCTCATCTATTATAGTCTGTTTGAGTGCCAAGATTTTGCGGTGAAAAGCCGGCCGGGAAATCTTGGCACCGCAACACTATATTAAGCGAGAAATCTACTGATCTGTAAAAATGAGGCTCTGGTAATCTACGAGTGTGGCCGCTATCTTATCATCAGCTTATCTATCTCTTTGCTCAGCTTTCATTACTAGATTCAATCCTTATGACCATTGAGCACATTCGTGACAATAAACTTCGAGATCAAACATCTATTTCGTTTCATTTGGGATTTTCTGAGACTTACAGCTAGAAGTCTATTGCCGGACGAAGTGCACCAGCCATCTTCAAGCGGTCGCGAGCGTCGTGTAAGCGGCTGCACTTCGTGGTCCTTGGGCGTTGTGCACCGTACGGGTAAGAACCGCATCTGTACACTTTGATCCTGCGGCTTTGTTCGACAGCAGACCTTATTTGTCAGATCCACTAAATTTCAAAGACGTTTAGCAGAGTAAAGATAAAATTAGCTGGAGCTAAAATCTGAAAATGAGAACCATTGCAACTTGGTGTAAGCACCTAACGAGCTGTTCGGATTCATAGCGCTAGGTGTGCGATCTTTTGAAGCAACAAGGTGGTCACGTATGTACTTAAATTCCACAAATGCTACGATAGATTGCCTGTTCATCGGAGACTTTCGTCTTGTCTGGTATAAGCTAGTCGTGGACGAAGGCAAGTGGTTTCCTCCGCGAAGCGAGCAAGAATGCCCCTATAACCCCGGGCATACTGCAGGCATTTCAGTGGCGACATGGTATGGCAATACTCAAATTGTCCAAAACCTATTCTGAAAGTACAGAATGCAGGGCATTTATCTTTTTAGTATGTTGTACACGGTAAACATTTGTGGTAAGCTGCCATTAGATCTGAAGAAATCTCTTAACTGGCAAATCGCGTACGGCGATCTAAACCGTCTAATCCTGCACTACAACTGCGATGTCCTTTACTCAATATACACCAAATCGCAAAAAACTCCAAGATAACGAATAGGCATTTTTGCATTAACTTATGAGAGCAAGAGTGCTCGCTAGTGTGGGCTTTGCGTACCGCAAGCATGAGCAATGCAAAGAAAGAAGAACAGCCATTTCAATTCAGTATGAAATCAGAGCATGAGCTTGAATTTGACATCTTCTTTGCTGATTTGGTGCCAATAGCAGTGCGAACAATCTCATTGATCGAAAAACATCAATTATTAGGCTGGAAACTAAGTTTTGCAACTGGTTTCATGACCTTACTCTCTTTGGATATGGCGCACTCAAACTTTGGCATTATGTAGAAGGCAATGTGAGCTACAAGTGAGCACAAATCGTCTAGATTTTGAACACGAAATAAAAAAGTTTCAGGCGTTTTTCGAAAACCACTGAAATTTGAGAATTTTTGGGGTTTCAAGCTAAAATGAAGCCTTCGGCAGCCTAGACCATGCGCAGTACGCCGGAATTGTCTACAAATTATTGCTGGAGGTTGACTCCTTTGGGCTAGTAAGAAAGAAACAAAATTTTAGGGGCATGTCGAGATTTGGCGTCCTCATAAAGTCGAACGAGTCGATGTACGCAAGAGCTGCTGGGGCCACCGTCAATGACTAAAGAGTCCGAAGCTCAAAATCCGCCGAGACTTTGCAAAGTAAGGTTAATTGACCTGCCAAACGCGAATATCACATTCATTTGTTGAATCAACGCCTTTTTCCTTGTTTAGGGTGAGACCCCATATCGTACACCTACAGTAATCTTTGAAAAAAGCCCTTATCACGCAATTTCACTATCATTCTCGTGATCAGCATGTCGGATAACACCCCTATACCAAGTTTCAGCCAAATCCGTCAAACTTTGAATTTTTTCCCTTCATACCATGCACCTACCGTAACCCTCAGCTTACGTAATAACCAACGCAGTGGCAAAATTTGGGTGCGCCATGTTGAGTGAGAGGGAAGTTATGAGACCAGTTGCAAAACTTAGTTTCCATCCTAATAAAATCCACATATGATTTTTTACTGTCGCAAAAAGTCGGAAGAATGCCTTCACCTGGGGAGAGCCCGGCTCCCCCTATCGCACCTATGCTGCTGAGTATCAAGCTCACTTCGTCCGCGTTTTTTTCGCAAAACTCGGTAATGCGTCTTTTGCAACCGGTATACCTTTAAACTTTAACAGTCTAAAGGTATACCGGTTGCAAAAGATGCATTACCGAGTTTTGCGAAAAAAAGCGCGGACGAAGTGAGCTTGATACTCAGCAGCATAGGTGCGATAGGGGGAGCCGGGCTCTCCCCAGGTGAAGGGGGTATGTGAGTCTAGGAGGGGGGGGAGGAAGAGAGAAAAGGTAAAAAGCGTGGTATGAGGAGCTCTAATTTGTACCTTATTTAGGCACAAATTGGAAAAAAATTAAAAAACTTTAAAAGAAATTAAATTTTTTTAAAAAAATTGACTTTATGAAGATCTGTGCTCCTGTTTCATTGCATCAACAAAAAACGAAAGTATAAGGTTTATCCCAAAAGATGTACAAGTTAGGAACAACTTCAATTCCTGCACATCATCATCAACAATATCACTATCGCTAACGTCAGAGACAACAAGTTCGCTGCCTGAAAAATCTTCTTTTTCCTTCAAAAGATCATCGGAGTGGAAGTACAATTGCGTCAAAAAGCGTTCTGAGTCGAAAATGGATTTAAAACGTTCTTCTTCTTCTAAGCGCTTTTGTGTTTTTTCCTGGCCCTCTGGTAGTACCAGAAAGTCAGGGTAGGTGACCAGTTTCTTCACATCATCTTTTAGGATATTTTAAAAATCACACGATTACAGCCTGTCCGGACTACTTACAGCATTCCTTTGAATGAAGTTTTTAGATGACAATGTGTTTGGAAGGTTGACAAATCTTAAGTAATTGCTTAGATGCTCCACCGTTGTACGAGTTCTGCGTTGTGTTCTGATAGCAGAGTAGATAGAAAATTTCTTTCTCCACCTCTGCCGTGCTAGTCGGAATGGAATCTAGCTTTGCCAGTAAGTCCATCAGATTTTTGCGGTAAGTAATGGGAAAAGAGCCAGATCGCATATGCTTCGCAACACGGGAAGGAAATAGTGCATACTTTTTTGGGCCTTGTCGAACTCTGGCTTCACCTCCTCTTGGAATACATCCTGTTAGCTGATGAGAAAGCTGCTCAACTTCTTCTTTTAAAGCATCTGCGGAATAGCCGAAAAAAGTAGATACTATGCTGCGCGTTGTTTTTTTTCAATATCATAGGTCATAATGTCACAAGGCGAATAAATTCCAAAGCATAAAGCACAGAGTTGGGTTCGCATTCCAGTCGGGATCTAAGAGCAGTAGCTACGCTTTGTACTAACACCTTCCTTTTGTTCATATCCATGTTTGTGAATTTAGCAGCCTTGAAATCTTCAGCAACCTGAAAATCAGCAATGGACTTCCTGGACATTTCCTCATTAAAACTAGACAGTCTGCTTGGATTCCTTATGCAGGAAATCAGAGAACTTCCCTCAATTGTCAACTCTGTATCAATGTCGACAACATTTTCGTCGGCGTAAGATTCACCTTCTGCCTCGCTGTGGCACTGGAACACATGCGAGTCATCTGCAATTTTGTAAAGTATTCTGCCTGCCGTTTCTAAACTGCCAACCTTTCCAAAACATTGAGGGATATTTTAGTAACATGTTATTCTTCTGAATATCTTAAAGTTTTTGATTCATTAAAACCAACCATTCTCGACAAATTAGGTAAGGCGAGTCTGGAGCGTTTTCACGAAAGTGACCTTTTTCAGCACTAGGTTTACAGAGTATAGATTCCAGAAATGGGCGGTTTTTTGTGTGAAGGTGTGGAAATTCACCAATCTCCCATAGTTTTTTGAGTGTGTGCTAATAATGATGGCATAACTGTCAATCAGAAGCGCATTTTTTATCAAAAAACATGAACATATAACAACGATAAGCACGCTTAAATAGACGCGTTCGCTCACGTTCCCGTTAGTGCTGATAACGATGTCAATCCACAGCACTTTTTTTACTATTAACTTGCTCCACCTCGCTCTTATTAGGTCGTTCCGAAAGTTTTTGCGCACGATTTTCAAAAATTCATAATTTTTGATTTTTCCAACCGATTTGACTGCTTTCATTTTTATGTGAAAGGGTAAGTCATGCTCTTTATAATAACTTCTCAGTACTTAGCAATGGTCATCTGTTGCATAGATAGGAGCGATAGAAGAAAATAGGTCAAAATTTGAATTTTCTGTGTAGGGTCATAAAAAATTGGAGACTTGCAACAAAAATCGGAGCAGTCAATATTGTAGGTTCCTCCACCAGCTCTTTCTAACAGTGCAAAGTTTGCGCCGATTGAGCGTCTCTATGAAAAGTTATGATTTCCCTGAAAAATGCCAAAATAAATCAAATTGGCCTTTTCGTATTGCTTGCTCAAAAATCATAACTTTTCATAGAGACTCTCAATCAGCGCAAACTTTGCACTGTTAGAAAGAGCTGGTGGAGGAACCTACAATATTGACTGCTCCGATTTTTGTTGCAAGTCTCCGATTTTTCATGGCCCTACACAGAAAATTCAAATTTTGACCAATTTTCTTCTATCGCTCCTATCTATGCAACAGATGACCACTTCTAAACAGCTGAAATGTCATTATAAAGAGCATGACTTAGCTATTCACATAAAAGTGAAAGCAGTCAAATCGGTTGGAAAAATCAAAAATTATGAATTTTTGAAAATCGTGCGCAAAAACTGTCGGGACGACCTATACAATGTGTTGGCTTTTATGGGTCACCGGTGCAAATGATTTTTAAAGCCGGGAAGCAAAAAAGCCCTAGCATGCTTTATATCATTCGAAAGCTGAGACCATGGAGAATCGACTTATACCGTCGACTTTTTTCTAGGTCTTCTGTGCCGCGAGATATTAGGGATTTTATGTACCCCAAAAACCAACTGCTTTTTTGTCCCCACTTTCTGCTCTCCAAATGAATGCTACGAGGATAATTAAATAATATAAATAAGCATAAATATCGTTTCTTTTGTAAATTTATGAGTGTACTTGTTGTTTAAGGTACTTAGTCTGCAAAACCTTTTAATAACGATTTTTATCATTTTCATTTTTATTTTTTTATTCATTTTTATCATATCATATTAGAGTACAATACCAATCTCAGCCCAGGTGAAGGGGGTCATCGGGAGTTTGGCCTCAAAGTAAAGGGGGTAAGATCCATCACTCCCCCTATCGCATGTATGCTCAGCAGTTGGCTCTGCAACAAAGTCGAATAATCTGAATACGGGGTACATTCGAATACGAATTCGAATAAACATTCGAATAAAACATTCGAATAAAATCTATTCGAAACCCCGTTTTTTGATTATTCGAGTTTTCTAATAATTTCGAAACCTCGTTTTTTGATTATTCGAGTTTTCGAATAGTATTCGAAACCTCGTTTTTGATTATTTGAGTTTTCGATTTTTATTCGAAACCCTGTTTTTTGATTATTCGAGTTTTGAATTTTATTCGAAACCCCATTTTCTCAAGTATTCGAGTTTCGAATATTATTCGAAAATGGAAGAACTCCGAATATCGAATTTCGAATACGAATATATTCGAATGTTTTATTCGAGTAATCGAATTTCTATTCGATTCGGACTCAAGTATAATGGGTTGTGTGCTTTGGACCAAATCGAATAAATATTCGAGTATTCGGGTAGAGTATTCGAATAAATTTTATTCGAATTCGATTATTCGAAAATTTCAAAATCTCGATTATGTTCGATATTCGCTTACTCGAAAATTGTCAATTTCGAATTTATTCGATTATTCGGTTACTCGAAAAATTTGATTTTCGAGAATATTCGAACATTCGAATATTTATTTTCAGAAGTTATTCGATTATTCGACAATTTCGTATAATCGAACAACTACATGACAGAGTCACAATTTCGACTGCTATACCAGCAACCATCTTTTGTTGTCCAAGTTGCCCAATGCATGGAGTCCTTCACTGCGCTAATTTGATCAAAATTTGTTTGAATATTCGACATAATCGATGCAAAATATTAGTGTATTCGGATTTTTTTCTCAAATGTATTCGAGTATTCGGATTTTTCTAATTCGAATATATTCGATATTTGGATTATTCGACAATTTTTCATTTCGAAAATATTCGATATTCGATTATTCGGCATTTTTATTTTTTGAAAATATTCGATATTCGAATACTCGACATTTTTTGTTTTAAAAAATATTCGAAATTTGATTATTTGATATTAGGTTGTCCGGAAATTAATGCAGGTTTTGAATTCCAACCGCAACAAGTTATACACTTCTCATTTCTAAATAGGTTGCAAAACACCGTTCGATAGAGCAAAGCAAGCTTTACAAGAAGGCCATCTTGCTTTAGCAATAACTCTGATCCACCACGAGTTTCGAGCCAAAAACTAAAAAGATTCAACTGCCCGAAAATTGAGAAAAATCGTAACTTAGTTCATAAAAACCTACAAAAATTCTAGCTTACTCACGTAAACGCTATTCGCGTAAGACATCTATATACGCGGTTGCCGTATTTTTTTCTGCGTTAGAAATCAAGAAAACGGAAATTTTCGAGCATTTGCCAAAGTGGTGCTGTGCCGTTCCCACATAGATAGTTGTATACTACAAACCCTCAGAAGTACAAACGTAAATTTTCAGCTCTCTACAAGCTTTAGTTCGCGAGAAATTTGAATTTTAGCTTGGACCACATGATTAAGAAAAATTTTACTCGATATTTCTCGAGAACTAAAGCTTGTAAAAAGCTGAAAATTTAAGTCTATACTTCCACAGGCATGTGGTATACAACTATCTATGTGGGAACGGCACAGCACCACTTTGGCAAATGCTCGAAAATTTCCGTTTTCTTGATTTCTAACGCAGAAAAAATACGGCAACCGCGTGTATAGATGCCTTATGTGGATTATGTTTACGTGAGCAAGTTAGAATTTTTGTAGAATTTTTATGAACAGAGTTACGATTTTTCTTAATTTTTCGGGTAGTTGAATCTTTTTAGTTGTTGGCTCGAAACTCGTGGTGGATCAGATCTGTTGCGAAAGCAAGATGGCCATCTTGTAGAGCTTGCTTTGCTCTATCGAATGGTTCCTTGCAACCTATTTAGAAATGAGAAGTGTATGACTTATTGTGGTTGGAATTCAAAATCTGCATTAATTTCCGGACAACCTAATACAGTGCTGGCCATAGCTATAAAGCCACCCTAAAAATCACTGTAATTTGCTCTCTCTTGCTCAAAATTGTCTGGAAAACCACTATTCTGTGTGCAAACTAACGTCATACCATTGACCAGAACGGCTCCCAATTTCATTGATTTTGGCAGAGAAAAATTGAAAAATTTGGAAAAAGGGGTTCTCAAGGCTGGTCACAGCTATAAAGCCACCTCTCATTTCCAATCAGTACTACGTTTTTTGAGGCTGAAATTTCTTGTACATATACAATATCAAAATATAAAGCATTTACCATACTTGGAAGCAGTCGCCTATTCAAAAAGAAGATTCATCGTGCATTTTCTGCTTCAAAATGTCTAAAAATTTATAATGTTTGGAAAAACTGCCTTTCACCGAATTTTCAAGCATTTGTTTACTCGAATGAAGGTCCCAGGGTTCGCCGAGCTTTTGCAATGAATATGGTGAAAAGCGCAGGAGTCAACATGGCGTAGTCGCTGCTATTAATGAACGAGCCTTAACCTCACCTCCAGGTAGACGAGTTTTCGAACCGCAGAAATTGAGTTCTAATGCCAGAAAAGTTCTGTCACGTGCTCACCACGTCGCCTATACAACGATAGACTCGTGCGCATAGCTTGAACGTCATCGCAACTCTCAGGATTTTGGTTCCGCCTTAAATGCCTTTTTTCCAAAAATGAGTGGTGCACTCTGCCTGAACATAACACACTCTACTCTCTCGATCGAGCGGAAAACCACTCAAAACTCCAAAATTCTGGTATTCCTGATAGTTTTGTAAGATTTGACTTAAAGAGGAGTTCAAAGCAGTAAAATTTGTAGTCATGTGAAATTCACTGCGCACCACCGAACTGCAGGCAAAGCGTTTTAAGTCCAATGCTGCAATTACATCTTTGTAAAAAGTCTGACAGCTTCTGCATGATTAGGTCACCATGCCAACAAGGTGTCAACTTTCAACCGAAAATTTTCGCGCGTAAGAAATCGAGATTCGCGTCCCAGAAATGTGTTTACACCTAGGTAAGATTGAGCTTCGTTCATCAATACCAGCGACTTCGCCATGTTGACTTCTGCGCTTTTCACCATACTCATTACAAAGGCTCGGCAATGCCTAGGACCTTTATTCGAGTCAAACAAATGCTTGGGAATTAGGTGAAAAGGCAGTTTTTCCAAACATTATACTTTTTATACATTTTGAAGCAGAAAATGCAGAATGAATCTTCTTTTCGAAAAGGCGACTGCTTCTAAGTGTGGTAAATGTTTTATATTTTGATATTGTATACGTACAAAAAATTTCAGCCTCAAAAAACGTAGTACTGATTGGAAATAAGAGGTGGCTTTATAGCTGTGACCAGTTTTGAGAGCCACTTTTTTCAAAATTTTCAATTTTTCTTCTGCCAGAATCAATAAAATTGGGAGCCGTTCTGGTCAACGATATGTCGTTAGTTTGCACACAGAATAGTGGTTTTTTAAACAATTTCGAACAAGAGAGAGCAAATTACAATTTCTAGAGTGGCTTTATAGCTATGGCCAGCACTGTATTTTTGATTTTCGAATATATTCGGTTATTCGATTATTCGAAAAAATTCTCGAATACCAAAGTATAAGGGGTTGCCGCTAAAAATAGTGTCTTGCTGTCCGAGATTGTGCGGTAAAATCGGCGCGTGAGAACTAGAATTTAGAGAACTTAATCTCAATGCTTTGGTAAGAGCTAGTCAGAGTGTGACTCACAGAAAACACTGTATTTGGAAAGTACTGGATCCAAAATTATTTCGAGCTATCTAAAAAGATTAATGTTTTCCTTTTTGAACCACACTGGATGTAGCTTGCAAAGGACATTTTAAACTTTGTAACTGTAGCTTTACATTGCGGATGCGAAAGATTGGTGCGTCGATTGAGAAACATAAACCTCAAAAACTTGTAGTTGGCGCAAAATCTAATCCTAGGTTTTGGATCGATTTTTATTTTTGTGCTGCTATACCTAGACTACGCTATTTCACATAGTGCCAACGTTCTTGCGATTCTTCTTAGAGGCCCCGAAAACTCAGGATAAAAGGTGTTCGCATAATATATGAACCGCACCTCACATAAGAATAGCGACCCCTATGAGCCGCTAGCAAGCGAGTTGAGCAAATCCATAGATAAATGCTGTTTTAAACCCGTACAAATTTTTAAATTGGGTCTCCCAGCTGCTCTCAAAAGCGATTTCGACGATTTTCTCAAGATTTGCACAAAAAAGATATAACTTTGACAAAAAAACGTTCTATTCTGCGTAATGCTATAGATTTCCCTCCTACAAAACTTTGTCTGCCCACATGCTTACCTTTTCGAGAAAAAGAAATTTTTGCAAAACAATTGCACTCTAGATAATTTCATCAAATATCTCAAATTTTGCCCTACCAAAAAACGGAAAATGCTTTCCTAAAAACATGTTCAATCAATACTTTTTGAAGAGATTTTCTCCTGTGCATATGTAATCAAACCGTTCCGTTTTGTGTGATGTCAGGTCGACCTTTGCGCACAATTGTTATACAGTGTACATTGTGAGAGATGAATGCGTTCAGTATCTTTTCGAAAGTAGCGTGATTGGAATATATGCGCTCTTCACGTAGTGAAGTAAAATCGAAGAGTTATACAGGTAAATAAGCAAGAATTCTGGCAACAGTGCTCCAGAGTAGAAGTTTAATAAGCTTTTATCGTACGTGTACATCGTAGAACATTGAGCACTCTAACAAAAATACTTTTGTTATGATCATCTCTCGCATATTTCAATGCATTTGGCCCGAGGATACATATTTCCACACAGCAATTACAATTCTCTCGTTGTCGTCAACTTCGCGCTCTCGGCCTCTGCTCCCTCTCGTCGTCATCACGACAATCCCTCTTGTCCCAAAATTCTGGGGAAGTTTCGCAACTGGCATCTATTTTTAAAACTTTATAGCCATACATGAAAGCGAACCAATTTAGCCGCCAAATTTTTTCGGTTTCGAGTTTATATTATGAGAAAGTTGATGATGCATTGCTGGTTGATGCAAGCTTCCAGGACTACAAGCATTCAACCGCTCGTCAATCGCCCTGGAAAGGCTTTTAGAAAAACGTTGGAAGAGGTTTCAAAAAAGTTGCAAAAGGGATTGGAACTGGGATAAGAACAGTTGCAAAGGTCTACAATAAGATGAATGACGCGTTCGATTACTTGGGAGGCAAAGTAGTTCCTAAAATGCTAGACTTTGCCGGTAAAATGACAGGACATTGATATTCCGTGCTCGATTGTCGATAAACTTTGGCATTGTGATTCAAGTTGAAATACAGGTTTTATGCTGCCTACCGAGGTTGATAGCAAGGCTTATTACTCGATAGGCTAACGTTGGAGGTCCATCCGATTTTATCAGAGCTTCCTAAAAGATTGAGACTTTAAGAGCTGCTTGCTCAACGCCTTGTTTGGCAATAGATTCAGTTTAGCTATGTGATGGAGTGGCGAATAGGTGTTGAAAACCTGAATTCATTCTTGTCAGATCGGGGTATAGAGACCGACCAACCGGTATTGCGCTGCAGCTGCTCTATGAGTGAGTATGATAGTCAGTGTCAACAGTGCCCTTTTGGTCATAGGAGATCTTGTATTAGAATCCACATGGTGCTCGATAGGCGAACAGTTCGCTGTTTAGGCAATGCATTCATTTTTGCGGTTCATTTTTGGTGTTTAGACGTTATCCAAAAGGCCTCCAACGTTTTGCGGACTAATAACTCGGATATCTGGGACAAGATCCTAACAGTGACTTACAAGTACTAGTTCTCATGACATAACCTTCGATGTACACCCAAAAGTTGGACATTTTGGATGTTCCAAGGCGTCAAGATATCCTTTGATTCTTGTGCACAATGGTCTGCCGGTCTCTCTTATGTATTGGTCACACGCTTTTTTGACAGGTTATGAGATATATCACTCTCAATTCCGTAAAGTCGACTGGTTTTCGGAGCTCAGATGATACGATCGGCTGTCGTGCACACTTTATCATACGCTCGATTGCGGCTTAGTTGTTTTTGAGATAAGGAGTAGGGATATCTATAACTCTGACGGAATCATCGAGGCCCGCTTGAAACAAAGATTTTCTGATAGCTCTGCTAAAATCACCAAATAAGAAGAATACAAATCGATATTTTTGTTGTCCGAATTTCGATCGGTTTGCTTTCTTGCCTACAGGTTAGTGCACCTTTTGCGGAATGGCCATTAAAATGCGCAATCTCTTTGGCAAGGATCATCGATGGTTCGCGCTGTTCAACGTTGGATGAATTTCGGATTTCGCTGTCTTAAACATGTTGCCTATAACGGACCGTTTCGCGCTCCAAGGTTGCACAGAGCGGTAGTGAATTAATATACTTATACTAGCCCGTTTGCGTAGCCATTTAGTTGCGTATGATCCGTAAGATGAAGACATTGGACGTTTAGGAACACCAGCCAATTTTCGTCGGGTTTTTCCCGAATTTCCTGAATCTTATCTTAGCAAATTGGCTGATCGAATGTCAAAGCATATGCCTATTTCACTTTGAGTTGGACACATGATGCAGCAGTTGTCAATGTATTCATAAAAGAGCAGGGGCTTAAAGCAAGTGCGGGTTTTTCGATCTTTGACATGATTGCGACGATGGAAGCCAATTTTTGCTTCATCGCTAGGCCACGTAATTGCTTGTAATACCTTCCTGACCAGCAGAATATGCTGCAATTCAGTTTTTTTTAAAGTGTCATTACTTGTCCAACCTGAACCCATACATGTTGAGAGCAGATTGATGTTCCGAGAGTAGTACCTTGCAGAGTGCTATCATTTAAATGGTGTTTAGTCATGGCCACATCTAAGCTACTCAGAACTCAGACACTTTTTCCGACGGCCCGCCCGCCTTGAGCGTGCGAGAGCTTTTGACCCCGCCCGTAGAATGAAGGTACGCGGCTCGCTCGCTGAAGGCGCGCCGCTCGCCCGCTTCTTCGAAAGCGCCTTACGGCCCTATTGTGATACAGATAGCAATCCGATGATAAAACTCATATTTTCTCACTAAAATACGATCTCATAGTGCTAGATTTTTTGTCAAACATGTATACAGATATGATGATGGCAGACTTATTATCCAATTACTTACAGAACGACGTAACATAGAATCAAATACAGATCAACAGACAACAACTAGAATATCAGCAATACTCTTTATGCTTAGCATCCTGTTGAAAAAACGTAAAGCATAACAGCCATGCTGATACTGAGAAAGTACTGCTGGCACCGGCAAGAATGACCTGTCTGACAATGAGCACTAAAAAAGCCCCGTGAACTTGATAAAATAATGACCAGCGGCTGATTAGGCAGTAAATAACGAGATCTGAATAGATGCTTGAATCAAGGCATCATTATATTGAACGAAAGATAAGGCATGCAAACCCTGAGCAAAAAAACATAATGTAAAAAAGAGACGAATCAATTTGTTTTCTTCGCGAGAAGATGTTGGGCTGAAGGAATTTTGGCAGATGTTGACGAGGCATGAACTAATAATTGTAATGCTGCTACGTACTATTTTTCAGAATGTTCAACCTTGGCTGGTGCGGCACGTTTCTGGCGCTGAAAGAAGTCTCAGATCATTATTTAAGTATGCACAAATTCTCACCTTATTGGCTATCCATCTTCCTGACTCGTAATTGTAGGACCGTATATCTCGTCTAAAATCAAATTCTCATTCACTGTGAAATTTGTAAAGGATCTTTTGACTTACAGAGTCATTTGGAGGGACTTGGATAGTTGTGGTCGCCAATCTTGGCGTTGTTTTCTTAGCTCCGCCAGCGCTTCCATTCTTTCCTTTTCAGTATTTCCAAGATTCCTGTAAAATCTGATACGCGAATCTTTTGGTTTTTGCTAGCCCTGTTTTGGTCACTCACAAAAACTTATTCAAGTCCAAGTTATTCCACTGATCTAACTCCTCGTGTCCGTATCCCATCATGTCTTCACCGAAATCTGGAAACATCCGTTTAGAGTAATAATTTTTCTAGAAGTGACTCCTTTGATGACCTTTGAGAATTGCTTCAATTTCATCGGGTAGATTAAGAGCCCTTCATCCCCACCAGCGTTTTGGTTCAAGGATTGAGTAGTTTTTCAATTTGTCGGCAGGTTCCGTCATCTAAAATCTCCTTATGTAAATGAGGTGGCATACATGATGACTCGCTGGAATAGAAAATGGTACAAAAAACACAATTGTTGAAAGAAGTTGTGCCTCGGATTTCCTTGCCAATTTTTACAGACAAATGTAAGATCCAGCTAAAGCGTTCACTGGATTTTAATGTAATCACATGAATGAGAAACCTTTTTGAAAGGCGGATTCTCCTGAATTTGCCAAAACTTGACACGTTGTCCACACATATGCAGACTCACCTGATACGCACTGTCACGTGTTAGCGTCGATCCTTCGCTGCTTTCAATTCGTCGAACACTTTTCTGTTACAGCTCTCGAAATCTCAGCCTTAAGCAGGTTGAGCAAAGCATATATGACATCCCAAAATGTGCAGGCGTACTGTCATCCGATTAGCAATATGCCATAGCGAGTAAATGTCCGATGCTACCATGCGATTCAAAGTGCCGTACGTGACTTTAGCACGTAGTACGATATCGGATCTGATGAACTCCTAGAAAGAAGTAATTTGTATGTTCTATGATTCCATTATGATGATGATTATGATTATGATATTATGATATTATGATATTATGATATTATGATATTATAATATTATGATTTTATGATATTATGATTTTATGATTATGATGATTCTTATTATGATTCTCTCTACTAAAAACAAAACTACTAGAGGAAATAAAGCCAGATAACAAACATGCCCAGTGAGACACGGAGGAAAAACACGTCTAGGCTTCGCATACGTTTGTGGCCCTCCTTATTTACGCTTGAGATTGACCGCGGCCCGATACATCTTTCAACTTCAAATACTGTAATACCAAGAGAAAAGATAGCTGCTCATAAGCAAATAAGGTGCATCAGGCTGCGCTGCGTGCGCACCTGGTGGTTTCCATGGGAAGCTAGCAGGGTCAACACCATAAATATTCTTTACTTACCGTCTGCAAACTCGGGTTGCGGCGGACAAGCAACCAAGGACGCGATAACAAATGCAACCTCCTACGGCAAACAACGAATTCAAAATGATGCTTACGCGTCTTGTTGAGTTACATGTTGGTTGTTCTTACATGTTTGTTGATGGCGCGCCGCTCGCCTGTTCACTCAAGATGGCGCGCCCCCGCCGAAGGCAAGGCACGCTGCTCGCACGGTAGGCCCATGAAGGCGCGCGGGCCGCCGAAAAAAGTGTCTGGGTACGTGCCATCATCACGAATTCCCCTTCCTTATAGCTTGTTGATATTCTTATTTCCTATTTCTCATATACGGCTTTCTTAGCAACTTCATTGGAAACATGTGTGTACAACAGGTGACATCTAAGGTCCCAATCGCACATTCTCCATTGACAAAAATCCTAGTATTCGAAACATGGGCAGGTATACTTCAATAACTGTGTTAGGGTCAAGTTCAATAGCCATGAGATTCTATCATTTGGGCCACCGCGCTGCTTATAATAGGCCTTACTTTGTAGTCTACAGACTCTCAGAAAGAAATTCTGACGCAAGAAGTTTGTGTGTCTTTATTACCACGCAGAGGGGCTGGACATTTGGGTAAATCGATCCGAGTTAATAGCCTTAAAAACGTTGGAGGCCTTTTAAATAGCGTCTAAACCACCAAAAATGAACCGCAAAAATGAATGCATAGCCTAAACAGCGAACTGTTCGCCTATCAAGCACTATGTGAATTCTAATACGAGATCTTCTATGACCAAATAAAGGGCATTGTTGACACTGACTATCATACTCACTCATAGTGCAGCTGGAGCTCAGTACTGTTCGGGCTTTATATACCAATCCGACAAGGTTGAAGTCAGGCTTTCAACATCTATTCACCACTCCATCACATAGCTAAACTAAATCTATTGCCAAACAGGACGTTTGGGCAGTTCTCAAAATCTTGATCTTACAGAAAGCCCTGATGCCGGCGGACAAAGCGCTGAATCGTTGGCTTATCGCGTAATAAAGTCTTGCTACTAACCTTGGTCGACAGCTTGAAGACGGTATCACAACTGGAATATTGATAGTTTCATTTTGTGTACATCAGCTTCTAGACAAGGTCATTTTCACAATTTTAATTTTTGCAACATGACTATAAATACTTTTGATTGCATTTCGTTTCTTTCATTATATCGCGACTATTGCAGTAAAGGCAAAACTGAGCACAATATATTTAAGTAACATAGCGCAAACTTTTCGCAATACATCGCACATCCATCTATATGCATTTCACAAAGCAGAAAATATGGATTGAAGAGCAAAAAAGTTTTTTATATAAAAGCTTGTTTTTAACTGATCATAACTACCTTCAAAATTTGCTGTTATGAATAATAAGTAGCCTATCTTGTAGCCACAAGCCAGTAAAGTTAAAAAAGGAGTTGAACAAAGAGGATTTAAAAAACGGAAACATTTCAAAATTCAAGATTGGCAGTTTTTTTCAATATTTTTTCGTAGGCCTCAATCACAATATGGATTTTTTGATTTTCTGCGTACTAAACAGCTATACCTTTTTCCCAAAACTGTTAACAGAAGGCCCACCCTTACGCTTACAGAAGCGACCAAAGCTTTAGCGATTGCTCTCTTCAACTGTAATCTATGGATCGCAGAATGACCATAACAACTACCCTGTTTTAGGCGCCAAAATCTCAGTTTAGGTAAATTCTGAAAAAAAATAAAGTGTGCGACGTGTGTAATGTAGACAATTTTTCGTTACATATAGTAGCTAAATTTTCAAAAGCATGCCTTCATTCTCGCTTGAATTCTGTCATAAGCGAAATGCAATGAAATTCTGGTTTCGAGTGCGGTTGTGTGAAGCTCTACAAATATTTTAACAAATGAGTTTAAAGCCCGCTTCAAGTTTCTTTGAATATAGCATAAAAAGAATTTCTTGATGGTGTGCTGAGTATTTTTTTAGAAAAAAAGTTTGAATGTCCTGAAAGGACCACAAGAACTAGAAAAAAAGCGCATTACATTTGCACCAACCTAATGCTACAGCAACTAAGAACTGCAACATAAGAGGTTAATTCTTTCATAATCTGCGTGTAGAATTTTTCATTACTTCCACATTTTCTAGTCATTTTCAGTGTAGCTTCTAATAAATCCATCACACCACGTAGTTTATCCATAAATATTCGAGAATGGCTAAGAAGAAGAAGAAACTAACTAATTGTAGCAGTTGTAGCAGTTTTTGAGCACAAGGACAACAGCAGCTTTTCGACTTTGATTTGAAATGATATAAACTTATTACTATATTGTGTTGGAATAAAAAGACAGATGCTGTCAATAGTCAAAGCTATAACTTGACTCTTTAGAAGCTCATTTTCATGGAATCCTACTCTATATAAAGCGCAAGCACCCCCATGTGAGTCAGCGCGTCTGTATGTCCACGTAAACATGTCTGTATATGCGCCCCAAAGAGCGATCAAGAAATGATCCTTGGCATTCGCCAGACGGCCATATACTGCGTAAACAACTGATGCCGACTCCAAAGAGCGATCGAAAAGTGATCCTTGGCATTCGCCAGGCCATATACTGCGCAAACATTTAAGAGCTTCCAGAAAATTCAGGTAACATGGTTGTGGGTACAAAAGTACAGTCTAAGAAGATGTTGACTGATCAGTCTCTCTCTACATTATTCCAGTTAGGCTTCCAAACTATCGACACACACGATTTCAAATTTGTCAGAATCTTCTGCCGATTTGCTAAAGTTTTTTCACTTGCTCTGGCATCAACGCGCTCCATTTAATGTTTCAATTTCGCTTTCAAAATGACATACAAATTCAACAAATGTATGTTAAGGTTTTGAGTGCAAAAGTCAATGTTTTGATCCTTGCTTCGTCAACCGAATTCATGCAAGTAAGCAAATCGAAAAAAGTCTTTGCGCTCATTACAGTTGAATTTTTGGCCCCTTTTGCTCTATTTTTTTCAATTTTATGTTTTCTTGGAACTCCCATTTGCAAAATGCTTCTTGGCCGTTGCACTATCATGTGTAAATCAATTCTGTCATATGTTTCAAACAATTAACCTGCATCGATTATTAGGTTCTAAATCAAATTATCTACGGTGTTTTCTGCAAGTATGCTTCTACAAAAATTTGTTCTCTGTGTAAAGCTGGACTTTTGAACTAATAATAAAATAGATTCTACGAGGACTAGGTCCTTGCCACGTGTCACAAAAATTGACAGTTGTGTTCTATTTTGACATGTTTCTTTCGAAATCACTTTCGCTGGGGAAGAGTATTCGTAATCACCTAAGAGCTGTTTTTCAAAAAGCAACAATCCTGGACTTACTTTAAAACATCTTCATTGCCTTCAGCAGGGATTTAAAAAATTCTATTTTCCTCTTCGAACCCTTTTTGTGTACTCAACCAGAAAGGAAGATGATGGTTTGAAAAACCTTGCTGCTGCTGCTGCTGCTACTGCTTTATGTCGCCTGAACGACGGAATTCTAGCGCAATTTTCTATTCTAAGCAAGTCTAATCTGTTCATCGACAATTGTTTTGAGACATCCACATCACTCTGCCGATTCTTTTTTTTTTGAAGAAGAAGCTAAATAAAACAATCTGTGTGCTTCAATAATAACTAGGTTCCATTTCGATATATGTCGATAAACAATAGCATTGCGAGTGGAGTTTTTTCATTTTAGGCAGACTTCGCTGGAACGGATCCTAGGTTTCGAATGCGCATCCATATTCGCACATGCACTTTTAAACTTCTCGAATATTGTACCAATCTGGAACCAAATGTTGATTGATTCCATATTGTGCAATTGTTCACATTGGTTGACTCCAGTATCAGTACTCCAGTATCAGTAAATGAAAGAACAGTATTTGCAGTTTTTGAGAAATGAGCACCAGGTTCCAGCTTTTGACTTAGCGGAAACATTCGCTGGACGGCTGCATATTCACTGAGGCATGGTCATCAATGTACTCTATGCAGTCGGGTTTATTGTGAAAGATGCTGTGTAGAAAATGCTTAGAGAACTTAGCATATAGAGGCGATTTGAAACCACTTCTTCTTCACAAGTAAACGCTGAATACTTCAAGCTTCTAATCCTATTTATGTGCCGATTCACATCACCGTTTAAGTAGGTGACGTTCCGTAACTCTACGCGTATCGTAAACTGCTTATTTCGCTACAAGTTGTGCTACAGATGAATATGCATTCCTCAAATACTGAAGGAGCAACACCGGCTTTTGAACAAGATCTGGCAATAAACACCGTTGACACATACAATTCATTGACTTCCTCGCATACCCAGACCTTATCTGGCGAGCTTGAGGAAAGTCAACAAGGCCCTTCGAATGCCGCCTACTTAGATGAAAACGAAATGGTGAACAGCTTACAACATACAAAATTCCTTTTTGATAGAAGCATTTAGAATTATGACTTTAGCTTGCGTCGAACTCATCGAGTGAAATTCAGCAAGAAAATGATGCGGACTTAGCAGCTCCGCGAAGTTCTGAAACTCATGCTGACAGACGACAACGTCTAGCGGCGCACGCCAAACGAGCAGCATCTGAAAGAGCCAGTGAGACTGATCACGAGCGTAGGTTACGACTTGCAGCTCTAGCTAAGAGGGCTAGGCTCAAAAGATCAGTTGAATCTGAAGAGGAGAAGTCAGTCCGTCTCGCGAAAGATGCGGAAAGGGCGAGAGCAAGACGATCGGCTGTGCTAAAAGAACGAACTAGAATTACCAAGAGCGATAAGATCGAGCAGAATTCCCAAGAAAGTTCGGTACAGCACGACCGTGGAGAAGGCTATGTACATAGTCAATTTCCAAGCACATCTCGTGCTTATGGATCGGAAGCTTTGGTAAGATTGCACTTTCAGTGGTTTCACTAATTCGCATGTTTTCTATGTAGGACAGCCAACAATTACCACTCTCGCACTACTTCGAAGCCACCACTGCGGTTGCTTCGATTGATTTTCAACTAATGGTCAGCCTGTCATTTGTTGAAATTTTTTATTGATCATTATCATGATTTAGTCTGACCCAAACGGGCAGAATAGAGGAAATTCAAACGAACCTCGCATATCCGAGGTTCTGATTTCGGTACACAAGAATACCATGGGGAATCAGGACAACTCACCGCCACAGACTTACTCAGCACTACTGAGCAATCGGGTTGTCGACTTGAAGAGACTGATCATGAACACCAATCACGTCTTGCGATTGATGCGAGACGAGTGGCATCTAGGAGATCCAGTGAAACTGAAGATGAACGGAAACATCGCCTCGCCTCATTGGTGGAAAGGGCTAGATTGAAACGATTACTGGAAAATGAACAGGAAAGGTCAAAACGCCTTGCGAATGATGCAAAAAGGACGAGAACAAGAAGAATGGTTGAAGTGGAGAGACGATCAGATGCAAGTTCAGTAGCCAGAATGATTCAAGATCCGCTCGAATCTGATCAAACGGTATTTTATCTTGAAACCATACTTCTTGGGCAACCGTATTTTTAAGCTAAATAACCATGAAGTTCTCTCGCATCACAACGAGAACGAGGAGTTGAGAGAAGAAGCGGTTACTCAGGTATATCGAATAAATAACCACTCTGTTTTGCGAGGCATTTGAGCATTAACTTGCAGATGAGTTCAGTTGGAAATGTGCATTTGCAGCGAAGAACACCCGCTAATCTTGGTATAGCGCTAAGTATGAATGTCACAGAAGAGAACTATCTAGGACGCCTGAACGTCAGGTGCGCTCACTGTGGAGCTCTGTACTTTCCTGGCGAGGGTACATCTGTCAGTGGACGTTTTAATGTTTGCTGTAACTTTGGAAATGTTTCTCTGGATTTGTTTTCTGATTTTCCCGAGCTCTTCCGGTCATTTTACCTTGGAACTAGCCAACTTTGCAAAAATTTTCGCAGTCACATCCGCTCATTCAATAGCGCACTTGCTATGGCTTCGATGGGGGCTCA
Source organism: Cylicocyclus nassatus (assembly GCA_958299035.1). Taxonomy (NCBI): domain Eukaryota; kingdom Metazoa; phylum Nematoda; class Chromadorea; order Rhabditida; family Strongylidae; genus Cylicocyclus; species Cylicocyclus nassatus. The sequence goes on along the minus strand of CATQJL010000112.1, from coordinate 55,076,525 downwards.
AGTGGATACGCCACGTGGTGCTGGACCATACTGTTACAGGATTCACGGACAAGTGTATCATTATGTAGGTCCCATTACACCAGAGCCAGGTGTTCGTCGACAATTTGGACAAGTGTATATACTAGACACTGATGACGCAGCGGCTGAAAGAAGCGGAAATCCGCTGAATGCACAGTGTGATGCCACCGTAATGCAGCAACTGACATTATGGTTGCATTCGAACAATAGTTATGCGGCTTCATTGAAAATGATGGGTGATGTAGCTGCAGAGGAAGAGCGTCGAGCCCTTAGGGAGAACAGGCAAGTGCCAACAATCCGAATGGTTTTTCATGATGCCCGGAACGTAGATCATCGACGCTACAATGTTCCCGTTGCCAACGAAGTTGCCGTTGTCTATGTAGGCGAGGACGATGATGTACCAGCAAGTCGCTCCTTTGCCATTCATCATAAAGGAGGTAATCTGCAGATCATTCGGGATATCGATGCCTGCTGTGATCCGTTGACTTATCCCCTGCTATTCCCTAGGGGAGGAAAAGGGTGGCACGTTGATCTGAAAAAGAATCCTAGCTCTCGCATTCGCACGAGAATATCACAACGCGAGTACTACTCCAACATGCTAGCTGTTCGTCATTCCTTCAATCCGCTTCACCATGCTGGAAAACTTATGCAGCAATTTGTGGTCGATGCGTACGTTAAAATAGAGCAGAATCGGCTGAATTATACCCGGACTCATCAAAAAGAACTTCGAATTGACAGTTATAAAGGTCTTACAGATCATCTGGCCAGTGATGGTGTAGACGGGCCTCCGGGACAGCGTATAATTTTACCTTCTTCATTTCGTGGGAGCCCACGTGCTATGCATCAATCTTATCAAGGCGCGATGGCTATTGTTGCAAGGTACGGAAAACCCGATTACTTTCTTACCTTTACTTGCAACCCTCAATGGAGGGAAATCGCCGAAAACCTGTACCCTGGCCAGTCCGCTTCAGACCGACCCGATTTGGTGACTCGCGTGTTCCATCAAAAGCTAGAATTGCTGCAGAAGTATCTTTTCGAGAAAAAAATTCTGGGATGTGTTGCAGCTTATGTGGGGATCGTAGAGTGGCAAAAGCGAGGCCTTCCTCACTGCCATATGCTTCTGATAATGGCAGCAGATGCGAAACCAAGGACCCCTGAGGCTGTTAATGCAGCTGTTCAGGCATATCTTCCCAGCAGTTCCGAAGACCCACGTCTTCTGAGCATAGTCGCGCGAAATATGATTCACCGTCGATGTGGAGCAACCAATCCGACTGCTCCATGCATGGTAAATGGGGAGTGCTCAAAGCGTTATCCTAAGGAGTTTCGGGAAACAACGGATATCGATGTCGATGGTTACCCTAAATACAAAAGACCTGACGACGGCCGCACCGTAACGAGTGGAGTCGAGGTGTATGATAACAGACATGTTGTGCCCTATAACCGATTCCTCCTTCTCCTCCTCAATGCGCACATAAATTTGGAAATCTGCGGCTACATACATGCAGTCAAGTACCTATATAAATATGTATACAAAGGACCAGATCGAGCATCTTTACGTCTACTCCAACAGGGTCAAGCGCAACGAACTGACGAGATTCGGGCTCATCTCGATGCACGATATATGTGCTCACCGGAAGAACTTCATCACATTTTTATGTTTGAATGTCAATACAAATCTGCTGCTGTATACCGTCTGGCTGTCCACCTCCCCGACTTCCAGTCGGTCACGTTTCGATCAGGTGAAGAACGTGAGGCGGCTGTACGTGAGGTAACTAGAGATTCCATGTTAACAGCATGGTTTAAATTGAATGAAGAGTATGATCTTATGGAAAGCGAAAATGGAGTAGCTGGACTTCTGGATCCTCGAACGCTCTATTATCAGCTGCCAGAACATTTTACGTTTGGTAAAGAAAGAAAGTGGAGTAGAAGAAAGAGGGGCAGTCGCCAAATTGGTCGCATGTACATGGTCACACCCACTGATCCAGAGAGATTCAGTTTACGTATTTTATTACTTAACCGGAAGAACATGCGTTCTTTCGAAGATCTCCGCACAGTCGAAGGTAATGTGCATTCAACATTTTTGGATGCAGCGCGCGCTTTGGGACTGTTGCATGACGATTCCCACGTTGCTTAGAAGAGGCAGTTTATTTTCAGATGCCTGCGGAATTGCGGGCGTTATTCACTTACATGCTGGCTTTTTGTGAAACGTCTAATCCAAGGCATTTATATGACCGCTTCAAAAGTTATATGGCCGAAGATTTTATTCACAAAGGATATACAGTTGCTGACGCTGAAGCACTCGCATACTTCGAGCTTTACGATAAATTGCAACTTTTACGCTACGATCTTTCGGTCACAGTCACGCCACCCTCCAAAATAGGCCGTTGCCCGTTTTGGCGGATCACACTGATTACGCTTTCCATGAGCGGAAAGGCAGTGAGATGTACGAGCACCTCAATGAGCAGCAGAGGTTAACAGCAGATGATATCTTGGCATCTTTTGAAAATGACCGTTCTAATCTGCATTTTGTTGATGGTCCCGGCGGTAGCGGAAAGACCTATCTTTATAATGCCGTTTACCACATCTTGAAGGGCCAACACAAACGTGTCATATGTGTAGCATGGACTGGCATAGCTGCAAACTTATTGCCTGAAGGTAGAACACTCAATTCGACTTTCAAGCTCAACATGAAGTCCGGAAATCGTCAGTGCTCATTACGACGTGAAGACAAGGATGCCGTCCCACTCAAAGAAGCAGATGTTATTATTTGTGACGAAGTGAGCATGGTCTCGAAGTCCTCACTCGAAGCTATTGATCTTTTTCTGAAGGATTTGATGTGCAATAAAGCACCTTTTGGAGGGAAAATAGTCGTATTGGGTGGTGATTTTCGGCAAGTGCTGCCAATTGTAGAGCGAGGAAGCGAAGGAGATATGATTGATGCATGTGTAAAGAACAGCGACCTGTGGAGCTGCTTCACTATGCATCGGCTCTCTGTCAATATTAGAGCTGCAGAATCTGGCTCAACTTGGTGTGATCTTCTGATGCGAATTGGGAACGGAACAGCAGAAGAAGATGAGATGGGCCGCATAGAGCTTCCAGCTGAAATCCTCTCTAAAGGCGATCTTATCAGTGAAATATTCGGTGATTTGTTGACTGATTTTAATACCTTGAGTGAACGAGCAATACTAGCACCTCGGAATATCGAAGCATGTCGGATCAATGAAGAAGCACTGGGGAAACTCCCCGGACGAATTTACGAGTATAAGAGCGTTGACGATGTAATTAGCGATGAACCACAGAACGAATATACGACCGAATTTCTCAACAGCTTAGCACCTGCTGGGATGCCTCCTCATAATCTTCGGATGAAAGAGGGCTCGATAGTAATGCTTTTGAGAAATCTCGATATTAGAAATGGGCTATGCAATGGGACAAGACTGATCGTCACTCATTTTGGGCGTTTTATCCTAGGATGTCGGTTTGCATCAGGGGATAGAAAAGGAAAATTAGTGCTGATACCACGCATAGACATCTTCACTGAAGTAGGAGTACCTTTCCGATTGCGAAGAAGACAATTCCCTGTCCGTTTATCATTCGCTATGACGATAAATAAGGCTCAAGGACAGACCTTCACTAGCGTGGGCATCTCCCTTGAGTCTGAGGTATTTTCGCACGGTCAGCTATATGTGGCCCTATCTAGAGCCCGACGAATGGAAGGAATTAGATCCACAAAAAGGAGGAAAGAGTGAAAAATGTTGTGATCAGAGAGGTTCTCAACTGATAACACTTATCTGTATAGAAGTACACCTTACAAATAGGCCGAGATGTTATGGCTCCTACAAATGAAATGTGCCTTAGTATGAGACAACTTCGGTTTGACGTGTGCTATAATTGTTCGCTTTATCCGCTCCACTCATTTCGCTCCAAGCAACACGAGTTTTTACTAAATTATCAATTGCGGAGTGGATGGATTGGATAGTAGCGTATCCCACTGAAATGAGCACCTGCCTTGGCCATAAAAAATCATCCTAGATGCGGTTGCGTCCTTCCACATTTTTGAAATACTTTGTATCAATGCGCTTACAAAAACGGAAATTGCTCAGTAATCGCTACAGGATAGTTACCATTATAAAATGACCTGTCAGAGCTACTTATTTACCCTAAGACTTGCTATTATCTCTCACATGCTACTACTACTTCTGTTGCTGTTGTTACCTAAATATTGACTGCTTCTTTATGTAAATGGTAAAATACTGGACATCTCTATAAAAATGTACTTCTGCGTTTATGTTTAAGGTACCCGCACTAATGTTGTCAATCGACATAACCACTTTTCCGCTCCAGTGCTTTTTTCCCTGTTCATGCCGTATTTTTGTTACTGTTGTTTTCTATATTGTAAACTCCAATTCCACAATTTCCATGCTCAAGTCATTATCAGTTGAGATTGTTAGGCAGCTTGAGATCATCATAGCATAACTATAAATGACTACAAACGAAACTTACAAGATATGAACAAGATTAGCCAGATTTCCAATCAAAAATTTTTGCACACATTCTGTTTACGAGCAAAAAGTTATGAAGAACTTCACGCATGCGCCAAATGATAGTGCGCAAGCGGCACAGTCTATTATTCATATATCCTGAGGGGAAAAGGCACACCAGAAAACCTTAAAGCTTCTAACTTTTAAGCATATCCCACTTCGCACACAGCCAGTCCAAAGCGCCGCGAAGCGGCGCTTTGGACTGGTTATAGATATTAGGTTGTCCCAAAAGTTTTGTCGGTTTTTTTTTCATCGCTCACTAAAATCACAGAACACCAATCCATAAACGGCTTATGCACCGTTTGATTCGGATTTTTATTTTCTTTCTTACAGTTATACTTGCTCTCTGATCTACCCTGTCTTTGCAATGTTATCCCCATAGCTTTTCGAGCAACTTTACGGTAACGCCAAATCTTTCCTGAATTTTAGAATCTTTTATTCTGATGTTTTCAATGGCCGCTGGTAAGTGTTATGTAGAGCAAACCTTTGGCTACGCTTTGTTTAATTTAGATTACATGAACCGCGTTTACCAAGTTCGTTATAATTATTTATTTAATAAAAACCGCGGCTTTTTGATTGAGTCCAACACGTAAAAGTACCAAAAATTCCAAAAAGCTGCTTTCTCGAAACGAATTTAAGTTGGTTATGTTGCATAAATTATGTTTAGTAAGAATTATGTTTTAATACGCAGAGACTTCAAAAGCTTTTATGTGTTTTATGCAGTTGCGTGTTTCATGACTTTGCCAAAAAATCGAGACCTCCGGATAAATAATTTTTTGAAGCTAAAGTCAGCAGATTAGGAGAATCTAAAAAAAACATCTTGTAGTCCGAGAGTTGCTCTATTTGACCCATGTTGATCCTTCTCCATATTATGCAAAGAAATTTTTGAAAATTAGCCTAACTTTGAGCAGATAAAAAAGACGGGTGGAGAATTCTAGCAATTATCAAAAAAAGCATACAAGACTGTGGTTCGAAAATGTATCCATAAGAAAGAGAAGGAAGATCTGCATCAAATCATTTTGAAACACATTCACTTGTTTATTGCGTGTGATTCTACAGTGGTTTGAAAAAAGCGACAAAACTTTCGGAACAACCTAATATAATTTTAAAAAAATCCGAACAAATAATCACCAAAATTGTTTTTTTAATTTCCCGATTCGAATTAGCCTTCCACACAACCAAACTACACAACCAGAATTCACAATAAGGTTGCAGAGCTCTTTTCTGCAGAATATTTTTGCAGATACTGTTATGGCCTCAAACCTCCTGCTGACAAGGGAAGGAAGGTTGGTCGAAGTGGCTTTTGAAATGAGTTGTGTACTGCCTTGTAGAGCTTGGAACGCTAATTCCAAGTCTACCTTTGCTACCTGCTGCGGGCTTCTGGGCGAGGAGTTATGAAGGTTTTTGTGAGTTAAGATCTGAATGTAAAAATAAGGTAAAATCAGTGGTAACCTTTTCCCAATGTTCAAATGAGGCAGCAGCGGCCTGGTATATTTGATTCAAGAATATTTGTTGCACCGAGTGACCCGACTACCAATTAAGCCCTATAAAAAATGTTGCAGCTGATTTTAGCTTACTCTTGCATTCAAATTTTCACTCACAAAAAACCTTCATAACTCCTCGCCCAGATGCCCGCAGCAGATAGCAAAGGTAGATTTGGAATCACCGTTCCAAGCCCTACAAGGATGTATACATCTCATTTGAAAAGGCCACTTCGACCAACCTGCCTTTCCTTGTGAGTTCTGCGAACCGGGGTGGGTTGCAGTGCATTTACTGAAAGTACTGCAGTTATTGGGAATGATGATGTGAAGTAATCTCGTTTTTTGGGATTTATTTCTTCACGTTCTCCTTGGCATGATCCGCTGCATTCTTTTTGATATGATCAACCGTTATTTGTAGCATGTGGCAGAAATTGGCTCTCTTTCTTGACCCTATAACTAGCTCGACTTGTATAGTTCTGTTAATCTTGTTGTACTTTCAAAAATTCACTAACCTTTCCCCGCGGCTGCGACCAGCTAACCTTTGCCTTTAGGCTCGCTGGCATTCACAAAGGCCGGACTTCCTTCTGAAAGACGGTGAGGCTAGCAGTTAATTCTTAAAACTTACCCTAAGAATAACTACTCTAGCCACTTCTTACCAAAAGTATATGCCAAGGACACGTTCTAGGACCGTGAGCTTTCTATGCTTTCCTGCAGCTTACACGCCAACGATTGGTGCATAGGTGCTTTTCATGTGTGATTGATTAATCGTGCTACGTTGATATGTGGTGTTTGTTACTAAATGCTCCGATTAGGATGAGAAAGCACTTTTAGGTGCATTGATGTAATAAGATGAAATAGACGAATAGAAAATTCATATAGACCAAAGCTGTTATAGCTTTTTGGGCGATTCAAGCCGCTTCTTGAACAGAGAGTTGCAACAGTTCGCGTGCGCTACCATAATGGGGCAGAACCTCTCCATCTGATAATACTTTTAAGCTGAATAATTCGATTTGGATGTACCAATGAAGTGATTCACGCATTGATGAAATCTGTAATTTCATATTGGCAAAACGTAGAATGAGGAGCAAGAATTGGGTTGTGTACTAAGTTCTGTCCCATTTCCTTTTTTGATTTTTTCTCTTACTTTGCGCGGTGTTTTGCGAACTGTATATATGCGTTTGAAAGCTCCAAGTCTGCTCTGCAGATTGCGTCGTCTCTCAATTCAGCAGGAAATTGAGAAAGATTTCTTGGAATCAAAACAAAAAAAAACGAGAAAGCAGAAAAATTGTTATCGACATTTTTTTCTCACTAAATTTTCCATTTTCTGCTGACGAATTTTTTTAGCAAATTTGACAACAAACAAAAACTTGCTGGCCTTCTATGGCTATCAGTGCTTGTGCTTGTTCCTTCCCGTATGCCAACTTTCAATGTTATTTTTTTAGAAGACGGCGAAGTAAGACTCACAGGTGCGATAGTCTGATACTTTTCTCACCCCCTCTTCACCCCTGACCCGGGACCAAGGTGACCCCCTTCACCAAAAACCGAGAAAAAAACTCAGTAAGGTAAGGTTAAGCAAATGAGATATTTGTACGTGAATTGTCAATGTATAGGAAAGGAGGAGTCTCTTGAAAAAATTGCTTGGGACGGGTGTGAGTAGTGATTTCTGGAGATTTTTGAGTTTTTGACATAAAAAAATTCATAACTTTTGTAGATGAAAATCTCTCACGGCGAGATGGTTAGCATTAGAACCGCCTCGTTCTACGCTTTCAGAAAATATACAGCATGTTTGAGATCCGTTTGAAAAAGTGCCTGGTGAAGGATGTGCCTAGCGATTTCTGGAAATTTTCGAGTTTTTAGGATAAAAAATTTTGTGACTACTGCAGATATATAGCTGGTGCAAGGAAATAGTAACCACCGGAACCGCCTCGTCCTCCGCTTTCAAAAAATATATAGCATGTCTGAGATCCATTTAAAAAAGTGCCTGGGTGCATGGTGATTTTTGAAGATATTCGATTTTTTACCCTAAAAAAATTCATAACTTTTGTAGATGAACATCTTGTACGCCGAGATAGTCACCATTGGAACCGCATTGTCCTCTGCTTTCAGAAAATATATACTTTGGCTGGGGTCCGTTGAAAAAAGTGCCGGGTGAAGGGTGGGTGAGACTTTTATAATGGGAGTGCTCAAGTACAAGGTTTTTTACCATTGTAAAAAGGTGTCTACTTGAGCACTCCCATTATAAAAGTCTCACCCACCCTTCACCCAGCACTTTTTCTAATGGACCCCAGACAAAGTATATATTTTCTGAAAACGGAGGACGAGACGGTTCCAGCGGTGACCATCTCGGCGTACAAGATGTTCATCTAAAAAAAGTTATGAATCCTTCTATGTTAAAAACTCGAAAATCTCCAGAAATCAGTTTTTGAGTTTTGAGTTTTTGACATAAAAAAATTCATAACTTTTGTAGATGAACATCTTTCACGGCGAAATGGTTACCATTAGAACCGCCTCGTTCTACGCTTTCAGAAAATGTACAGCATGTTTAGGTCCGTTTGAAAGAGTGCCTGGTGAACTGCCAGGCAAAAGTGCCTAGGACACCCTTCACCCAGGCACTTTTTTCAATGGACACCAGGCATTGTGTATATTTTCTAAAAGCAGAAAACGAGGAGGTTTCCATGGTAGACATAACGGCGTAAATTATGTTCATCTTCAGAAGTTACGGATTTTTCTGACCTAAAAACTCGAAAATATCCAGAAATCACTACCCACCTCTTCACCAGGCACTTTTTTTGACAGACTCCAGGCAAACTATATATTCTCTAAAAGCGGAAGACAAGGTGGTTTTGAAAACATTCACCCTGCCGACGTTGCTGTTCATTTACAGAAATTACGAATTTCTTCTTTGAAAAAAAATCATAAATGCTTAAAAATTGTCTAACTCTTTCCGAAACAAATGTTCTCGCATGCACATCATCTATGGTAATTCCAAAAACAGGCAGGCGATGTAAAAAAGGGAAAAGGAAATGCAAAAAAAATAAAAAGTGCTGGTCAGAAATATAATTGTGTGCTAATCCAGCAGCATATCGGTTCACATTTCAGAAAAAAGACAAACAGTAATGGTAAGGAATTGGAAATTATGTACTTTGACTGGGAAAAATGATGGCTCCCCCCCCCGTCGACATTTTATGATTTCTCTACCAAGTAAAACACCCTTCACCCGGAGGGGCTGCGACTACTGTGACCCCCTTCACCCTGGAGGAGTCATTCTCGCCTTATCGCACCTGTGTAAGACTCTGTCACGGAGATGTCGCCTTTCCACGTGCTTAAGCTTTGTGACCTCCACAGTTTAAATTTTTGAGTAATTGGCCTTTGAATTCAATTGTATCTAACCACAAACCATTCCTTATTCATTTTCTGGACCACAGGTGCGATAGTGTGAGACTTTTCTCACCCCCTCTTCACCCCTGAGCCGGGAAGGTGCCCCCTTCACCAAAAGCCGAGAAAAAAATCAACAGTGAGGTAAGGTTAAGCAAAGGAGATAATTGTACGTGAATTGTTCATGTATAGGAAAGGAGGAGTCTGTTAAAAAAAGTGCTTGGTGACGGGTGTGAGTAGTGATTTCTGGAAATTTTCGAGTTTTTGACATAAAAGAATTCATAACTTTTGTAGATAAACATCTTTCACGGAGAGATGGTTAGCATTAGAACCTCCTCGTTCTTCGCTTTCAGAAAATATACAGCGTGTTTAAGATCCGTTCAAAAAAGTGCTTGGTGAAAGATGTGCCTAGTGATTTCTGGGAATTTTCGAGTTTTTAGGATTAAAAATTCCGTGACCACTGCAGATGAATAGCTGGTGCAAGGAAATAGTCAACATCGGAGCCGACTCGTCCTCCGCTTTCAAAATATATATAGCATGTCTGACAAGGAAACGATACTCGGTGTCCGCGGGCTTTTAAGATGATATGTATACCATTACAGTCGTCTTGGAACACTGATTCCGAATCTGACTTCTGTTTTTGCTAATCGCTTCAAAAATGTTATAATGGATCGCACGGAATGTGGATGCCCAGTGAAATATGGTTAGAGCGCCAACGCTAACGGTGCACTGTGGTCTAGTGGTTAGTGCGATAGCCCCATGAGCTGATCCAGTTGCAAGTTCGAATTCTTTTGTGTTTATCAGTTTTGCATTGCCTTAATTAACCTTCTTTCGCATCACAGAGCTAAGTGAACACCCTTACTCTTCAAAAAATGTGAAAATTCGGAAAAATGATAACTATTTGCGCTAAATTGTATCCAATGATCATAGCTCAAGTAAATTTTCTCGAACAAGCTTAATTGAGGTAATGCAAAAGTAAAAACACAAAAGTGTTTGAACCTACACATGCATCAACTTATAAGGCTATTGCACTAACCACTAGACCAGAAAGTGGCCGCGGTACAGGCCGTTTCAATGACCATATTTCCCTTAAGTAGCCAAACTTGGCTCGAAATTCTCCCATAACTTTATTCAGAGAAACGATTAGCAGAAACGGAAGACAAATTCGGAATCAGCGTTCGAAGACGAGTGTAATGGTATAAATCACGTTTTGAAAGGCCACGGACATTGAGTATCGTTCCCTTGTGAGATCCATTCAAAATAGTGCCTGGGTGAAGGGTGTGCATGGTGATTTTTGAAGATAATCGATTTTTTATCGTAAAAAAATTCATAACTTTTGTAGATGAACATCTTATACGCGGAGATAGTCACCATTGGAACCGCCTTGTCCTCCGCTTCCAGAAAATATATACTTTGCCTGGGTTCCGTAAAAAAAAGTGCCGGGTGAAGGGTGGGTGAGACTTTTATAATGGGAGTGCTCAAGTACAAGGTTTTTTACCATTGTAAAAAGGCGTCTACTTGAGCACTCCCATTATAAAAGTCTCACCCACCCTTCACCCGGCACTTTTTCTGATGGACCTCAGGCAAAGTATATATTTTCTGAAAGCAGAGGACGAGACGGTTCCAGCGGTGACCATCCCGGCGTACAAGATGTTCATCTGGAAAAGTTATGAGTTTTTCTATGTTAAAAACTCGAAAATATCCAGAAATCACTACCCACCTCTTCACCAGGCACTTTTTTAACAGACTCCAGGCAAACTATATATTCTCTAAAAGCGGAAGACAAGGTGGTTTTGAAAACATTCACCCTGCCGACGTTGCTGTTTATTTACAGAAATTACGAATTTCTTCTTTGAAAAAAAATTCATAAATGCTTAAAAATTGTCTAACTCTTTCCGAAACAAATGTTCTCGCATGCACATCATCTATGGTAATTCCAAAAACAGGCAGGCGATGTAAAAAAGGGAAAAGGAAATGTAAAAAAATACAAAATGTTGGTCAGAAATATAACTGTGTGCTAATGCAGCAGCGTAACGGTTCACATTTCAAAAAAAGACAAACAGTGATGGTAAAGAATTGGAAACTATAAACTTTGACTAGGAAAAATGATAGCTCTTCCTCCCCCCCCCCCCCCGTCAACATTTTATGATTCCTCTACCAAGTAAAACATCCTTCATCCTGAGGGGATGCGACCACTGTGACCCCCTTCACCCTGGAGGGGGTCATTCTCACCTTATCGCACCTGTGTTCTGGACTATTCGTCTACCGGTTTCTCTGAGAACTGCCTTCCTGCCTTCAAATGGCTAATACCAAAATTGAAGAAACGTTTGGAAGAAAATTTTAGAGGTTTACATAGGTGAATGAGACTTTTCAACACTGGAGCGCTCCAGAAGCTATAATATTTTTCCTTCGCAGCGATTTTTCAAGCTGTTTTGCACGTATTCTGACTGATTTGAAGGTGACGTTGTACTGTCGAAAATAAATTTTCTCTTTGTTTTTTTTTGCTTCAATACTGCGAAACTTTCATTTTTGATGAAGAAAAACTCAAGCAATAGGGCTATAAGTCTGCCTTATTGCTTAAGTTTTCATATCATTTTTTATTGCTTCATGTATATATACGTTTCGCAAAGTAACGTGCAAAAGTGTGAAGAAAAATTAAAAGAAAAAAATGGGACAGATACTACACAACCTAAAACTTCTTCCAGGTTTTGATTCATATCATCTAACAACTTCTGGAAATAAAAGGTCGCAGAAGACATTTCGCCTATTTCCGATAAGGACGTTTTGGCGGTGTTCTTCCGTTCTCTGAGTAAGATGAAAAAGGCTTCGAAACGAAAGCCATAATTAAAAAAGGGTACTTTTCCGTTATCCGGATCCGTTTTTCAAAAAGCTCTCATAAATTACGCCATTCAGTTTAAGAACAATTTTTCAAAGATTTCACGAGATCTGCCTCCTTGCCACGTGCCAAGAAAAAACTGACATATTTTGGTCCAGTTTGACATGTTTTTCAAACACCATTTCCGGTGAGGTAAAAGAGCACTTTTGTTCACCTAACTGTTTGACTATTCCTATAAGAGCCAAACAACTTGAAACTTATATTAGAACTTCTTACATATCACGATTTGGTACTTTCAACGATGATTCGATGTCTCTCTCATCAAACTTTGTCCTCCATTCGCCACCGCTTAGATGATGATAGCGCAGTTCTCTATTCCGGGCATGTCCAATCTGTATCTTGTTCCTTCATTATCGTTTTCAATAATGAACATTATTATTTAATGTTCATTTTTGAAATTGAAATTAAATAATAATGTTTATTTTTGAAATTGTTTGATCAAAAATGGGCATTATTGATTGAAAAACAAATTGAACTTACATACGTCACTAGGTAGGGGAATACAAACTCTTGGTAAAACCTGCTTAAACTGTTACATGCCAAACTTTTTCCACACGTGGCAGAAGGTTGACACCCTTAGGTAGCTGCCAGTTTGAAGGCATTGTCCAGCTGTCCAGATCAACTGAGGAGGGGGAGGGGATATTGGGATCATGACACAGTATAAGAGCATGGCTCCTGAAACGCAACAGTTCAAGTCCGACTGAAAAAGGTGGGATCTAAAGTGAAAAAGTCGCTTCGGAAAAAAGGGGCAGTGCTCCAATAACGCCGCTTGCCAAGTTTTGACGTGGCAATGCTCTAGGTCTACTGAAGTAACCACGTTAAAACTTGTCAAAGGGGCGGAATTAAAGTAACGCCCCTTGGAGCGAATTACTCACTTCAGATTCCACCTTTCTCAATCGGACTTGAACTGTTGCATTAGTCAGGAGCCATGCTCTCATAATGTGTCAAGATCCCAATGCGGATGTTGGCCTGAACAATCCCTTTAAGCGATTCACTGTTTCAGCAGCAGAACGCGCACAGAATTCAACGTCATTTGGCGTCACGTTAGGCGGAAATCAAAGCGGCATCCGCCGCAACGACTAGTTTTTTTATCTGCGAGCGTTTATCTTGTCGTCTATCTCGTTCTTGAAGCTCTGTTCATAATGATTCCCATGTTCTGAAACTGTTCCCGCACACTTCCCTCACAGTTCTCGCACTGTGATGGAACTGTTCCGGAACTGTGCTGCATGCATTGCAGCCGCCCCGTGTTTTGAACGGCGGGAGTTAGAGAATTTTGACCGCTCTCAACGTTTTTTCTTTCAGATTCCTCTCATTTTGGCCTTATTCCTCCACCCCTCTTCCCTTTTTGATCAGCAGAACTTTGAACTCGAAGCGGGGTTGAAGAATGAGCGCTTTTCTGCCCTGTGTATGCGACAAAACGTGTGTTCTTGTGCTCGTCCATTCTCTCTTCTCTATTTTTTAGATCAATTTCGCTTACTGGGGCAGAGGTCCCAAAAATGTCCCATGAACAGTTTCAATCTCTCTTAATGGATTTCAAATACCTCGAGAAACTTGTCAAGTCTTGCAAGTCTTGCAGTAACTAAAACAGCATTTTGTTTCATGTTTTGCTTGAAAGAACAATTCAACGAGAAGATTGTCACATTGCTGAAAGAGACAGCGAAAGAAAGCGAATGCATAAAAGGGGTTCTGATAAGGAAAGGATACTTGGTAACCGTGGCCATTCGTAACGATCTGTATATCAAAGAATCGCCTTTTGATGCTGGTTCGAATGCTATTTTCCATTTCTGCGAAACGATAAACTGCATGGAGTTATGATATTTTTCCATGAATAGATCGCGCTACTGCGGAGGGTCAAAACCAGCAACAAAATTTTTTTCCTTTTCAAATGCTGAATATGATTTAAATAGGTTTAACACAACAGTATTCCTTATAAAATTCTCTTCAAAAGCTCCAAACGGTAACTTAGAACAAACTTGGTGATTTTAACTCCCAAAAGTACACAAATTTTTCACAAAAAAGTTCATAACTTCCTTTAGAAGATCGTTTCGCAGGTATCGAGCAAAGATTTAGAATCAGCATTTCGAATTGCATCTTACGGTAAACAAATTCCAAAATCCACGGTCATCGAGTATACTTTCCTTGTAAGAGACGCTGTAATTACAAAGTTTTAAAGACACGGGAAAAAAGCGGAAAGAAAGATGAGGAAGAGGAAATGAGAAGCTATCAGCTGAAATACAATGCATCGCTAGAAATTTTGGCTGACAATACATGCATGTGCATCTGCATACCTCTAAATAGCTTCATGCGAAAATCAGAATTATGATTGCTGGATTTTTTTGCGAGAAAAGTCTTAGCGGATTCTTTAATGTAGACAATTTTAATGCTTGCTTTGGTAAAATACTGTGTACTTCGCAAATTTTGGAAAAAAAGCAGTGACTTGCTTATTTCCAAAATCTTGCGAGGCTTTTCAAAACGAAAAACATAATTGCTTCCAAAATTTCACACCCGTATTCTACCTGTTGACATAGTAAAAACCTTTCTCCAAACATTCGTCTAGATTTTGGATGTTTGAAAAAAAAACAAAACTACATGTTGGGAGTCGAAATTGAAAAACTAGTTTTCTGGATAGCTTGTGTGCAAAAGTCACAGTTAGACGAAATCGTTTTACACGTCAAAAGGCTCTATGTTAGTATCCCATACCAATTACGGCAAACGAAACAGGAGAATTTAGAAAAAAACTGTTTTCACATAAATGTTTTTTCCCCGTAGTCCATTTATTTTTTGGTTTGATTGAAACTTTGTCAGTGTTATACATTTGTAGATGTTTTGGAGGATACCCCATTAGGGCGTGGACGTACGTACAAAGGAAAGGAGCTTACTCTGGAGGTCCCTACTATGTGTCGATAACGAGTGATTTCCATTGAATGTGCTCTTCAAAACTCTTCAGAATTGCTGTGAACCATACCCATTCCACCCATGTGATTATCACTTCGTCAGTCATATTATGGCAAATGCGAAGGTACACCAACAAAACCGGAATGCCTTTCATTTTCACCGCGTCAGTTAGGCTATTCGACACTTTATTATAAAGACAAGACTTGCGGTAAATTTTTTGTAAAGTTATCGCAACCTTGTTTTCAATACAGGCACCGTTCAGCGTCTCAGGCATACCACTTTCTCCGCTAGAAGCGAACTGGCGATACAAGAGCAGATTATGACCTATGGACCTGTTCAAGGCAGTTTCATCGTCTACGATGATTTTTACTGCTAAGGAGAGGGGTCTATGTGGTATGTTGTAGTAGATAACTAAAAGTACGCAATCTTGGAGCCTTCCTTTTAGCAAAAGAGTAGATGCCAGTGGCTACTATTGCTTATAATAAGCTTCTTTTTCTGATCATTGAGTGGAACGATTTAACCCATTTAGCGGGAAAAATTCTAGGAATTCAGCATGCACATTTTCAATGGTTGTCGAACTGTATTTTGTTTCCAACTTGCGTAAACTGGATGAGGATTTGTGCAAGAACTTCATTTTGGCAGAACTTTGTGATCTGCACAAGTCTATGCGACAAATATGCCTAATCAGTAGTGCTTTTCATTCTGTATGACATACGCAACAACGCGAAGACTATTGTAAATTCATCAGGACTTACAATAAAGCGCGTGTCTGTCTGTTTGTATAATAAAGCGCGTGTCTGTCTGTTTGTCTGTGTGTGTTATATTTGTCTGTTACAAAATTCATAGAGCGTGTTGTAGGCAAGGGAGCTGAAATTTTGGTCGTAGCACCCTATCAGCATGTAGATCAAAAGTGCAAAAGCACAAGCTGGTCCGATAATTGGGATTTTTAAATCTGCGCGTCGAACGGGTCCACGCAGCTTTTGGCACGCAAAACCAGGTGGCTAATTCGACTTTTTGCGAAGTCATGATTTGCCTGACAAGTAAATCTGGACTGGATGAGCGATTTGTGCAAGTTCTTTTTTTAGAACTTGGTGATCTGCACAAGTCTATGCGGCAAATATGCCTGATCAGTAGTACTTACATATGCAACAATGCAAAGACTATTGCAAATTCGTGTTATATAAAGTTAACACATGTGTGATTTCGGATAAACATGAAATATCAGGAAAAAGGGAGGTCATGCTGTCAAAATTTTTGGATGGGGAGTTGAAAATGGCACTAAATACTGGATCTGTTCGAACTCCTGGAGTTCGGACTAAGGCGAGCTCGGTCCGCTTGTACAACTATTATTTCATGAACCCTCCAAACTAATGCAATGCTTCTTTTAGACGAATTCAGAATACTCCGTCCAACCATGCAACATTGAATCTAAAGTCGTCGTCGGACTTATGCAAGTCTGAACTAAAGCAATAAAAATGTATCAATAATATGAATTAATGATTAGGTACTGTTTGTATTAATATGTAAGAAAGGTACATGGTTTTATTTGGCTTAGGAATTTCTTGTTTGGCAACTTCTCCAGTGCTAGTTTATCAAATCGAATGAATGCCACATGCATAAAACAAGTCTTCTTTGCTTTCTCCCTGGACTTACGTATCTAAACAAGCAGTTTTCGCTTTAATAAAATTCAGTAGTGAGGTACACAAGAAGCATTGCCAAGTAATGTCAATTGCTTTATTATCTTACACATCTTACAAGTCAGCTTCTTACTGTCCTATTACCGTATCCCTACAGTGTGTCAAGAGACGCTGAGAAATGTGATCGAAGTGACTAGTCACCCAACTAATCAATCCTAAAATTTTGTGAAAATTGATTTCTTAAAGTTCACTCACGTACTTGACCAACTCTTACATTTTCATAAATAACACACGCTTCGACAAGCTGAAACAGACAATTGCTCTAGTGGAGTTCGTCTAGTTTGAAGCGAGATATGGAAATGCGACGCAATATTACGAACTGCATACACTGTTCAAGCGACAGTCAATATATCTTTTCCCAAGAATTCGTTTGCATATCTTTAGCTACCATTCTGTAGAGCTGCCCTCAACTTAGTTTTTAGTATGGAGCGATTCACCGATCGCTCTTCATTACTGTAGGATTATCGTAGAAACTTCAAGAAGGGTTTTGAGCCATTGAGGACCCTATTCCGTCAGAAAGCAAACTAAACAGTTTGAAAACTTCTAAACTAGGCTAGTTCCGAGGCGCTAAGACTAAATATGAGTTTGCCTTCAAGTAATGGTTCCTCCATAAGTTATGCCGGTGAGCCGCAATAGCGTTTTTGAAATGCTTCCTAAGATCGTGAATACATCATTAAAGAGCTTTTCAAACTCGTAAGAAGTGAGTAATGAAATCAGCAAGCGGGAAAACAAGCGCCGAAAACCCGTTGCACCTGTTTTCAAATTTTTTGGAAACTTTTTTTGAAACGCAAGATCCACAGCGACACTGTAGCTCAGTATTCCTACCGTAATCTTGCAGTCTTCTTCTTCTTCTTCTTCTTGTTTATCTTCGCCATTGTCCCGCGGGTGCAGGGTCGGCGGTGGTGCATTTTTGCTACCATTTGACTCGATCAGCTGCTTCTTGTGGTTTGAGCTTTGCAATGTGCAGGTCGTTTCGAATGGTGTCCAACCAGCGTTGCTTCGGACGGCCACGTGGTCTCTTCCCCTGTGGATCTAGACGAAGTGCTGTTTTTGCTACTGTGTTATCTTCACTTCCTGAAACGTGACCATACCATCGTAATCTGGCACCTCGCATCTTATCCGCGATAGGTGCAACTCCGAAAATATGTCGTACATCATCATTCGTGACGCATTCTTCTCTTTAGGCGAAGTATCCATCTTATCATTCGCGTCTCCATCGTGCTCAGGATCTCCTCGTGTTTTCTGGTTGCTGGCCAACATTCGGCTCCATATAGTGCGACTGGCCTCACCACAGTCCGATACACTTTCGACTTGAGATACAACGGAATTCGTCGGTCGCAGAGTAATCCTGTTACTTGCCGCCATTTTAGCCACGCCGCGTTCGTCCTAGCACGAGCATCAGTGATCGTGTCGCAATCCGACGTCACTCGGGAGCCCAGGTATTTGAATATCGTGACCTTCTTTAGCGCTGCCCATTGATGCTGATTGTGCCATCGGTTTGCTCTTCGCATTCCAGCTACTCGGTCTTTGCTACGCTCAGTCGTAGGCCATATTCCGCTAATCGTGTCTTCCATCTCACAGTCGCCTCTTCCAGCTCTTGTCTCGATCCGCTTGCTAGCACGACGTCGTCTGCGTAAAGGAGCGTCCACGGATGCGGCAGCTGAATGTTTTTGGTCACCGTGTCCATGCACAGTATAAAGAGAAGCGGTGATAGAGCCGATCCTTGGTGTACTCTGACTTGGATTGGGAATGGCGTTGACGTTCCCACTGCACACTATGGCGCCCGTCGTGTTCGTATAGAGGAGTTTGATCCAGCGAACGTACTCTACTCTTCTGGGGCGTCGTGTTGTCTCAGCGCATACCAGGTCAGCCCGTGTGGTATCCGATCAAATGCCTTTTCTAAATTCAGGAATGCGAAATGAATCGGGATCCGTTTTTCCAAATGCCTTTCCATTAGCAATCGTACTGCGTGGATGGGTTGATGGTGCCAGATCCTTTTACAAAGCCGCACTGATTCGGGGTGACCTACACTATACTTCGAATGCGTGCGTCGATGACTCGTTCGAAGATCTTCATCGTGTGGCATAGCAAGCGTATTGGTCGATATGTTGAACAGTCGCTGACGTCGCCCTTTTCCTTCCAGATAGGGACTGTAACACTCGTAGTCCAGATTCGCCGCAACTGTCCGTCGACGATAATGCGATGCGGTTAAAGAGCGATGTGAGATATGCCGCTCCACGCTGCCCCATCATCTTCCACACTTCAGCAGGTATGTCGTCGGGTCCCGGAGCTTTTCCGCTAGACATCTTCATCACTGCTTGCACAACTTCTGCTTCCTCGATCCGAAATACCGGTCCAAATGTGGGGGCTCCTTGCGGTACTAACGGGTGCGGGAACTCCTCATTGAATAGCCCTTTGTAGTATTCACTCTACCGCTTGAGTATTGCCCTCGGCTTTGTCAGGAGGTTGCCCTCTGCGTCTCTAATGTGCATGACGTGGTCGATGTCCTGCCCTCGTTTGAGTGTGAGCGCTGCCAGGCTTTGAAGCCTTCTTTCTTCTCCTTGATCACTTGCTGGACTGACTCAGACCACCACCAGATTTGCTTGTCTACAAACCGGCGTCCTGGCTTGGTGGTTCCTAAGATTGTCTCGGCCCTCGATCGTATCTGCGAAGTAATCCGATTCCACTGCTCTTCAATCGACTCCTTATCATCCGTCGACACCCTCAGATCGTTAAAAGCATCTCTGAGTTGCTGGCGATGTTCGGGAAGCTTCCACCATTTGATCCTCTTTGTGGTCGTCCTTCTGGCTCGTGAATGTAAGTGGATGTTCAGTCGAAGATCCAATACGAGCAACCGGTGATGTGGCGCAAATGCATGTGTCGCCGTGGGTATAACCTTCGCGTTCATTACCATCGGCAAATGGCATCGGCGCAGCATCCAGTAGTCGTTCTGAGTTGAGCGGTCTCCACTCGCGTACGTGATCAAATGTGACTCCCGCTTCTTGAAAAACTAGCTGGCTTACCCGGCTCCGCCCGGCCCTGTCAAAAATGATAAAGGTTCCATTTCTATCTCTGTACACTTTTACCTGTGCACATTTCTACATGCAATTCCCTATTCCCGCTGTGTGAGTGATCAGTATGCTCACCTACCTCTCACCAACCCCTCCCCCCCGTAGCTTAAACTTTGCAAAAAAACCAATGAAATTGATAAAAGTAAGCGTAATTCTGAAAACCGATGGCCTTATTCGGCTATCCGGGCCCTAAAATGCTTTTGTGGTGGGTCTTGCTCAAACTCGGTATGTGGGGGTTAGTCAAGCCGCTGATGACAAATTAAGTAGTCATTTCGCGTGGCAGCGGGTAAAAATCATGAATCTGCCTGAAACCCTGGCTGCGAAATACCTAAATTGCCAGAATAACGGCAAATTCCTGTGGCATAAAAATTTCATACGACCGTAATGCTTTCCTTATTGGACCACTGCCGCGTGCGATACACCCTTCGGCGGCTTTTGCCTAAGCAAAAACGGGGAGAGGGAGATTTGCCGCGTGCGTTACGCGTTGGAACAGGTTATCAGTTTCCTTATAGGACCACTGCCCCGCGCGATACACCCTTCGGCGGCTTTTGCCTAAGCAAAAAAAGGGAAGGGAGATTTGCCGCGTGCGTTACGCGTTGGGACAGATTATCAGGATGGCGCTGGAGACCGCCATGCAAAACAACCGTTTCCCCACTTCGTGAATATCTGGGATCTAAATTGGCCCGAAAGCGAAAAAATGTCCATTCAAACCCTGCAACTCACCATAACTTCACTAAGGCGTTTTGACAGCGAGCAAGCATCATATTCATAAGCGATATACTAGTGAACCGTTGCAGGTAAGGTTTTGAGGAAATCTGGAACTTCGACCCATCTACACTCACCGTAACCCAAGAAAATGCACTATCCTGCGAAATCAGCATGATAATCATGTTCAGCGCGCTAAATGACCACCCTGGACGGAGTTCAAAGCAAATCTGTGTTTTCGACCCCATGCCATATAACCACCACTACTCTATGAAAAGCTCCCAATATGCAGAGAGAGATGATATTCGTATAGCATGTCGAATAGTCATATGGATCGAGCTCCAGCCGAATTCTTGATTTTGACTTCCTATCGTACACCTATCGTAACCACACGGCAAGGCGTTCTGCGGAGAAAGTGTGATATCTGTAATCAGCATGTAAGATAACCTTTATACACGAATGAGCAAGCTCTACGACAAAAAAAATTTGGGGCCCGGATAGCCGAATAGCGCCAATCTAATATCGAACTCGTAATCAGCATGCTCGATTATTTCCCTGTGCAAACTCCCGCAGCCCAAGCTTTGCAAAAAAATCGATAACGATAAAAATAATGGACGATTTCAAAAGCTAATATTGTAATCGTAATCAGCATGCTCGATTCCCCACTGTGCAAACTTCCGGCCCCGTGGGTCAAACTTTACAAAAAAATCGATAAAATCGATAAAAGTAGTCGATAATCCTAAAAACTAATATTGTATTCGGAATCCCCATGCTCGATTACCCCTATGCCAACTCCCAGCCCCATAGGTGAACTCTGCAAAAAAATCGGTAGAAATCGATAAAATCGATATCGATCGACGACGAAAAGTAGCCTATGACACCCGCCCTGCCCCGAAGTGTATGTGTGCCAAGTTTGGTCCGGATCGGTTCAGAAATGGAGTTTTCTATTCGGAACATACGTACATACAGACATACATACATACATACATACAAACAGACATTCAGCTTTATATAAAAGATGTGTTCGCTATCGCCAAGTCGTGTGCTTGTGCGGCTTCCAGGATGCGTTCTCCATCTTCATTCCTCTGACCGTATCCGTTTCCACCATGGTATCTCTTGAATCCATCGTGTTCCTGGCCAACGTGCCCATTAAGATCGCCTCCTACGAAGATGTAGTCTACAGCGTCAAATGTCCTTAGCAGGATGTCGAAGTCCCTCCAAAACACGTCCTTCTCGGCTTCGGTACATGCGGATTGCGGGGCATGACACGAGACTATTCGAAGCGTGGCATCATCTGCTTCTTCATCGCCATCAATCTATCGGAAATGCGCGTCACTTCGGTCACTAATTCGCGGTATCTACCGCTGACGATGATCGCGACTCCGTTCTGGCGTCTGCTATCTCCCGTGTAGTATAAGCGATATCCGTCGCCGATAACCTTACCCTGCCTCCCTTTCTAATTCGTTTCCTGTACACATGCGATGTCGATGTGTCGCTCCTTCAGCCTATCACATAGCTCCCGGCTGCGGCTCGTCAGCGTTCCTACATTAATCCCTCGCTAGTCGGATTTCTTGAACTCGCTTCTTTGGCCTGCCTCGTCCGGGGGCAGGTAGCCCTAGCTCGCCATGCGGGCAATGACGCGCGTCACCTCCGGGGGACGCCCTAGCAGCTTGACGAAAATCCTTAATAGTCCGATGCATGTGACACGACTGGTTCGTACAGTCCCCGGCGCGTCGCTCCGCCTGACGGGACAGTGCCCTCGTCGTTTGCCAGGGTTGATCCCCGTTGCCAGTCGGCACCGCGAGGAGGTGACGATGGGACTTTGCCGGCCTCCTACCGTAATCTTGCAGTAAAGAGAAACCAATTGGTGGTTCTCTCCAATTGTTAAATTCAAGTTGAAGCGGGTTCTACAAAATGGCACCATGAAATAGGCGAAAGACTTCTTGGGAAGAGAGATATTAACAGTGTATACATACTTTGTGACACCCTGCATAAGAGGTTAAAGTATTTTACTACAATCGTCGTATTTGTAAAATACGACGTGCAACTTCACTCATGAGTTCATACCTACATGATGTTAATATTGTGGTAACAACGAATACAAGCGTATAGCTTATTAAATTTTGCACTTATAATTGCTATGCCAAGAAAATTTTCGTAACTATTGTTGACTTCATCTCCCATTATGGTCTGCCGAATCATCATGGCGTGTGGATGACCCTGGGCGTCGAACTGCAATGTACAGCCAAGCGTATACTTGGTAGGATCTCTCGACCTGCGGAGGAGTCGACATTTCCAGTTTTGGCTGGATGCTCAGCTAAAAGCGCACAGGCTAAATCTCCCACCGTCCGGATCCTCTGTTCGCCATTCGTTCCCCACTCCAGACCCGGGGTTAGCGATCGCCCCTTGAAAAATAAGAGTAGGCTCAACAAGTCGGTTCTTATCCGATCTCGACAAGTCGGGCTCCGCTGCCCGACTGCCGTGCCCGACACGGCCAAACTTACCAGATCGGACCATTTCTCCAAAAGGCAGGAGCGGGATTATCAGTTTGGCTTCGTGTATCGCGGGCGTCAGTGCCCGCGCCTATACGGGTTGTTACCTGTACAAGAACCTCCTTGCTATATAGGAGATTGATAATTACCGCCCCAGGTGGTGGCAAGAACGATGTCACATCCTCAAAGAGGCGCCTTTTGGGTCAGAAAACGACGTCTGCCCGGACGGCACATCTCCCATACGGCATATCGTCATCACCACACGGTCTGGTCCGCACCTACAAAAGGAAACTTTTCGAAAACGCCGATTTCCATGCTCTTCTCGGCAGGAAACATCGCTCATCGCTCTGCAGGAAACGAAGTCCAGGAAGAAAGACGTGCGACGGATGAGTAATGGAACCCCATTCGTCGTGAGGAAATTTCATCACGAAACATTAGAAACGTTGACTTCTAAGCGAGAGAGATTAACTCCAAATTAACCCCTACTAACTCCAAGGTTTTAGTATATCAAATTGTTACAGATGATTTTGACGATTATCAAAACAAATTTATTAAGAAGTCGAAAAATAATTTTTTTTGCTGATGATGTTGTGATGTGTGATTGTGTCGTTCTTTAGCACTGTATTTGACAATGTTATGGGGGGGGGGTCTGCCATATCTATCCTATTCGCTTTATTTACAGTGGCTTGCAGATCGCAAAGGTAGTGGTTTCTTTATTTTTGTCGATTGAGATAAAGTTGTCTCTGATTTTAGGCCGAAATGGCAGTAATTCTCGCAAAACACGCAAGAAGAACAGGACTCAAAAAAGCCATGCAACTTCGGATATTTGTCTTGTTTCTATGGCCCGCTGTTGTTTACGAATCTGTAAACGTCAGCTTCACTTTATTGGAATTTTTTTTCGCTAAAACGAAACTTTTACTTTCCCGTTTCAACAGAAAACGAGAAATGGATTGGTTATTGATAACACATGCTAATTTCCTAGCTGAGAGTTTATATTTTTCAAATTATTCCAATTTTGTTACTCTGAAAGAGCTTCTTTAAATAACACAAGAGATTCAATCAAAAGATCTTCTCACGGGCGTAGATGCTCAGTCACGAACTACCAATTTCCGCTCTAGTTTTCTAAATTAAAATTTTCTAGAGTTGTCTTTCTAGTTGATTGACAATTTGTATTACAGATTCCGAAAATCTTCGAATAGAACTCTGGAACAATAGATGAAGTGTTGGAGGAGGATACTAATGCAAAACTCGATTCTGTTCTATTTGATTTGTATCACAAGCTACACTTATGATTGCCCGTGCCAGCACTATGCTAGCACCGTGCCGAAATGTCGACCAATTAATATGGGGTTCATGCATGTGGTGCACGGCGCAGCATTGATCGATTAAGTTCCGGCACTGCGCTGGCACAACGCTGACACATCCGTAGCTGTCCATAATTGACATATTTTATGTAGGAAACGCAAAAAAAAACAACTCGTCTCACCGGATAGTCCAAACAGTCTTTATAAGAAAAGTAGCCCTCACTTTCTCATCATTCATTGCTCAGCTATGTCTGCTACGGCTTCCAATGAAGTGAAATTGTACAATGTTTTCTAGAATGGCGCGAAAAATCTTTTTGACACTTTAGGTAGCCAAAGATCTCAAGGGCAAAGGTAGCATACTTCACCTCGTTGTAGCTGGTAAACGTTGATTCTTAGGAAATCGCGTTGAAAATTTTTTAATTGTAAAGTACTTTTTAGCCTTGCTCCCTAGGGCAGTGAAGGCGAATGGTTTTTTCAAAGAAAATTGAAAAGGAGCATTTGTTGGCAATGCTGAAGGAAGCCTTGGCTATCGCGAAATGACGCTACCAAGAAATGGGTTACCAGACTTCAACATAGTTGATACGCTTGGAATGGTTGAGTATGTGAGTTTACACACAGCGTTCAAGATCTTACGACTCATTCGACCAGCTGAGTGAAATTGCAGCCGTGCTAATTATTGAAAAAGCGATTGTTTACTACTTTTGCTAACAATAAACGCATGAACGGAAAAGAACAAACACAGCTTAACAGAAATGCGCAATTTGTAGCATGTGATTCGAGAAATACCGCGCGGGATGTGCAACGCACTTATTGCTACAAATGATTCGCTTATACATTACTTGGAACTGAGCTTTCTCACTATAGAATGATATGTTAGCTGCATGTACCCATTAATTCAACTGGCTTGGAGGCTGGAAGGCAAGGCTTCGTGACTTAATTGAGGCTAGATAATGATCGGAGAGTACGCGCGCGAGAAAGACGCAGGGTGTGTAGCGGCGCGAGCGGCCAATAAGGCCCCGCCTTCCAGCAGCCAAGTGAAACAAATGTTACTATAAATTTTTGCATGATATAAACCAATATTTGACCTCCCCTCTTCCCTCCCCCCCCCCTGCGGCCAGTTTCTCCACTTTTGGTGAAAATTTTAGATAAAGGCGTGTAAAGGACTGATATCACCTTATGAGTTTTAACAAAGCAAATCCCTGAGGAACCAAGATTGCTTTTGAATGTCTGTCCTCTGTAACGCAAGTGAAATCGTCCTTCATACGTCTGGGCCAATTTTAACCCGCCTGATTGCTATTCGGTGCTGCACAAATGTTCTAGAAAAAAAGCAATTAAGACGTCGTTCAGAGCGCTTGATGACCTCAATGCAACATTTTATTCCAACAGGCATTTACAGGAATTCGTCCCTGTTACAACAAATCCATTGAAAAATGTTAAGGTGACATTTGAACGCAACGTAATTAAACATCCTTCTGAGCACGAACTCCAGATAAAGTCATCGCAAAACTGAACATTCTCGCTCAAGAAGTTGACGTCTTCTGACAACGAGAATTAGGAAATGTACAAGTTTCACTTTCACTTCACTTTCACTTTCTCTCTATTATGCGTATGCTATTTTCCAAATTTCATTAGAACGAAAGGCTTCACCCTGCATAAATCGAATTTGAAAAGGAAATTCACTGAGGAAGAAAATTGAGGAAAGTTATCATATGATGTTATTAGCCTGCTACATGAATCTTGCACCAAAAAGATTGAGAATTCACATTCTTTTCCAACATTATAAAAGCTTTTACCTTGATATGCATATGATAAAGAAAATTTTGCGCTTTTTGAGGGTACTCAAAGCGGTCCATATTACTGCTATTTCGCCATGATACGAGCCATAAAGAAAAGTAATAAAAAGTTTTTTTTTGGATTTCGCTCGCTTAAATTACTAAAACGTCTACTGAATTTCGATTTTGACTTTGCATATGGTTTTATGACCTGCTTTTCCTTTCTGATCGTAAGGGAGATTCCTGCTAATTAGACTTCTACGAATAGTCATGATTTTCAATTTACATTTAACTTTTTGCTGACAACTCGAAAAACTCTCTAATAATTATGATACGATACGACTTTTGATGCCTTACCTTATATCTTACAAAAAGTGTATGTTGTGCTTTGAATAAATTGTTCGAACACTTTCTAAACGAATTTTTCATATTCTATTCACCATGATCGTCATGAGGCTGCCTAAAGTTGCCCGTGCCAGCGCTTTACCGAAATGCTGAGCTGAAAATGCGCTGGAAGGAAGCTGGCATAGCGTCGGCACAAGGGCCTCTGCAAGCTGGTCCACTAAATAGCAATCGCGGTATTGAGTGGATCATATCCACAAAAAGGAGACAGACATGATGAAGAAATGACGCTCCGTGGTCAAATTTGCTTACTATAGGGGCCTGCAGAATCGCGAGAGTCGGACGTGCGTACAGCCATTGCACCGCGCACGTCAGATGTGCGTCCGACGACTCAGGTAGGTGCCAGACTTAACCTGTTGAACAGGTTCACTCGGTTACCACCTTTGCTGTTGGACAGTGTAGTGATCTTACCTATGAATCGAACGAACCGGCTGAAGCAGATAAGTCTGGCACCTGCCTTAGTGACCAACTTCGCATCATGATAGCTATTTATGCTGCAGCCGAATATGTGTAGTTCTATATATCTTAGGTTGCATCCAGAGTTGAATGTGCCAAGCTCCCTGTCAGGGTAATTCCAATACCGTGCCAGCGCCGTGCCCGAGCATTGATTATTGTAAATGGACTGCATTTAGGTGAATGGAGACGCTGAGACAGCGCCAGCGCGCGAGCATTCCTGCACGACCTCTCACAGCAAATTTATGGTGGTAGAGAAGTAGAGCTTATGTAAAATATAGAATGCTAGGCAGTTAATACATTCACGACAGGGCCGATTTTTCGATGGCTGCCATCTCGAACCGCAGCTTATTTCGCAATACTGAATTTGCGTAATATTTTCGGGTCACTTATGGGTCGTCCTCTGGTCATCTCTTGGAATCTTCTGGGAAGATGTATACAGAAGTTTGCTCAATTTGCCCAAAAAGGTCAGTCGTAAACTAGCAAAATCGAAAACTTCAGGAAGCATACGATCCACCGGTGGGCCATGCTGTCCGAAATGGTAGGACCATGCGACCCATCGGTGGGCCATAACGACGCGAATATGTTAAAAAGAGATTTTAGCCTGAAGAAGATTAGCTGTTAAAACATGTTCCTGTGCTTGTGTAAGTTGTTTGCGTCAAATTTGAAAATTCTCTTTGTGGAAAGCGGCCCGATCTTCACAACACATGAAAAAAATCATAAAATCAGGAACGACTTCCTAATCCCTTTTTTCCAAGTGTAAGTAGCATCAACTTAGGCTTCAATAAAGTGAATTAGTAATCCTGTGGATTACCTAATCTTCGGCCTTTGTGTTCGTTTCCTTTGAGATTCACGCTGAAATTGCTTCCTTTTTGTCAAACGTGAGTTGTTTTGGCTACATATGTTTTTGTATAATCTGCAAACTTGCCTCAATTCCTATTTACAGTGTTTTCTTACTGAGGCTATAATTTACTTGAATTGTTTTGAAAAACATTGCTTGCAACTAATGGCAAACAAAATCTGCACAAACAAGATACTGTCGACTTTTATTAGGTTGGTCCAAAAGTTCGGACCTATCATTAATCATTCAGAATAATGATAGACTGACATGTTGTGAGTAGGTTAGTAAGCCAATCGAGGTTAGTAGATTTATTAGTAAGTGGCGGCCTAACGTTTCGAACTATTCTTTTTCTTCAGAGGCTTAAAGTGGTAGGAGATTTATGATTTAATGTCTATCCCACCAAAAACCTCCTCCATCCCCGGCTAGCCTCGATTTGCCCCAGAATGCTACAAACCAAAATCTTACAACGTGAAAGAAGAACTAACTTCCTCCACCACCGGCGCGCAGATGTTGAAAGCGGCCGTGCTTCAGTGCCACTGATACCAATGAAAAATACACTGTAAACCATATTCAAACTAATCAGTGACCTTCTTTAACTCACGTAACGTCACGAATAGCATAAAGTCATTTGTGATTGACATACACTCATTTCGGCTGTTCATGCTAGGATTTCTAGCGAAAATCCAGAAAGCCTCGAGAGCCTTTCTAACGGCAGTATCGTATTCGTATGCGAGTACTACACATCTGATCTGTAAGTCCTTACCACCGTGAACTTTATCTTTATATTTACCAAGAGGAGTGGTAAGGCTTTCCTACCTGAAGTGTTCTAAAGTGTTCGTCGCAGAATTTTTTCTTACTTTGGTAAAGACGTATTTTAGTATATATTCTCAATAGTAAAGCTGTTTAGGAATTGCTTCGCAGGGCAAGAAAGAAAGTGCATTTAAGGCCCGTATGCACGTACATCCCCGCGGGGAGGGGAGGGGATCTGAGAGGGGAAGCGTCATATCTCGCTAGTCTACATATCTTTCTCCTTCTTTCTCTATCTTGCTTATGGTTTCTCATACACTAATACCTGCGCCTAACGGATGCCAGGTTACTGCCATACAAGATTAGATATTCACTATTTCGTCTGATCCCCTGGAGATCCCCAGGGGATTACCCCACATTTTCAAAGTCATTTACCTTCCTGAAAAAACAATGAAAACGCTGCAGAATTGTACTGAAGAAATATTACGATACTGCTGAGCATGTTTTCGAAAGAAGAAATGGAATGAAAATTTTGATTTTTTTCGGTAATCCCTGGCTCGCGAGCAGCGGTTCATTGAAAATTTTCATATCTTGAGATTTCACTCATTTCTACTATAAATATGTTTAGCAGTGCTGTATTATATCCTCAGTACAATTTTTGAGCACTTTCATTAGGTTTTCAGGAAGATAAATGTCTTTGAAAATGTGATGTGATCCCCTGGGGATCCCCAGGGGATCACAGGTAATAGTGAATATCTAATCTTGTATGGCAGTAACCTGGCATCCGTTATGCGCAAGTATCAGTGTATGAGAACCTTTAAAAGCAAGACAGAGAAAGAAGAAGAAAGATACATAGACTAGCGAGATATGACGTTTCCCCTCTCAGATCCCCTCCCTTCCCCGCAGGGATGTACGTGCATACGGGCCTAAGAATCTCCATTTGATGTTGATGGTAACAATTACCTATTACCTATTTATGCTCTTTAGCACAACAAGTTATACACTCGCGTCTTCTCGCACGAGTAGCCGTTTGAGGATTTAGAAAGTTGGCGAGTCTAGGCCTTGGCCTTGAGGTCCCCCCTTCCTTCACGCCCAGGGTCCCTGGAGGATTTATCCGCCTGGGTAAAGTTGACATCGCCCTGGTGTAAATATTAGCCTTATTCGCGTCTAGGTTTGGGCGTAGGATCTTGACAAAGAACCCTCGCCTTCCTAAGAAGGAGAACGACGCAAGAGCAAACGTTACATCTCGTGTTGGTGTTTTGGTTTTCAAGAACTTGGTTTCGAGAATTTTTTGTGCAGGTTTTTTGGCACACTTTTCGTGTAGACAATAAAATAAATAAATAAATAAATACATGCTCTTCTTGAACACGTTTGGAATAGCGCTTCTACTCAACCCCTTGAAAGCAAATCCGTAATAGATTGTTGCCAAAATGCTAGACATAAAGGACATCGGCGGGTGCACTCATCTGCTACGAATTACCCAATTTCCGTTGCTCATGGTTGCATTGCAGCTTAATTAATGGAAAGTAGCTAAGATGAGCAAAAAAGCAAAGCAGTTGTCTGCATCGATGCTGCAGTTAGCTATTCGTGGCCAGCTGAGCTTGAAAATTTGATGCAAATCATTGCAGTAAAGGGTTTTTACAATGACGATTTGGGGTACATAGTGAGCAGATTTCCAAGTAAAAGAGGTCTATAAAATGTGAGAGTATGCAAACCGTTTCTTCAAAATTCTTGACAATAATTGTGGTGGATCGGGATAATAAAAGTCTTTCGCATGTGATTTTTTTTCTAAAACTTCCGAAAGCGTAGCTGCTACGGAAAACACGTGGTTGACACTGGCTGTATACGGAGTTTGCCACATTTCAAGTTGAACTAGATATCGTGATCTTATATATAAAGGTGACCGTCTGTTTGTCTGTATGTACACATACACTTCGGAGTGGGGGCGGTTGCCATAGGCTACTTTTCGTCATCGATCGATATCGATTTTTCCGATTTTATTGATTTTTTGCAAAGTTTGAGCTACAGGGCTGGAAGTTGGCACAGGGGAATAAGTGAGCACGGCGATTCCGAATACAATATTAGTTTTTAAAATTATCGATTATTTTTATCGATTTTATCGATTTTTCAGAATTTGAGCTGAAGGGCTGGGAGTTGGCACAGGGGGGAGGAGTAAATGGGCATGCTGATTTCGATAACGACACAGTTAACGGAAAATGAAGCATAGAAGTGGGCACAGGGAAAGGCTGTATAGGGATAGGGATGGGACCTTTATTACAGTGTTTTGACAGGGCCGGGTGGAGCCGGGTAAGCCAGCTAGTAAAGTCTATATTTTACGCTTCTTGAGGCTTTTGGTAGGGATATAGTACATGCCTACAACTATGACATCTTGCTTTCTTGAACAATAAATATTTGGGGCACACTTGGGAAATACCTACTTGTACAAGTTGTCACGTAACTTACATGGGCTTCTTTCAACATTATCATTCGCTTTTTCATCGTTTTTTTTTTGTTGAAAATCGAGGGCTGACTAGGTTCTGAATTGCGATTTTGCCGGAAAGTTGGTTGTAAGCTGTAAAGTTCGCGCTCAATCATTGCGCAGTAGCATGAACCCGTTTCTTTTCACTGCAAGTAGCAGTTTTATAATTCAGAAGAAGATTTTCCGTTTTTCCGAGAAAGCTTGGCCAGTGTACGTGTAGGAAGCAGAAAGTTCTTTCGCAGGACCTTACAATCCTCAAAATTTTGGCTAAAAAGACCATCCAAGAAATTCTGATCAGCGCAAGTCCAAGAGATTTTGGAGATTTTGAAGCAACTTTCAACTTCTTATCATAATTGCTTCGTTCCTAAGTTCTGTCAACCGCTTTGTGGAATTATTTCGACAAGGCTTCATATAATCAAAGTTTTTATCTGCCATTCTATCAAAGTAAAGCCAAAGGTAGTGTTCATCCATCAGTCTCTCAGCATCGGTCTTTTTTAGCATTGGGGGGAATGTTCGAAAAGTGCCAGACGTATGGTTTCGCTTTACGATTGAGCATACTCATTTTCCGAGTTCTCAAATTTACAACCTGTGGGTAGGAGCTAGCCATAAGCCACCAGTTTCTAAGATATCCGCAGGTTTGTCAAGAAAGCGGAGAAATCAAACTTCATGATTACAGCTGAATGAATTCATCAGAATAAGCGATAGAGTTCAGTAAATTGTATTTCTGTGATACGAATACACCGTGGAATAAAGAATGTCGCCTTTTCAGGTTTTCGCGCTAAAATTAATATTTCTCAGGAAAAAGGGCATAATAAAGGCCAATTTTATGTTTGAAGCTTCAAAGGTTTGTGACAAACAACTGCATATATGGGAGGAGTCGACTACGGGGCGGAGTTTCCCATTTATCATTTTTAAATTTTTCTTGATTTCTAACCACGAGAAAGTGTGTCAAGAGTACAAATAAATAACCGCACGCGTCTGTTACATGCATAAGCAAATGAAGTTCGTAGGAATTTTTTTTTTAGGGCGAAAATTAATTTTTAACATTAAGAGTTGCCCTTATGTTTGGGCTTCTACAAATTGGCACCCCTCACATATTTTCTGAATTTTTGTTCTACTTTGCCATATAAAAACTACATTCTTTTCTTTATTCTATCCCCGCCAATCGTTCAACTTCGCTCTTTTCAAAACATCGCGATAAGATTACCTTTCCTATTACTCACTTTGTAGTTGTTCTGGGTACTATCCCATTTGCAAGAGTAGAATTTTGCCTTTTATGCACATAAGCAATGTAAAAGAAAGAAAATAAACTTTATTTTAGCTAAGTAGATTTTCTAACGAATTGAAACGATTTGAGATCGAAAAAAACCAGATCATCAGCGGTTTTGAACCAGTATGGGGTAAGATATGACTAGAGTTTTAAGGTGGAGGGGGGGGGAAGTTTGGCCGAAAACAAAAGAGAAGAGGGGGCGGGGGTGAGAAGGAAATTTCAAAGTAATAGGGTGATGGTGTAGAGTCTAGATGAACTATAACAGTCGGATTTGGTGATGGAATTCCTCTACTCCGACAAAGAAGCCCACATAAAATATGGGCAAGAGTGTCGCTGCTGCTGTCATACTGTAGCCGCACATACTATCATACTGTAGCGACTAGCAAAATAACCGTAGGAAGAGCTTTGAACACAAATTACAAAGCAACAAAGTGGTGCTAGAACGTGTGATTAGCTTGCAGATCTTACTGTAATCTTAATGTAGTGATGGGATGTGGTGAAATTGAAGCAAACATTGGGATGAATTGGAGTAACTCGTCCACAGCTCAGTAAAGTCGACGACGTGTAGCGCGTTCGTTGAGAATATGTGCGATTTCGGCGATTCGTTCACGCAGTTCTTGCTCGTCTTGTTCTTCTTGCAACGCTTCCAATACTGCTTCTTCGGGTACGATGATGTACTGTAATTTGAAAATCATCATACGATCATAGCTGGAAAAAATGGAAGACCCTTCTAAGGGGCGTGGCTCGCGCCAGAGTTTTTTTTCTAATTTATCTATAAATCAAACGTAATGTCCTATTTTTTGTGAATACTGTTTGGGAGGCTACTAAGCCATTGTGCAATTGGCGTCTCATATGATTCATTCATGGTCGAGAAATTCACCTTCGATATCCTGCCCAGACCGTACTTCCTGCCATACTAAGGAAGATGGACGATTACGGTTTGGGCAGTGTGGAGTCGAACGACTACGGTCAGGGTAAGTTTGGAGCCGAATTTCTCAGTTGTGATTGGATCCCATGAATTGTCGCTTGATCAATGTTTTAACTACGGCTTTTCAAGCGTATCTGCTCTACCTGGATTTGCCGTTGAGTCGCGATGAAGTGCAAGAAAAAAAGGCGTGCCATGACTCAAGCGCAAATTTTCCAGCACTAGTGCAATCTCTCCGAATCAGTAAAAAATCATTTCTACATACAAATATGTAAATAGAAGGTAATTGCATAATGTGCAACCAGCAGGTCCTTGGTAAAGTAGGGATTACGGTTTGGAGTAGAGTTTAGACTCAAGTTTCTTGTCTTGAATATATATTATGAGATGCCACTTGGGCTGTGGTTTAGTTAAGCTCCTCATCAATTTCCACATAAGAAATCCATATATTAAGCTTGCGAAAAATTTTTGAGAGGAGTAGGGTGGAGGGTTCGCTACTGCTATACAACTAGGCCAAATTCCTTACCTCCGGCTCATTATCCCGCTCGCGTCCATTTGCGGCTGATGCCCAATCCGCGGCCGATAATGACCTCCGATCCCTTGGATATGGCTCGAGTGCGGCGGCGGACGAGTCACGCAGATACTCGTCCGGAATTTCAATCACTTCGTACTGAGGCACAGACACGTATTCCGGTTCCACATATCGGCCAACCTCGTCCCTGACCATGTCCGCAAGTGCGGCCAACTCGCTGTCCGACAGCTCTGCAAATGAAACAAATCGAATTTCGCTCGTTTAGATTTCATTTAGGCGCGCTGGAGCAGAGCGCTGATAGTTTTTTGCCCAATTTGATTAACGTCCATTTGATATGCCAAAGGAAGAGTAATGAGATTACAGAGGACATTTAAAGCGAAAATAAATCAGCGCGATACGTCTATCATAGTGAAGAATTCGAGAATTTTCTCAGAAACAGTAGATTCGAAAAAAAAACAAAAACTACTTTTGTAGAGGAAAAGAGGATTTTCTAAATTTTGGATGGCCCAGCAGAAAAAAGTCTTTAATGAATTATGATCTTTTTCTAATAGATTTGTTTGGTGCTGACAAATAGTAAATGCAGCACTTTCGCTGCTATAATCAGCACTTGCGTCTACAAAACTGATACAGTAATCTTACAGTAGCACAAAAGAAAAACTATTGTATGCTTTTGCGCAGACGTGATTCTGTTACTTACAAGGAGAGGATACTTAGTCGAAAGCACCAATCCAGATGAGACACATATTATCTTAAAGCTCCTTAAAACGCTGATTCCAAATCTGTAGTTTTTAGCAGCGGAGCCGTTTTGTACAAGGGTTACGAGGGGTGTTTCCTTTTGAGGTTGAGGCGCCCTCCAGTAGGTCTCCCCTTATCTATGAGCCGGCCTAGTGGTAAGTGCCTTGCTTGACAAAAAGAGTGTCAAGGTTTTACACCCCTCCGCATGCAACTTTATCGCAATTCTTGAGCTTTTAAATGGCTCTAGAGCCCTAAAGCCTGAAATTTCGGATGATATTGATGCTAATTGAAATTGGAAGTGTTGAAAAATCAAAGTAGTGCAAGTATTACTATCCTTAATGTAATCTTCATTCAAATTACTTACCACTGACCAGTTCCTACCAGTTAGTGCCAGTAGGGTAAGGGGAGATGGAGGGCGCCTCAACCTCAAAGAGAAACACCCCTCATAACTCCTTCTACAAAACCGCTCCGCTGTTATATGCTACAGATTTGGAATCAGCGTTTCAAGCGCTTTAAGATGATATGTGTCTCATCAGGATTCGTGCTTTCGACTAAGTATCCTCTCCTTGTTAGATGGCTTTACATGCTCAGAATCAGCTATATTTGATATGCTGCGTTTACAAGCTGTTACAGTAATCCTGCAGCACTGTTTTAGTTGAAACGAATTCACGCTGTTACGTTATGTACAAATTGCTACGGTGTCGTTACAGTTCTTACAGTCGAAGAATGGTTAGAGCTATTCCGATAAGCTGTTATAGTAATGCAGCAGTAGCGTTATATACAAGAAGGTGTACAATTTCAGTAAAACGCTTGAAGGTTCACTGTACATACTATTTGTCACGTTATGTTGTTGTTCAAATCGTTACAGTACCCCTACAGTAATCTTACAATTCAGAGAAGTGAGAGCTTTCGTGGTAAATTGTTGCAATAATCCGCATCGCTATACAGGGTGTCCGTAAAGTATGTATACACTGTTTGATCGTTAATATCTTTCTTCCCAAGAAGTCTTTTGCCTTGCTTAAGTACCGTTTTGTAGAGCTGGCTTCAACTTAGATTTGCAGTATGGAGCGAATCGCCGACCGCTCTTCGTTACTGTAGGATTACGGTAGAAACTTGAAACATGGTGTCAATGTGGAAAAAGCTGCCGTCTCAAAATTTTTAAAAAAAAATGTGAAAAATTGTGTAATAGGGTTTTTATGAACGCTGAGTTCAATACTCAACTATTCACAAGATTACGAAGCTTTCTAAGCGGTGTAACCGCACTTTTTAGGAACATTGAAAAAACGGCCGTTACCTCTTACTCTTCAATGAAACATCATAATAAGTTGGGAACTTTACAGTTAGAATCAGCAACTCTAATTAGCCTAGTGTTAAAGTTTTCAGGCTGTTTTCTTTCTTTTCTGAGATAACATATGGCCTTTCATGGCCCAAAACCCTCTTTGAAGTTTCTACCGTAATCCTACAGTAATGAAGAGAGATGGGTGATTCGTTCTATACTGCAAATCTAAGTTGAAGCCAGCTCTACAAAATGGTATCTAAAACAAGGCAAAAGACTTGTTGAGAAGAAAGATATTGACGATCAAACAGTGTATACATACTTTACGGACACCCTGTATTTCGAAAGAAGCATTTGAATAATGCTGTGCGGTTTACTGCGCTTTGGCACCTCAAGTTTTTTGTTTTACTAGTTTTTAAGTTCGTACAGTAACCCTACAGTCTACTATTTACGGACCCTGTTGACAAACAATTACAGTAATCCCACAGTAGCGTAATGTAATAACCAAAGTTTGGATTTTTCCTCAAATTTTGCTAAGAATTTGGTGCATTACATGTTACAAGCTGCTACAGTACCTTTACAGTAACTTTACAGTCCTTGCGAACTGCGTTGAAAAAACTGTTACACTAATTCTACACTAGTGACATTTGTAATAGTAAACAATTCAATTTTCTCCATGGCTCGGTCTACGATTTGGTACATTATGTCTTACAAGCTATTACAGTACCCCTACAGTAGCTCATAGTCACCAAATCATGAGACCTATCCCAATGCATAGTGGCTGGCGCATTCGTCCCCTAATGAACGGCAAACTCTTCCCAGCACTTTTTGTGAAATCCAAAATTTTCAAGTGATGGGAAATTTCGTGACAGAAAACAATTCAGAAGAGCGTTTATGTTTTTTCTTCAAAATCGCTTAGGCTTTAGAATGGTGGTTTCCTGCATGCTGCACGAGAATCGGTCACGAAAAGGTTTAGAACCTAGAAATTTGTCATTTTTAAGTGGTTGCGCCATAATCTCGTGAAATATTGGACGTAAATTATTTTGTTATGTGTGCAGTCGCACGAAAAACAGCACCGTTGCTTGTTAGCATGTAGTTGATTTATAACAAGTCTTGCAGTGTGACTTACATAGCTAATGTTATGTCTTTCTCCCCCCCCCCCCCCTCCCCATTTCCTTTCAGCCGTTTGCAACCTGAAACTGCAACGGCTTTTAAGCCCAAAGAGTACATCCTTCAAAATCGAAAAGCTCATCTTTCTATTGCAAAAGCAGAAAGGAGAGCTCATTTACGGAAAGGAAATGCTCTGACGTTTTCTTTCGATTTGAAATTTCCAGACATAATGGATGTACTCCTTGAAGGAATTTGCATCGGAAATTCTCTAGAGACGGTGGCCTTTTTTTTTTGTCAAAAAGACTCATTTGCAATTTCGCAGTCATTGGCTTTTGGCACGAAAAGAATGGCAATCATCCGAGAATATGAAAAATTGTGTGGAGAAATTATGCAGTATCCCTTTGCAATTTTTTAGGAAAAAGTTTACAACAAGAAATTTACACTTTACACTGACTATCACACTGAAGATTAAGTTTGCTTCACTCTAGTTTCTAATTGAGTTTTTTGCATAATTAGTTAGAAAATTTGCATTTTACCCCGCTCATGACAAAAAAGGCAATATTGATTGGATGTCAAATCTTATTTTGAGGAAAAAAAATCTGGTGCGTTTCTCACTTCAAAATTCGCCCGGTGAAAGTTACGAACGAATTTTAAATGAATCAGGGTCCGACTGACTGCAAAAAACGCTGCACAAAAAGTCTGTCAGCCCATATATTTCGTACAGAGATTACAAACTGCTAGAAAATTTTTGAAAACAAAGCATCAAGTTACAGTCCCCTTGATACGCAAAAGGTGTCCAAATTCACTACAATAGAATTACTTGATGAATATGATCGAAATTCAGTCTTAGGACCAAAGTCATGAGCATTCTTTCACTAAAAAAACAAGTCGCATACTTCAGGAAGAAAAATGTGAAAAATACGACTGTTAGAAATTTGTTAGATCTTATTTTTCTTTTGAAAAAAAATCAGATTATCAAGTGCCTCAACTTTGATCTCCAAGAAAAAAAACTTGAATATTGGGCAACGGTGCTCTAGGATGTATAATATAACTGGCCAAATAGTTATAATCAGCCATTAAGCTCTCTTTTGTTTATCGGAAATGAAAGTTGAAAAAAGTATGCCATTGCTCCAAACATATTGAATCGCTCTAAGCTGATCGAATTTGAACTCAAACTCGAAGACCAAAAGTTAAGTGATCTCGAAACTTTCTCCTTGTTTCTCTTCTCTTTTCCCCTCCCTCCCAAAATTTCTTCTCAAGTCTTTTCAATGATTTGTTTAGGGTCAATAAGACTTTATCAAGTATTCCATGCATTGCAAATTTTGCGAATTGCTTGAATTCAAGCAAAGCATTCAGAGCCAAGCCTCTAAGTTCTCATCGAAAGACCATCTTTTCAGAAAAAGAATATTGCCTAGACAGAATGCAAAAATCGAGAAATACTTACGGGAAAGCTGTCGCCGGATGGCATCCCCTTCCGACTCAGGTGCATCGTTATTTCCGATGTAGTCATCGAAAACTACTTGTCGCTTGCCTCTTCGCAATTTCTTGTCCGAAAGTGGCTTGACTGAAATCGAGGAAATTCAAATAAATTACTCATCAAATTGAATAAGAACACGAGGAAGATAGGGTTCACACTTTTTAGTTTAGCTGTAGAAAACAGATTCGGGCTCTGGAAAATTTTTCTATAAAAACTTGGTAAACCGATAGAGTTATTCACAAGAAATGTGACGCAAAGAAGTGCTCAAAATTCTACACCAAAAAAACCAAATTTTTATTAGAAAGCTATAAAGCGCGCATTCATTTTCGGTATGTCTTGCCTTCAACAGATTTGCTTTGCTTGTCAGATTTGGGGAAAAATTTGACTTTCTAACAGCAGTTGACTCGAAGGGAATTTTCGGCTTTCCTCAGATTCTGACCAATAAGAAAAAGTCAAAACCTCAGAAATTTTCAAAAATCATCTCTCGCACAACACTTTCCTCACTTCAAAACTTTGAACATTATAGGAGTAAATAGTATGGAGGAAACGAATAATGTTATTGCGGAGCAAAAGCAGCATGAAGAAAGTTTGAAAAGTGAATTGTTTCTGAATGTTCGTCTTCATGTGGACCATCCCTATTTGCTTTTGTTCGCTGCACTTCGCCGTCTGTCGTACTCTGTGGTAAAAAAATATTCTCAGAGCAATAAAGTAAACGTAAACTATCTATTCAGTCTAGCTTCTTCCAAATGCATTTTTTAGCTTGAAAAAGAGCTCTTTGGTGAAAGAACAGTATTTGTTTATTTTCCTATCGCAAGGGCCAAAGCGTTGCATGATTTGTAAGCCCTTCCTCATAGGGGGCTTTGCAAAAGTAGCGATAGCTGCAAGCTGGGACCCTCGTCATTCGTCTAGCTAGCAAACAAAAAATAATTTCCATATTATTAGCATCCAAACTGTTGATTGAAGTGGTTTATGGAATGCCCTTCGAATGAAATTTGAGTTGATATGTTTAATTGGGCTTTTGATGGGTTGAGCTGAACGTTCTGACTTTTTCACAATACGTGAGAGAAATCCCCCCCCCCCAAAAGAAATAGAACTTTTTAAAAATTGTGGTTTATTGAGACTTATGTTTTAATAGTGAGATGCATGTTGCATTAGCATGATTAAACTGTCCTGAGCGCAGCTTTTTTGGAAAATTAATTCATAAGATGCTCAGACTTGCTGCACTATAATACGAGGTGACGTGAGCAAAAGCGAATATCTGAGGGAAAAGGAAATTATAGAAAATGGAAGTTAAAGTAGACTCAGAAAGCTCTATGAATTTGCTTGAAGATGTAGCAAGTTAGTTAGAGCTTAGGAAAGTAGCTCATAAAACTTAAAACTTAAAGAGTGAAATATTTTTCTAGGTTAGAACAACAAGTCTTGCATAAAAAAATCGAAAAATCATTCACAAAGGCCTGAGCGACCATTTCCAACTGTGAAATTTTTTCAAACTATACATACAGTGTTTCTTCAGGTATATTGCAAATCAGATCTCAACAAATCAAAACTCGATTAAGGGAGTTTGAAAATCACAACTTTTTATAGAGAGGGTCTAACTACGCAAGTCCATCTCAGCAGGGGAAAGTAGGTCAAAAGTAGGTCATTAAAACTTGAAACGAAGGTGAAATTAGGGGGTTGCTAGACTTTCCAGCGCTAACAATCGAAATAAAAAAAATAGAGTTTGAGAGCGTGTGTTCATCAGCTTCTAACTAGCAAAAACACTACAATTTTCTCTTCCGATCATTTGTTAGTTCTGATAGATTCACCGTACTGATAGAAAAACAGATAGTCAAAAATTTGGGGTTAGACTCATGTTACAGCCTAATATAACAAAAAAATCAGATCTTATGTTAGCCTGCTAACGTATTTACTTACCTGTGATTACGAACTTTGCAAAAAACACCCAGTCAAATGCTGTTCTGTAAGAGACAGGGGAAAATTGTAAAAATTACTAAATTTCCATAGCTTCTGAAGTGAGAGTTCATGGTCCTCGGAGTGTAATCAAGTATAGGATTAGGGCGTACTTTATTTGGTAAATTTACTAGTCAGAGACAAGGGAACTTCAACTTTACACTCTTCTTCACATTTGAAGGCACATTGAGAATAATAGAACCCTAATCTAGCAAGTAAGGCAGTCTTATGAATAGATCCGCCAAAACCTTGTTTTTCAAATTCATAATTGTTTGGTCTCCAAAAATCTGCAAAACATAAAAATTACCCTAAAATCCCATAGACAAGAGCGGTTTAATTTACCGGTGAAAAATGAAGTGGAATGAATTGAAATTGAATGCAGTCACCCCTCTAACTTGATGGATGGATAAATAAAAATCGGAGAAGAAGTTTAGAAGAAGCTCCGCCCCTCAACTCTAAACCCCGCTCACTTAATAAACAATTCATATAGAAATTCCGAAATTCCGTTAAAATCGCTATTTTTCTATATGAATTGTTTATTAAGTGGGCGGGGTTTGGAGTTGAGGGGCGGAGCCTCTTCTAAACTTCTTCTCCGATTTTTATTTATCCATCCATCAAATTAGAGGGGTGACTGCATTCAATTTCAATTCATTCCAATTCATTTTTCACCGGTAAATAAACCGCTCTTATCTATGGGATTTTAGGGTACTGTATAATTCGACAATTCGAGGAGCCTTTCAAAGGACATTCGAAAAGTTGACGGTGCTCGATCATTACTGCATGGCTGAAGAAAAAAAGCCATTTCAGCAGTGCAGTGAGGTGCTGAGGTAGAGGGCAAAAGCAAAAAAAAACGTGATTAAGAGTGGCTATCAAGCTTCGCACATTTTTCATATAACTCGTCAAGTGCTTTCGAATAGTATAAAAAGCTCTGTCTCTTGCATTAGTCCAGAAACTATGGTCGTTTTATAAGTCCGTAGAGTTTTTAATTTAGCAACCATTTTTTGATGAAGCGGTTGGTTTGCGGCAAAACACCCGCAATATTCAAAAGAGCCAATCTTGCTCTACAAGAACTGTTGTTCGTTTTTGGAACAAATCTAAAATTTCTTGTTTGACGACTTCTCAAAGCAAAGTTTTTGAGAGGTAAAAATAGGCGATTTTGGCACCTGCAAATTTCGATCCATATACGGAGATAATAAAAGGGAATTTTTCAGTTGAAATTGTTATAAGTGATGAGAAGCAACTGCTTACGGGACTATGGCGCATATAAAAGTAGTCTACTTATCTAAAGAGACACAAAATTCTACGAACTTATGAAACGACCTGATAGATACATGTTGCCAAAGCAAAAAATCCAAGCCCTAAATAAAACGAGCTTAGGTGCTAGATTTTAGGGACTTAGTTTGACCGACTGATATGTGGAAATTTTCTAGAGCGCTCCCCCCTCTCCTCCCCCTCGTCCTTCCCTCTGGGCGATGTTTCAATGAAAAGAAAAAGGGCGCATGCACTTTTGTTCATGTGAAAAGATGGATTAGATCGCAATCCATCCAATGTCTGCAATCTGCTCTAGAGGGTAATAAATAAGAAGCGAATGGTAATCAACCAAAGAGTGGATAGCAATCAGGCGAAAGCCTCAGTCATAAGAGAAAGATGTATGTAAAAGCTGTTCCGTGTTAGAGCCTATAATCAAAGAGAAAGCACATATTTCACTTGGAAAATGTGCTTGCACTGCTCCGTGGAACTTTCGGAGGAAAAGAGCATAGGAAAAGCGAAAGAAAAGTAGATTAGAGAAAAAAATGATCAAAAACGTCACTTACCTTGCGACTTGAGACTCGAAGCTTTGCCGGGTGCGACTTTTCCACCCTGAAAATATTACTTCAATTTTCTCGTATTTTTCATACATTTTTTGTACTGATTTTTATGATCTCTTAGCAAACACTTGTTGAAACTCCTTGAGAAGAAATTTTTATCCATTGAAACCTGTCATT
The DNA here is from genome assembly GCA_958299035.1 of Cylicocyclus nassatus. Taxonomy (NCBI): domain Eukaryota; kingdom Metazoa; phylum Nematoda; class Chromadorea; order Rhabditida; family Strongylidae; genus Cylicocyclus; species Cylicocyclus nassatus. The sequence continues at coordinate 55,034,099 of CATQJL010000112.1, read as the reverse complement.
TAGCAAATTCTCAGCGTCTACCAAAGGAAAAACTATTCTTCGATTTAAATAATGTTTTGTGTTTTTGAGCCAGAACCGAGATTGTCACAGATTTTTATTGGCTTACTTATTATTATTCTTCGATTGTTGTGGGATTTGATTGATAGAAGCAAATCACGGCAACTAATATTTCTGGAATCTTCAAAGAAATTACTAGAGAATTATTTTTTTTTTAATTCCAGTTGGATTCTGCAATCTGTGCTCACTCAGAAATTCATCTCATGCTTTGTAAAAACCTCAAACTTGCTGTCTTAAGACTTTCTAACCTCTATAATTCAATTATCAGTCATGATAATAATTGCGTGGATCAAAAACGTGTGTCATTGCACACACAGTCCACTTTTGGCTTACCCATCCTGGATTCTTAGAGGAAACAATCTTTCAGCTAAGTGTTTTCAATGTGTTCTTGATATTTTCTTTTCTTTTCAGTTACTAATCACCCTAGATGTACTTGATAACAAGAAAACTTCTCTTTTTTGCCCCTCGTCTTCTCGTATTTTGAAGATCTTCTGCCAGAATGAGGAGCGAAATCAGCTAAATTTTTCCACACTAACTTTATCTTCAAGCTCCCTCTATCAGCCTCTTCCTCTCCTGACAGCAAAACAAAGCTAAAACTTAATCGATAAAGAATCAAATGTTATTATCTTACCTTTTTTGATCCACGATCTTACTTTCCAAAGTCTGTACATGAACCACATATATTTGAGGTTTTCGAACCATGGTTTTCATTTTCAGCAAGTGATTGTTTACCTTTCGCTTAATAGCTTTGCTCTTGTAGAAATTAGGGAGACATCTTTTACATATGACTTGAGCAATTTTGCCCGAGCCTAATAACCTCAAAGAGCAAACCCAGGTAATTTTTCTCTCTACTCCTGGTATGCGTCATTTTTTTCTTTATCCACCTTTACTGGGAGTATCAACGAGTGCCATCGATGAGCAAAAATAGGAATATAACGATTACCCAATGTGGACTAATCATCGCAAATTAGTTTGTATGTTTGAAGTGACCAAATAGCATATCTGTGACATTTACTTGACGTTAATAACAGTGAAGTAACTACAAATGAACGTTGACTGGCTACGAGCAACCTTTAAAAGTCTTGAGATGGATTAAAGAGCTTGACGCAATCTGGAATCAGCAATCCAAGTAAGTAGTTATAAATACGCATATCAAAGAAAGCTCATATGATACAAACAGTTTTCTTCTTCGGGTGCTAACTCACAGAATCTAGCCATTAATCAAGATTTTTTCCTTTCTGTTGAGCTTGAATGAGTTTTGCATCAAAATTTGCAAAGAAAAATTGTTTCAGAAGTCTTCGAAAAAAGGTTGTTTATCAAATTATATTTTTTGGTAAATAACAAGTGTTCTGTCTCTATCATTTCAAAGCCTTTAACCAATAAAAATTTAGGTTTCGGGTGAAAAAAGAAACTTAGAAAATCCCTAGAAATACGGGGAGGTAGAACCACAATCGACTGAAATCAAGTTTTGGGCCTTCTAGCATTTTTAGCGAACAGAAAAAACTTGAGAATTAGTTTTTGATTTATCTGTCATAAGCACCTAAACTTTTACACTAAGAAATACTAAAAACTTTATTAATCGTCAGATCCTCTAAAAAATAAAAAATTCACGATTTTGCATAAATTTTGATGCACGCGACTTCTATTCCAATGTATACATTGCCTGTTGCATGCTCTGCTTAGTGGCAGCTAGTAATGGCAGAGGATAATTTGTAATGCTATTTGTGCAAGCACAGACTAATTACATGAAATTACGCTTGTTTTGATTACGCATCTGCTACCGCATTCCGCTAGCAAGCTGATATAAAATGAGGGCGACAGACTCTGGGCTATTACGGAGGGTTGAAAGCACTTTTAGCTGGAAACTTCTGGAATAATTAGGGCTAAACTTTGTAATGCCCTCATGTGCGGGCTTTCATTATCTATTTATCTACTCATTTATTATTCGTTGCGAACAAAAAAGTGCGTTAAAGCAAAAATGATCCACATCTGAGGAGTTGAACCCTAGGCAACTTTTGTTTGAGATAACAAACCACACTTTTTACATTTGATGACCTCGGTATTTTGATAACTCGTTTAGTCAATATTTTTGTTATTTTTTACCAAATTTTTTTATTCGTTACTAACTCTAGTCGCCAAGTGAATTTTGTGAATTTGTCAAAAATCTGAGTGCGAAAATACAGTGCCGTTCAACAAAAAAACAAGAGATCTACGTCAATTTCATGTGGTCACGTGTGTCATTGCACACACAGTCCATTTTTGGCGTCCTCATCCTGGATTTGCGATTTGCAAAAACGCAAAAGATTACGGTTTTCAGCAGATGCAAAATGAATCCACAGCATAAATGAGATGAAAAAGTGATTTGTAAGACAAACCTTTTTCTCATTGCAGCATCTAAGCATTTGTCTAAATATTCCTATTTTTCTTGATATTAGCTGAGACTGCATCTTTTCTCCAAAATTGCGTGGACCAAATCTCTAATTTCTCCATGATTTCGCAAACCTGAATTGCTCTACCATTGCAGAGCTATAAAACAAAGCTTTGATTTATTTTTTTTTCCGCTTTCTATTTATTCGTTGTGAATAGCTGTATCTCAAAAACACCATGAATTAATAATCTCATGCGATATCAAAAATTGATGATGCTAGCAGAGCGAGTAGCTTGAGGAAGTCATGACTGAATAAGGTAAGAAATAGATTCGATGTTGTAAAATTTTTGCATAGATTTTTTTCTACTCGAAATTGATTGTTCCTATTATTTTGTTCAGAAATTTCTTTAGACTGTTCAAAAAGTCAATTTACACTAGTCTGACTATGTTCCGTGATTTCATGAATTCCAATTAGTGTCACAATTCGCCTCCTAGTGTCAGCTCTGGGGAAAATCATCAAGCATAAAAAAAGTTCTAACAAATTCAAATTGGGTGACTCAAATTGTAAAGGAAGATCACAATCAAATTTCGACGAATAGACACAGCTGTGATGAAATTTGAAATCAAAAACCTTTTTGTTCTCTTTTTGTTTTCAATTCGATTTCGGTCAGGTTCGGCTCTGTCAGGTCCAAAAATTTGTAAAAAAAAATTGGAGTCTTATTGCGCTGCAAAGCCTTAAAATAAATGAGTAAAAATCTTGAGGTAGAGACGGCTTTTATCGGCTGACGCACATTATCAGAACTTATTTGTACAAGACTAAAAGTACATATTTTGCATTTCATTTTTATCTTCCTTTTCATATTCACATCTTGCAGAAGCTTTTATCCGGTGAGTACTTTCCGCACTGGGACCTAATTCGTTATATGTTCATTGCATTTGGGATTAGTAAGCTGATAAGCTGGTTTTTCCCCAATTTAACAATTAAAGTACGATCTGTAAAATGGGATTTATCAATTAAACCCAAATTACTGCCAAAGAACAGTCAAATTCGCGATTTTTAAAGAGAAAAAAAACTGAAAAAAAAGGAAAATTATTGTGCACGACATATAATCCATTTGATTGCTCGAGTATAAAGTACTTAAATTTCAATTTCCTTTTCTAATTGCAAGCAAAAAAATCCACTTCTGCATCGCAGCACCTGCTTTAATATTGATTTTGCAGCCATTTGTTTACCAGAAATATGTCGCAATAAAAACAAATGGCTGCGAATAACCATTTGCAGAAGATTTTTTGGAGATTTTACGATTTCTCTTTTCGTGCAGGCAATTTTCGTCTGATTTATTGCTTTGCTTCAAGCTGGAAACCTCGAAAGTGCTCTCTAAAAAAAAGGCAATGTCTAAGCAACGTTTTCTGTTGGCTCTAAGAGTGTCGATTCTTTTTATTATATTATGAATTTTGGGTAAAAATTTCGCTTATCATACAGTTTGCAGTAAAAAACCGAGTTTAATAATAAAAAAATTTTTGAGATTACTTTTGCAAATTTGTTTTGCTGATTAATGCAAAATTGTCCATTGTTATGTACCCCTAAATATTTATTCCACCATATCAATTTTTTGTATTGCCAATTTATAGCCGCTGCTACAAACTGAGATTTGAAAACCATTGCTATAGCAACGAAGGGTAAATACATTGGCATATTGCCAAAAATAATTCTAATGAACCTTCGATAGTACACATTTCGTGCTCTCATGCTCAGAAGAAGAGATGTGTGCCCTTTTGTGACAACCCCAAAGTTTATGTAAACATTGAAGGTTTCCATTATTTGGGGTGTTTCAAATAAGTGTATCTCAAAAAAAAGGAAGATGTTTTCAATAAATTTTTTGGCATCACTTAGTCTCGAAAGACGTGAAAAGGGGTTTTCAAAGTTTTTTCTGAGAAGTGAACAAGTTCATTAAGTTCTGCCAAAAAAAGGTTTTCTCAGTACTTCACAATTCTACAACATCTTTACAAAAGCACTGGATTTATTTACTTAAAAAGCATCAATTTTACGGGCTTGATTTGTAAGTGCTTCACTCGTTTGGAAACAGAGACAAAATCTTTTCTAGTTGCAAAAAGACACTAATATTGATTGATTTTCTTCTCTAACAGGGCTCTGCACAGGTGGCTTATAAGCAAGCTGGATATCGTTTTGGGGACAAAAAGCAAAGGGGGGTTTTTTGTGGCCAAAAGACACAAAATTCGCGATGTTTTTTATGTCGGCGTTTTGTTTTTTGGAGATTTCTTAGAGTTTATGGTCTAGGGTTAAAAGTGACTTCGTAAAAATTTGCAAAAGTCAAGGGGTACTTCGTTTTTTTGCATTTTCAACTAGCCACCAGTGCCGAGCCCTGTTCTCTAAAAGGTATCAATAAAATTCTGAGAGAGGAGATAGAAAGTCAGATGCACAAAGTGCAGTAAGTGACTAAGATAAAATTAATAGCTTAATGTCCCGCAATAAAAGTTTTCCTTTATTAATCATCTTATGTCATTTATTAACAAATTAGTTTATAAAATTATTTCTGGCTCAGTTCATCATTATAACGTGCCAAATGTGTGAAGAGTTAAAGAATGGTAAAGAATTTGATTAAACTTTCTGCCAGTTAGAATTTTATCTAAATTCAGAGGTATTCTTTTTAAAGCATACTTTGCTAATTGGAAGACTCTAGTAAGTTAATAAGTGAGTTTCGTGTATTTCTGAAGTATTCACTGCAACACTTCGTGGTTTCACCCTACTGCACCCCCTTGATTAGATCCTATTAGAAATTCAAATGTCGAGCAATTTGAAATGCATAGTGAATGTGCGTCAAAGAACGAGAAAGGATCACAGTTTGAAAATTGATAGCGCAGCAAAAAACAGAATGTAGTTTAATTTGTCATAATGAGGCAGTTGAAAATCAAGACGCTTGAATTGAGAAAATGAAGGTGGGCTGTCTGGCAATATAAATGATTTCTATAAAAAAAAAACACGAGAATATAAGAAGGGTGAAGGAGGAAAGAAATAGCGGGGGGGGGGTAAAAAAGACTACAAATAGCATGTTAAGAGATCAAATGATGTTGTGTAAATCAAGTTTTTTAATCGAATTTTTTTGTGCTGCTGACACCACCAGGTACGCAACATCATGTATTCATACAGCTATTCACATATATAGTATTGAAATCAGTCACAGAAAATCAGGATAAATAATTTAATATTCATCAAATAATTTCAATCTAGTGACCAACCATTGCCCTCTTATCATTTTTTCTGAATTCAAAAAAACTTTTGCCATGTATGTAGTCACAGCACTTTTACAGTATACCTAAGTATGATAACATATCGTGTGAGCAGAAATTTTTTTCTGTATACCGTTCAGTAACTGAGAATTCTTTTGAATTAGAAAAGCTATTTCAGCTGAGGATAAAAAATTTGAAGTTTTAAATTATATTCTAAAGATTAAAAATGCCTAAACGATGGGATTATTAATATCGAAACTCGAGAAGCTTCAGCAGACACAGAAGGGCGCGCTAGATTTTCTTTTGTAAAAAAAAGATTTATTGAGAAATGAAAATTTTTTATACCTCAGACATTAACTTGTCACTCACAGTGAATATGAAAGCTGGTTCTCAAAAGACACTCCAATTTATTTTTTCTTAATTTCTTCGAAATTTCTATCATTCCTATTGTGTCAAATTTTAGATTTTAAGGAACTTGCAGCTTAATTGACCTCACCATTAATCCAAATTGAAAGTGAAATTTTTCAAAAAAAATGGAATCTTCTTGTGTGTCATTAAAGGGTCATGTTCACAGTCATACACATCATTTGTGATTGAAAAAAATTTTTTGGGAAAATATGACAATTTTTTCCGTCAGTTGAAACGCAACTTTAGCGACCTTATAAAAAGACCCTTGAATCGATACTCAGGGCCTCAAATTCCAAAGAAAACTAAATTTTATTTTTCGACTACCAATCCCGCTTTTTGAGACTTCCGCTGCTTACGTCCGGAGAGATAAACAACTTGAGCTTTCTGGCTTCGTCGAATACCAAATCGATTCGTTACCGGCTTTCTTCTGGAGGTTATGGAATGTCGCCGAGCTCGTAAAGTGGGGCAATTTCCAAGTAGTCATTTCTAACGACTCCAGAGCAGGGAGATTAATGCTAGGAAGACCAGAAAGACCACTGATCATTCACTTAGACCATCAAATTAAGCTTTGATCATTAGGACTCGCATTCAGCTGCGCATCCGCTCAACAAGTCACAGGATATTCTGCAGCACAAGCAAAAATTGCAGCGGATCCGTAGGATTTTGGTTTCTACAACAAAAGTGGAAATGTTAGAATGGAAAATTCCGCATGATCTTCACATTAGACTGGTTAAAAACGGGAACTGCTGCAGGATTTTCTTACAAAAAGCTGCGAAAACCGAAAAATGCCAGCGGTTCCGCAGCACTTTGACCTGCCAGTACTTCCGCAGTTTTTTGGATGTTGTCCATTCTCTTACGATGTTGTCTCGCCAACAACTAGAGTGCATTGTCGAACATGTCATCCGTAGTTTAGAGAATATGATATAGTGAGTTTCGCAGTCATGGGAACTTCCGCAGCACGTCTACGGCAGTTCCGCAGATGACCCAACGGAATCCCAAATGTTCTGCGGAAGTTCCTGTCAGTTACCTGCGCATTTGAATTGCCAGACATTTTTGATGTTTATTCCCTAGTAATGCGATATGCGCTTCGGCTTCTCGGCTGGCTGTCGAATGCATTAGAAGACATCTATCAATGTCATTCACCGGCCGCACACTCATCCATGCGTGTTCAGGCTCTTTATGCTTCTGCGATTCTCAACTAGGACAGTCTTTGCTCTTCGCCTAGGGCTCTTCTAATCCACTCATGGCGAGCACAGGCTTCCGAACTGCATTTCGAACGCGGAGCTAATGGGTTTTTACTCGCTAAGCTATGCAAAAAGGGCTTCCTTGTACAAAATCTTAAAGGTCGGGGAATTTGCTTAATCTATCGAGCTCAAAAATCATATATACTAGAAAAAAAGACAAAGAAAAAGTTCCAAGCTGTATGGGTTCAAAAAAGATCTCGAACTTGGCTTGAGCTTTCATGAAAGATTATACGATCGTTATTGCTTTCACTGAAAAAACTTTCCAATGCAAATAGCTCATGGCTCACTGGAAATTGGTTCTATAAAAAAAACCAAATAACCTTATCAAGTAAAGAAAAGCTCAAAATAGTTTTGAAATGATATTGTTTCGGAATACTTATGATTGCAAGTTTGGAAAACTTGGGAAAAAGCGAGACTCTATCATATGATAAGGAACCAAAATGAATGGAGGGCTGCTTTCAGATCAGTTATCGCTTTCTTTTAGTTTTCGTTATCCACCAAGGACCAGAGGAAGACTCTGAGACTGAACTGGGTGTAAACATTGGATGTAGAGCATTTTATACTAGACTGAAAAATCAGGTAAAAGGATAGGATGGTATGAGTCAAATTTTAGAAAAAATAGCACGTCACGAATTTCTCTGGGCAAAAAATTATGAAAGGTTTTTTCGCCATGAAATTGAACATGTAACCAGAGCCAAATCCTTCCAGAAATTTCTAAACCAGCTTCAATATTTATGTCCAAGGCAGACTAATGTGGCTTCAGCAGCCATATTGCTTAATGGAATTGACTTACAAATGACTAATATAATCTGTACAAGTTGTCATTCTTGCGATTGATTGTATGAACTTTGAATAGACTCAAAAAGATTATGAAATTCTTTTTTTCGCTAACCATTAAGTTGCACCAGTTGAAGTGGGGATCTGTCCAATGAATTTAGCACCCGAATAAATAATTTAAATGGATTAAGAAAAAATAAAAATTGTTGTGAAACTTGTGGGGCTTCAAGAATGATCTTGGAAAATATTTCAAGCATTTTTTGGCAAAGAGAACTCTCGAATTTCTTTTCAGTACATGACGTTATGTGCTTTAGGATTATACGAAAAGATTTCAATTCACGCAAAATGAAACTTCTTCTCCCTTTAATATATCCCCCTGCCTCAAGTCATTCCCATTGATGTAATGCTATAAGCTTAAATAAATGCCATGTACGATCATCCCTTCAAGGCAGTATCACCAAGGCAACACCACCACGAATCATCTTCTTTGTGTGTTTTCGAATTTTCTGCGGGTATTAAGCGAAATTTTCCGCTAAGGTAAAAATCCAATATCCCCTTCTCATTATTTTGTTTTGGCACAAGGTGTGGGGGTGTGAGACAGTCGGATTCTAAACTGTCTACAGAGAAGCAAAGACCATTTAGTTCTTTTAGTTAGGTAAGTGGAACGTGTTAACGAATTTAGATTTTTAAGATTCTTTAGATCTAAAAATTCATAAATCTATGTCAGGCGCAGTTTGATTATAACTTTTTTCTTCATTCTTTTTCTTTTTATGCATATTGATATTGATTTTATTAGACTAAATCAAAAATAAAGTATATGATCGAAGTAATCTTTGGTCCACAGTTTCGCTCTTATACTATATTATGAAAAAACGTTTACGTTTCATTAAAAATGAAACGTAAACGCTCATCTAATCTTTTTGCATACAAATTCTTCCTATTTGATATGTATAGGTATCCTCTTGCAATAAAAAAATTCAAACCACTGTAGAACAAGCAAGGAATTTAAGAACCCGTACAAAATCATATATCTACTAATTTCATCGCTTGACCATTACTAATCCAATTTCAAAGTGTCAAAAAGTAAAGTGAGCAGAGCAGTTAATCAATTAAGAATTCCCATAGAAGGGAATTTTGTTGATTTGTTATCAACTGTTAGTAATGTCAGTAAATAAATCATAAATAAGGGAAATGAAGAGTTCAGAAATTATTTGACTAGATTTGACTCAGCAAAATTAATTAGCATTCAAAGAATTTTATGAATGATACAAACATGAACATTAGCAAAGATTATTCCTATGAATAGGATAAATGCAGCAATTATTCACTTTTTGGAATTTTTATTTTAAGGCTGTTCTTCCAATAATCAATTGATTCTGCCCTAGAAAATGGTCAAAATTAATAATTTACCAAATAGTTTTAAAAAAGGACTTCAAATATAAATTTCTAATAAACTCTCACTCAAACAAATATCTTAAAAGTGACTTTTCAGCTTTAATCGAATTGGTGATTGTTATATTTTTAGGTATTTTAGGGATTTGTTTTCGAGTTTCTTCTTAACCTCTAATTCGAGATTTTGTAGCAGGGTTTCTGAAAGGTTTATATCAAGAATGAAGGAGACATTTCTTTGTGTAAGTACAAAATGTTTTCCGCCTTCACACACCTTCAAATCATTATAAGAGTCTAACAGGCTATAAAGGTGAAAATAGTAAACGTACTTTTGAAACCATCAAATCAGTCTGTTTTACGATAATAGAAACATAGGACGCAATCAAACGCATTTTTTTTAGAAGAGGTTTTATTTGACAGCGAAATGTCGCTATAAGTGTCGCTTTTCTTGAATGCTTTTCATATATTTTACATTTTATCTTTGGCACAAATGTTAAAGAAACGCGGCAGCTGTCATTAGGCAAACTTACAGTAACCCTACAATAATTAACATACAACAGAAGTTATCATCATTATCGTTGTTATCATATGCTTACTGCGAATGATGACATTTTAACCTATTTTTGAGCACCATGGGTTACATTACCCAATATATAAAGAATCGTTAGCTCAATTCAAAAATCTTCCAATAGCGAGAAACCCTGACGTCTCCCGAAGCGAACGCTCTTCCAAATAGCACCTTTAGATTACTGTTTCACTAGTTTAACGTAAGAATAACACCACTGCTATTACTGAGCACAACTACAGTATTCCTACAGTAGTCAGTATGCGGTAAGGAAGTATAGTGAATAGTGACTGTACCTCGAAGCATTCTACCCATTTTTTAGCGTCATTGGGCATGTTAATGGATGTAAAAAACAGATTGATATGACTGAGCATAACTACAGTAATCCCACAGTAATTATATAGTAGCGACAAATCACTGATAATGCAACACTTACCGTAGCCGGTGCGGTGGAGACTAGGGCTGCGGTGGACAGAAGTGCGACGGCAAGCAGAGCTTGTGATAGTGGCGGCATAGCGGAGCAGCGAGCACGATCGAGTCTGAGCTGGCAGCCCTGAGGGGCGGCCGCGAGCCGACGCGACGCGATATCGTGCCGCGACGCCGCGTCGCCGCGCCGGCCACGCCTCCGAGAAACCACTGTCAAAGTGCAGAAATGCAGATTTGGATGCTGGTCGAAGCGAATCTGGAGGAAACACGAACAACTCGGACGGATGTTGAATGACTGCTGGGATTTGGCTAAATGCTCGCTAAAGATGTATATTCATATCGCGGAACGAGGTGATTATCACAGCCTCACGGGAATAGTTACATGGGCTAAAAACGGCAAACTCGCCCGAATGTCCGAAAAAAGGAAGCGTTAGAAGTTTTTTGGTCATTTGAACAGCTGGCTGTGCATCATTATTATTATGTTGACTTTGACTAAAAATAAAATTGTTCATCAAGAAGTTTGGTGTTATCAAAAGGTCTTCTCTTCCTGATTCAGTCGGCTTGTAAATTTTTCTCAAAAAAATTGTAATTGTAAATGATTGTAGGACGTCCGGTTTGAGAGGAGAATAGTTCTCTATGGCAAAAATAGACAAACTCGAATTTGTCTCACTAATTTGCCAAATAATCTGTACGACCATATTTCTCATCGAAAGCATGCTCTGAGCGTATAAGCCAGCTGCTGACTTTAAATTTCGTCTTCAGTAGAATCTAAAGAAATTGACAGTTTTTCAAAATGACGACGTAAATGTGCCGCTTAAAATAATAAATCATTTCAAATGGTTGTCACGGAGTTTATACACCGTAAAGAGGAGATCACAAGCTACATGCACAGTCTATGTTAGTTTACGATACCGTGCACATGTCTACAATTTTCATCAATAAATTTCAAAAAAACTTTGTGAAGTAAATTCGTGCTATATGTATTCCTAATTTGAAGCGAAAATTTGTGAAAGAATGCAGCATGAACTTTGCTTAAACTATTATGCAAATTCGTTTAAGTCAGCTTCCAGTCGCTTGGATTCAGAAAGGGATTCAAACCTAACCTAAGTACCCGGCCTTCACACATTAGTTATGAGGAAAAGTCCCAATCAATCAGTGCTCAAACTGTAATACATTTGAATCCTTCGTGGCCAAAAAATCAGCTTTGAATCCTTGCCCAACCGCACTTTTCTCGACCAGCTTTTGAGCACAGTAGTGAGTAGCTTTTGGGAGAGAATCTTGTTTTGTGTTTTCGGCCACGAAGTAACTTTGATTTAACTGGCTTGGCAGCTGGGAGGTGGGGTTTGTGACTTAAATGGGGCCGCTCGCTCCCGCTACACAGTCTGCGTCCCCGCGCGCGTGCTCTTCAATCATTACTTAGCCTTAATTAGATCAGGAAGCCCCGTCTTTCAGCCGCCAAGCCAGTTGAATCAAAGGGTATATGAGCTACCATTTGGGCGAAGATCTGGTTAAGACTACATGAGTAAATTTCCACAAAAATTCAGGCCATACCAAAAGGATTGTTTGGACATTGTAAACGATAATCAATGCCTTTTACAAGCTCATATTTTATCATATTTACTCCCAATCAAGTCAGTAAAAGTACAGGTAATCAAATTAGTGCTATATTTACAAGCTATAAAAGCAGCGTTCCATTAATGGCAATGAAGGCGGCCCAGCCATAATTCTAATCTCGGTACATGTACTAGGTGTTCGGTTTCTAGAGCACGATCTTTGCGTTCTAAAAGTCGATTGTTTTTTAGGGTTTGAGTAATGATTAAAAATGCTTCTCACCAAATATCAATACGTCACCATCGATTCAAACCTAATTTTACTTATCTGTTAATGCGTTATTTATATCTGCTGAAAAACCAATGGCTGATGCATGAACTACGCATGTCTATGGAATTTATTATGCCATTTATGTTATTACGCATATCCAAAAAAAGCTTCGCTTGAATGCGGATTACAGCAATAAGATTTACTATATTCGCCTAACAACTAATTTATGACGATTTTTTCAAGCCAATTTTAACAGAGCTACACAATCTAAATAAATCAAATAGTTACTCTCAAAAGTAAATTCCACTTCCAAATAAATTGAGCTGTTTTTGTTTTTCTAAATGACTTAGGGTATCATTCGATGGCGCGGAACAAGCTCTACAAAAAGGCCACCAAAGATCCGCCTGAGTCGTAATCCAGCTAAAATTTGGAGCCAAACATCAAAATTTTTTAACCACCCCAAAAATCGGATCTCCTTCCAGAGAATTCTTACGGATTTTCAACTTGGTCTTCACAAAGTAAACACATAGCGGTATTCAAAAACATATTTGATGTGTTTTTTGTCGAGCTAAAAACTGAGAAACAAAGCTGGGCCAAATTGCCAAATGCCATTTTTTCGTGTCCCTCATGTAAGAGTTAGTCTCGATTATAAATGCACATATAGGGTTAAAGTTTTGAGATTATATGTGATAAGGCTTGTAGTATACAATGAAATATGTGGGCTGCCATTAATGGACTATCTTTTTTCTCGCTTTCTATGCGCGGAAAAAATCAAGTAAAGGCATACATATTTGAGTACTACTGTGTGCCTAGTGTATAATGACCCAATTGGAGGTCCGTGGGATTTTTTCTCACAGAAACCCAACTTTCAAGCAGCAAGATTTATTTTGATTTCGGCTTCAAACTTTGAATGAAATGCGAACTAAATGGACTCTTGGTGGACAATTTGTAGAGCTGATTTATCGAATGATAGCCTAAGTCTACTAGGAAAACAATGACACAATGACATAATGCAGTACGGAACACATGTGAGAGTAATAAGGGAACAATGTTGTGGTTCCTTTGCCCATTCTTTGAAACTAAGGATAGCAATTTGGTTCCGTATCACTCCTTCTCCTCCCCCCCCCCCTCACAACTTGCTCGTAATACCTAGAGCTTAATTTGATTTTGGTATTTTTGACAAGGTGCAATGGAAACTGAATACATTTTTGATTCTGGTTTCGTAGTCTGTTCTTTCTAAATGAGGAGTATTTGTACATAATTTTTGTACATAATTTTCTCATCAAAAACTAATGACTTCTGTACAACTATTTCTTGTCCTTTCAATTCAACCCTAGAATTTGCAACGTATAGAAATACACAGAGCACATAATACGGAGCAAAAATTTTATACTTTATATCATCAACTCGTTGAACCTTTACAAAATGCTTTCTAGTCGCTTTGGTGCATGATTTATGAATCATCATGACAGATTCAGTGATGTCATTCTGTAAAAAAAAACTTACTTTGCTCGTCGAGCAATTTCTAAGAATAGTTCTGCGAAAGACTGAGGCTCAGCACATCATAACAAGCTACTTATATGTAGCAAAATGTAGTTTGAGGATATAAGCGGCGAATAAATGCAACACAATCCGCTTCATCTCCATTAATGATTGTGTTCCATCATGTTCTGTTCCTCTTAATGGACATAAGAAATTAAGTCGCTTAGCATAGCGAGCACTGCAGCTTAATCCTCTTTTATAGGTCGCAACGATGATATACTTCAGTAAAGAATTTAGGAAAAGCATCAGATATTCTTAGATATGGCACCCAAAAAACCCCACCTCTGTACTTTGCAAAAAGAAAGGCAGTAATCTTTAGCTACTCCTTGATTCAACAGGATTGGCGGCTGCAAGGCAACCGCTCGCGCCCGCTACGCAGTCTGCGTCTCTCTCGCGAGCGTGCTCTCTGATAATGCCCTAGACTTGATAGGCCTCGAATGTCGCCTTCCAGCCTCAATTTCGTTGAATCAAAGGGTACTTATAGTAAGTGAGAAGATAGCTCTCAATGAGTTCGACCACAATTTCCTCTACTTCTTGTATAATTGGCAGTTGCGCTTCTCCCTTTTTATGAAGTACTTGTTCTCAACAGGACGATTTTAAAGTCTTTTTGGAAGTGGATAAGGGGGGGGGGATGGAAGAAGGAACAAAGCGGTGACACATGAATTGCACCAAAAAATGGGAGTGGCCTGTGCCATTCCCGCAGATAAATTTTCAAGAAGCCAAATTCTTATCAAGGTTTTGGCCTTGATACTGGAAGGTGATCTGTCTTAGCAAATGAATGTGAGGAGTGCCATCATGACCGGCCTTTGGCACATTTTCTGGACTACGTAAAATTTGTTCTGCAAATATGAAATTTGAAGAAAACTTTTGCTGCTTCAGCCCTGTGCAATTACTGTAATCTCACCCGTACAAGGCGCACATTTTCAGAATTTTTAAGGGAGCCGCTTCACTTCGCTTCCTTCTGCCGCATTATTCGCTTAGGTAATAAGGCGCTGCATAGGGTCCTTTAATCGTGAAGTTCTTTGGCGTTTTTTGGACCAGTCGAGTTTGAAAAAAATCCCTCACGCTTTGTAACCGTGAAATTATGGTATTTTATGCGTTTGGACTTTGTATTGGGAACTGATTAGGATGCTGTATAAATATAACAACTGGGCATGTAGAAGCTCATATGATTCATTCGTGACCGAGCAATTCAATTCTAAACTCACGCCCAAACAATGCTCTTCACTCATGGACCATCTTTGAATACGGTAGAGAATACGGTCTGGGTCAGAGCTTGTATTAGATTTTTCCAGCCTCAAGTACAGGATGCTCCAAGATAAACGTCCCTACTGTTTTAACTGCAAAATCTCTTTTGCTCCTGATGTATTCCACCAACTTTTGGTTCCATTTTATAGAAGTAGGAACCGCTGTAAAACTGCGTTCTTGCAAATCAGTCGCGATTCCGAAAAATTTCAAAACACTTGATCCTTGCGGTGGTTTTTTTGGGGGCGCTGATTGCAAAGCAATTTAGACTTTTGTCAAACTTTTGGAAGGCTTTGAGACGCTTTTCTACATCGACCTGGGGTGATCCAAAAAAGTCTAAGTTTATTTTTGATATCAGCGATTCTAATCTGCTAAATCTAATAATGCTAAACGACAAAATTTTCAGCTTTTCTGAAGTCTTTTTTGAGGCGAGATCTGATCTCAGTGCTGCAAAACTCAAATTACAGTCCCTACCGTAATCTTACAGTAATAAAGGGGATCCGTACTTCGCAACATTCTGTAACTTCAAGCTGCCAGCTCTGCAAGTTGTTATCTAAAGAGGCGAAAAGCATCAGGCGAGAGAAGTTTATCAAACAAATAGTAGGGACATCTTTTGGAACATCTAGGGTAGAGCAATGGCAAAGATAAAAGTCTGATTTAGATTCAACATAAACAAACGATACGCAAATTCTATTAAGGCTCGATAAAGCGACTATTGGTAAATCGCCATTTCCATGCCTGATTGTACTTCTTATACAAAATGTCAATGACAATGACAATTTTTCTTCATGAATCATTACTTTCCTTATACAGCATCATCACGAAGTCTCCATTGATCTGATACTCTGGTTTTTGATCTCAGTTTTCTATCTTCCTTTGAAGAAGAAAGTGAGGGATTTAGCAGTACGATTATACGGATGAATAATTATGTTAGATGCACTTTTTATTCGTGTTCACTCAATTGTACTGGCGAGAGTGTATGTACACATAGGGCTAGGTAGAATATGTTATATGAGGCGACGATATCGCCACAAGGGCTAATCTCAGCCCATAAGGGCAAGCGAGTTCGTGGCCACTAATCAAAACGAGTGCAGCCATCGGACAGCACTAAAAGAGAAAGCGATATGGGGGTTATAGACTATGTAGCGGGAGGCAATCAAATCAAAACTCGACCGCAATTACTTTCAAGTTCAAAGAGTCCAAGAGAGGGATTCTGCAATGAAAGAAGAATGCACATTCGTATTTTGGTTATTCTAGAGAATTATCCCATAAAATACAGACGTCTGGTCACAATCGGTAAAAATATTGGGAAATGGTGTTAAAAAATGAAGTTCTCTCTTGTCATCATTGGCACAATTTCTCGAAATTTTACTGCAGGAAATAGAGAGAATTTCATTTCCCTAACGTAGAAAATCTTTGTAAATATATTCTCAACGTAGACCTAATGGGACGCACGCGTAAGCTATGGAATTGGCAAATGTGGAAGGACTCAAGATTCTTTACTCTCCAAATTCTGGCCGTTATCCTTATTGACGGAGTTTCAGTGTGGTACCAAAAATCAACTTTTTTCATTTGGAGCAAGAAATAAGACGAGATATACAAATACTTGTTTTATTCTTCGTACAAGTATTCTGAAATTTTGACAAAGGAGCGAACGCACACAAAATCGTGGCCTCTTTTCAAAGAAAAGTATCACAGATAAAACCATAGTGAGTAATGTGCTCCCAAAAACTTGAACCGCTCCTTTTATATGCTTCAATAGTCAGCGTTTCTCTTCTGATTTATTCGGAGAGTATTTCAATCACTTGAAAGTGACAAATTACCTGAATCTAAGTGGTATCGAATTTTAAACGTTGATCACTATTAACGGATCGAGATTGTTTTTCAACATTGAGAAAGTGCCATACAGTAATAGCGACTTTTTTCTGGAATGAAGGGATGTTGTCGAGAAAACTTCTAAATCCTGAATTCGCCTAATTTACGGAATTTTTTGAGAACATTTTCCGTTGTCCAGATGCAACCTTTAAAGCTAAGCTGTGCTAAGATTCTTTTTGTCAAACCTGTACATTTGAGTAGCTGGGAGCCTTTTTAATCATCTTAAATAATCCTTGAATCGCCTTTGCTACTGCTCATATCTGAGGCAAGCATAACTGACAATTTTTTTGTCTTCTGCATGATGTTGGATTTGCAATCAAGAATCCTACAACATTCAAAATTTAACTTTGCCAAAACTCGATTTCCTCTTGTTTTGAACTAATTCATATCACACGATTCGATAAATTCTTGACAGAGTTATTACACAAAATGCGTAGTGCTTGAGATTCTGTACTCGTTTAACTGTAGAATTATCTGATTAATATAAGTGTTCAAGTACATATGAAAACTGTGGGGGCTTTCATAATTCAAGTGCTGATTGGAAAGCCTTACCTAAGCCATTACTCAAGCTGCACCCGTACGATTTTTTTTTTCTTGTAGAAAAATTAGAGCTCAAGCTCAGTCAGACTGTAATCCTACCTGGCGACCCATTCAGAGTTCTCGAGTCCGGTAAAAGTCGGTCTGGAAATGAGTTCAAAGCTGGTCTCGGCCAAGAATGGATTATATGGGCTTCAGTTTGCCCAGTGAATTAGTCAACCTTTCTATAAGCTTATATACAAATTATGGCACCTAAATTGCGTGGAGTCTCAAACTGCAAAATCGGAAAAAATCACTGACTTCTGCTCATCTATGTGAGTGCTCATAACTAATACTTTTCCCCGCATATCGTAGAATTGCCTAGTTTCCGCACCTTATGGAATTTCGAGAAATGACTCAAGGACATAATTTCCAATTTTGTTTGTGCCGAACAGGTTTGTTATGGTGGTATCTTTATTCGAATGGTCTAACGTTTCGGCGCGTTCGCCGTCCTCAGAGGCCTAAAAACGGGACAAAGCATCATCCATGGCACCAGACCATCAAATGTCTCTTCTAGCTTAGCTAGTTTCGCGCGAAAAAACGCGAAACGTTAGGCCATTCGAATAAAGATACCACCATAACAAACCTGTTTGGCACAAACAAAATTGGAGATTATATACAATGCCCAGGTTTAAAGAAATAGGAACATTCAAGTTATTGGAAGACTCAAGGACAGTTTGGTTTTACTCAACAATGTCTTAGTCAATTAGCGGGAAATGTGCTCTATAGTTTACTTTCTAGAAGCGCATTACAACAGCTAATAAGCGTTTTTGTGAAATACGTATTTTTTATACTGAGTATGTGTGTCAAAGTTACATGTGTAATTCAACTTCTGTTAAAGCAGGAACAAACCCACACATTATCTCGTATTTTTCAATAACTTTAACAGATTTCATGTGCTGTTAGAGCTTATTGCTCTGGCCCTAAGTAAAGAAATCAGTTTACGACTGGTATCTTGAGGTGAACTAATACCGAAAGATTGCAATTTTTGAAGTTCGATGTCAAACATCTTCCATTCTTTGCTGGCTTCAGTAGCGGAACTAAAGTCTTAGCTCTTGACACTTCCATTCTTCCAGAATGAATTTTTCAGTCTCGCTAAAAGCTTTGGAAAGTTTGAACTCTCCACAGTAAGAACACACTCACCTAAAGAGCTCCATTTTGCGAAGATGCGAATCTTCGCGAAATGGAGCTTTGTGCAAAGGATAAAGGTGCGTCAATCTAAGAAATCTCAGCTATGCAGATGCTTCAAATGTCTTTTTCTGAGAGCAAAATGGCTTTCGAAGGAAAGTAGAGGCTGCCAAAGAGAGATTCGCGTAAGCAAAGGGGGTTCTAAATCCTCAAGAATTTAATTGAAAAGCAGAAATTTCAGTAACATCTCAGATTTCTATTTGAAAGACATCAAGATTCGCCATTCGGGTTAAGTAGTACACTTTTTGCCAAAACAATTTTGATTAAACAATTTTCGCCAAACCATGTGTAAAAGCAGCTCCTCCCGAACAGATTCATTATTCTAATATATAACAGCCATATTCTCACATTTTTGCCAATTAAACAGATCATTTCTTTTTGAAAGATTATTCCTGCGCGAATGCGCTAATCCTATGAATTTCCTTATCTATTTTGGTTTTTGGCTTCCCGATTTGCGTAGGTTTGCTTTGAGTAGTTGAAAATTTCGATAGAATTCTTGTTGAGGTTCGAAGCATTAATTCTGAAATGAGTGCCCTTTATTACTCAAGTGGCGTAATTATATCTGATTTGTTTGCAAAGGATCTTTTGACAACAGCAACAACATAAAAACACTCTCAATATAAAAATTGGGTGATTTATAAAATCACGGTCGTTTTCAACGATTTGTAGAGACAGTTTTGCACAAACATTCAATATCTTTTTAAAAGAATCGGATAAATTGATTTTAGCGCCAAAATGGTGCAGCAAAACGAAAAGCTAGATCTTTTTCGTCAAGTTTTTCATGCTCCATCAAATGATCTGAGGTCAGGTGTTGGAATGCAGAAATGGTAAGCTTATATACGATTTTCACATTTTCAGTCATTTGCATTGCTACAGATTGTCAAATACGATCTGAAATGCCCAAAAATTGACTCAAAAATTGATCGCTGATAACTCTCTTGCATTCACGTCTTTCGTCGTCGAGCTTGAGGTGCCATTCTGCAAAGAAGGTTGAACTTATATGTACAGTATGCAAGGAATCTCCGACTTTTCTTGGTTACTGTAGGATAACGGTAGGAACTTCGAGAAGGATTTTAGTGAATTGAAGGCCATTTGTGCTTCTGAAGGGGAACCATACAAGCCAGGAACTCTTATACAGGACTAATTAAATTTGCTGACTCTAAATATGAAATTTGCACTTCACTATAATGCTGCTTTCATAAGTTATTTCAGGTTTAGGGTAACATCTGCTTTTTTCAATCTTTGTCAGAAGTGTGATTACACCATTTTAAAAGCTCGAAAAACTCGTAAAAAGTTATGTGCCGCTACCCAAATTTTTGGATTTTTTGGAATTTGTTTCATTGAAAGACCTATTCTACAGTGGCGCTA
The DNA here is from genome assembly GCA_958299035.1 of Cylicocyclus nassatus. Lineage (NCBI taxonomy): Eukaryota > Metazoa > Nematoda > Chromadorea > Rhabditida > Strongylidae > Cylicocyclus > Cylicocyclus nassatus. Next base: position 55,014,001 of record CATQJL010000112.1, on the reverse strand, counting down.
TATGCTGAAATTTTATACCGTAATCCTATAGTAACCAAGAAAAGTCGGAAATTCACTCCATGCTGTGAATCTAAATTGATCCTCGGACAAAATGGCACCTCAAGCTCGGCGAAAGACATGAATGCAATTATTGATTTACTAGCGATCAAACAGTGTTGAATGACATTTTTGTGGAACACCCTATCTTTCGATATCGGTCAAAAGTTAGGTTCCAAAAGCCATACTACAGTCTGTGTACTCAGTACAACTTAAAATCGAGTGATTCAAAAGGTGAGAACATAAGCGCTCATGATTGCATTTTATCATTGATAGAAAATTTCTAGGATGTATCAGGTTGTCCCACGAGTCCCGTTCGTTTTAAATTTCGTGCAATAAGTCACACATTTCTCTTTATTAAATAAGTTGCAAAGTACCGTTGATAGAGCAAAACAAGCTCTACAGAATGGCGATCTCGCTTTTGCACCAGCTTACATACATCTCGAGTTTCAAGCCAAAAATCAAAAAGATTCGAGTGTCAGAGAATTTGAGAAGAAATCGTAACTTTGTCCAAAAACTCGTACAAAAATTTCAACTTGCTCACATACACTATCCATATAAGATGTTTATATACGCCACTCCCGTCTTTTTACTCAGTTAGAAATCAAGAAAACGAAGATTTTCATTCTTTTATCAAGCTGATGCTCTGCTGTCCCCACATAAAACTATGCCTGTATAAGTATGTACAAATACAGATTTCCAGCTTTCCACAACCTCTCTTTTCCGAAAAATAACGAATGTAGAATCCCTTAAGCGGGTGGTCCAAAGTAAAATCCATATTTCTCGAAAACCAGAGCTTGTGGGGAACTGGAAATTTGCGTTTGTACTTTTACAGGCCAAAGTATATACAATTGCCTATGTGGGGACAGCAAAGCCTCACTTTGGCAGAGGCAAATCTTCGTTTTCTTGATTTCTAATCAAGAAAGAATAGAAGACTGGCGTATACAAATGTCTTATGTAGATAGTGTATATGTGAGCAAGTTATTTTTGTAGGGGTTTTTTGGGCGAAGTTAAGATTTTTCTCGATTTTTCGGCAGTTGAGTCTTAGTTTCTGGCTTGAAACGTGAGGTGGGTCGAAGCTGGTGAGAAAGCAAAAAAGCCATTTTGTAGAGCTTGTTTTATTCAATTAAAATGTGCTTTGCAAACCTATTTAGAAAGGAGAGGTGTATGGCTTACTGCGGTTGAAAATCAAAACGGACGGAACTTACGGAACAGTCTGATGTTAGTAGGGGTGTGAAACTATCTCTTCACAAAAAACAATAGCTAAAATACAGCTACCCAAATTATCATGAAACTTTGAAATTACACTCAAAAAAGAATTATTTACTAGCCAGTTTGCCAGCATTCTATAGTGTTTCAACCCTTGTATCTGCAAGTTTGATTCCTTTAATGAGCTTCCCAAGTCGGAATAATCAGAAAAGCTGGAATAGGATTAATATTAATAGAAGCGTAGATTGTACAAAACCTGGATTTTAGAGGGATACGAAGGTGAACGGGGGAGGGGGGGGGGGAAGGAAGTTGAGAGTACAGTATACAGTGCTGGACATAATTATAAAGCCACTCTAGAAATCGTCGTAATTTTCGTTCTTGTCAATGAATCTGTCTGAAACTTTGCGCATGTCAACCTACCATGACTCCTCAAAACCGCTTCCAGTCATGTTGAGCTTAAACGGAGAAAAACGAAAAAATTTGGAAAAGCCCTCTTTAAAAGCTGGACAAAATTATAAACCACCTGGTTTTTCTAATCACTATGGCATTCGTTGACTCTCAAATTTTTTTGTAAAATTACATCCCAAAATATGATACATTTGCAACACCTACGGCCTGTCATCCGACTCAATTAGAAGCGATCACTGCATTTTTTGCTTTCAAAAGCACCAAAAGTCAATCTGCTTTAACAAGAAGCTGATTTGAGGAGTTTTCAAGCTTTTGTTCACTTCAAATGATAATCATGGAGTCTACTGATCCTTCTGGATAGATGAGGTGAGGAGCGCTTTCGTAAACTCTGCGTAATCGCTGATTTTGACGAACAGACTCCAACCTCACCATAGGGTTGACGCACTTTTGCACCACAAAACTCGATTTTCAAGCGACAGAAAACACTGTAATGTAGCCATTACGACAGCCATATAACAGTGAACTCGTTTGCATGACTGGGATATAATATCGGGATTGAGCACTCTGGTTCAGCCGCAGTTGACATCCACCGAATGTTGGGTGGAGCACCTTGCACAATCAAAGCCAACTCAGATCACGAGATAAAACCGGAGACGCTTAAAACCTCAAAATCTTAGATACTCTCATTCATCGGGTTAAATATGACATGAAACACAAAGGGAAATAAGGAGATCTAGGGTTATATCGAATCTTCTGCTCGCAGGGAATTTTCGTGGAAAGTATTTCAGGTCTAAATCGCTACGGCATCATCATTGAAAATTTGAAAGTTGTTGAGAAAGCTGCATCCCCATGTAGGCAATGTAATAAATCAAGTTCAGCACTCGGTGGACATTGCAAACTGAGTTTTGTGGTTTAGAAGCATTTCAAGCCTATGTTGAGGTTGGAGTCTGTCTGTCAAAATCAGCGATTACGCAAAGTTTACGAAAGCGCTCTTCACCTCATGTATCCAGAAGGGTCAGTAGATTCCATGATTATCATTTGAAATGAACAAGAGCTTGAAAACTTTTCAAACCAATTGTTTGTTGAAGCAGATTGACTTTTAGTGCTTTTGAAAGCAAAAATGAGTGATCGCTTCTATTTGAGTAGGATGACAGGCCGTAATGTGGCAAATGTTTCATATTTTGGAATGTAATTGTACAAACAGATTCATAGTCAATGAATGCGATAGTGATTAGAAAAACCAGATAGCTTTATAATTTTGTCCAGCTTTCATTAAGGGCTTTTTCAAATTTTTTCATTTTCTCCGTTCAAACTCAATACGTTTGGAAGCCGTTTTGAAGGGTCATGTTAGGTTGAAATGCACACAATACAGCAAAGTTTCAGACAGAAAAATTGACAAAAACGAAAATTACAACGATTTCTTGAGTGGCTCTATAATTATGTCCAGCACTGTAGTATACTTGTCATGAGAACCTCCTAGTGACCCTTAGTGAGCACTTTATTGACACATTCATTTATCCGGTGAGCAGATAGTGAATTAGAAAGCCGGAAGTTGCGAGCAACACATAGCGTCAAGGAACTAAGTATCAAAGCAAGACCTTTGCTATAAAAAAGCAGACAATGGTCATATCCTCTAAGGTGAGCCCTTTCAAGCGCAGTAGTCATTCAAGATGTATTGAATCGTTCTGAAGTAATCTTGCTTTTTTGAACTAGCGCCACAATCCGTGGGACAGAGATTTGTGAATGATCTTGAAATCTGAAGCATTTTCACCTTTCTTCATATGTTGCGTTCCTACTCAACCTACGAGCTCTTGAAAGACCAGGACCCGGCGCGAGTCTAGGGTTTCTGGGGTTTCTAAAAATGAAATCTCCCTGATTTTGGAAAATATCATGAAGTTCCTTTGACCCTTGTCGGATCGGCTTAGGAGGAGATGAAAACAGAAAAGAGTCACGAGCCTGCAAGAAAAAACGTGTAAGAGTAAGCGAATGGGGTTGACTACTATACATACACAAGAGTTTGGCATTGAACCACGGATTCAAAGAGCGACTTATAAAAAAATCAAGGCATGAAACCTGCATGCCCAGGGACAATTATCTGATCAAGGAATCCGTCGGAAAATCCAAGATTTATACAGTGCTGGCCAGAACTATAATTCAACCCTGGAAACTGCCGTAACTCATCTGCTTCTCAACGAATTGATCTGAAATTCGGTACAGTTGTGTGCTTGACAGGCTACCATCAGTAACCAGAACGGATCCCGTCTTCGTTTGATTACTCAGGAAAAATCAAAAATTTTGAAGAAAGCAGGCTTGAAGGTTGGCCAAAACTATAATTCCACCTAAGGTTTTTGTCCACTAAAGTAATTCTCAGCCCAGAGTATTTTGTGCATATGCATAGTCAAAAGTCAAGACAGTCGCTTCAGTCCAGCTGTGTCATACGTTTAAAGAAACGTTTATCTGCTTTTTTTCGCTTAAAAATACTTTCAAGCGTATTTCGTTCCCAAGAATGTGCTTTTATGAGTAAATTTGCAGTTTTTTGACTGATTTGGAAGCGATAGGGCTGCATCTATTTTATAGATGCTTAGCGAAGTGAGGAATAGAAAAAAAATCGGAGTTTTCATATTTGAAGCGCACCCGACATAGAGCTAACCGCAGGCCTGCGCTCAAATCCTTATGAGCGTGAAGTAGAGTAATAACATTGTTTGTACGTTTGAGAGTCCGAATGCAGTGGTTGCAGATTTCCGCAGGTCTTAGCATGCTGGTTAATTGAAGAATTCATCATGCAAAAATTGATTTGCAAAAAGCCTTAAACTTACTCTTGGTTCTGGATCGTAATGCCTCATGTGATTTACAAGGCATCATACAATGCAGGGTGTTTTCACTATTTAGAAGCTAAATATTGGCAAAAAATCAGGAAAAGTACCACTTGGTACGTATTTTGGGATTGCCTGAATATTATCTTCAACCGCGAAGATTTATGCTTTGAAAACGAAGCAGTGACTTGGTCAACAATCGCAAGTATAGTGTACGAACTTCTTTTTATGTAAACGATGCTTTACATCATTTTGAGCTTACAAAAACAACATAAACCAATTTTGGAGGCAGAAATTTGAGGGCAGGCTTGCTGTAAGGTCTATGTCGGGTGCGCTTTAAATATGAAAACTCCAATTTTTTAGGGCAGGCTTGCTGTAAGGTCTATGTCGGGTGCGCTTTAAATATGAAAACTCCAATTTTTTTTCTACTTCTCACTTCGCTAAGCACCTATAAGATAGGTGGAGCCATATCGCTTCCAATCGAGTCAAAAAACTGAGAAATTACCCATAAAAACATTCTTGGGAACGAATCACGCATGAAAGTATTTCTAAGCGAAAAAAAGCAGATACGTTTCTTATAGAAATATGACACAGTTGAACTAAAGCGACTGTTTTGACTTCTGCTTATGTATATGCACAAAATACTTTGGAAGCCGAGAATTACTTTAGTGGACAGAAACCTTAGGTGGAATTATAATTTTGCCAACCTTCAAGCCTGCTTTTTTCGAAATTTTTGATTTTTTCCTGAATAATCAAACGAAAACGGGATCCGTTCTAGTTACTGATGGTAGCCTGTTGAACACACAAGTGTACAAAATTTCAGATCATTCCGTTGAAAAGCAGATGAGTTATGGCATTTTCAGGGTGGAATTATAGTTTTGGCCAGCACTGTATGAACTCACAAAAATATTAGGTTGTCCCATAAGCCTTTTCATTCTAAAATTTTCGCTGCAATAACCCTTACACTTCTTGTTTTGAAAATACATCAGGATACTATTCGATAGAGAAAAGCAAGCTCTACACGGCGATATTTATGCCTTTGCACCAGCTTTGATTCTCCCCAATGTAACCAAAATCTAAAAAGTTCTGGTTGCCCAAAAATTTCCAAAAATCCTTCTCCTCGTTCAAGAAAAACCCACGATTCTCTCACACGCTCACGCACATACGCTCCATATCACTCATATGTCTCATATGCTGTATTTTACACCCATATGTATTAAGTCATTCGGAAAGTTTTTTCGCTTTTCGCGCCTTTGATGTTGGTACCATACTTTTAAGAAGGTGCCGGAGGGCTGCTAGGGGTTGCTGTTATGAATTTGTAGAGGAAGTCTTCTACAGGATGCTTCAAAAGTCTGGGAGCCTAGTGCTTTTTCGTATAAAATGAGAAGTACCTAGAAACGAAAAATTTGGCGCAGACATATTTCGAGCCATTGCAGATACAGCCCATTTCTACTGCAAAATTGCCTCTTCTGGCTTCCACGCGGCCCTACAAAATCTTGGCAAGTCCACCTGTCACGGCACGCAGGTAGTCATAATGAAATTTGCCTTACGCCTTCACAATAGCTGATTCTTTTACCTTAGCACATGTGCAGCACGATAGAGCAAGCTTTTATCTACAACATATTTCTAAAAGAATTTTTTGCATTGCTTAGAAATAAAAATATTGGATTTTTGATCAGAAGCATGTTATCTCGCATACCGGAATTTTGGCTACAATTGCGTGAGAAAAAAACTTAAAATTATCGTTTAAAAAGCAAAAGTGTTCCTATGGCCGAATTTCAATACATTTTAATTTAGAAGACGTATGCAAAAAATATAGCCTTGGTTTAAGTGCCTGTTGCGCTTCTATAGCTTTTAAATTTGTTTTGAAGACGGATTTTTACTGGCACGTAGGTAACATTCGCAAACTTTTATTTTCCGTTTATGCAAGAACAGCTCCTGGCAAAAGCAAAACTACCATCCAATAGCGCGAAGCTCTTCTATATTGTGTGCTTCGAAGTGTCGCAGAATATTAACAGTATTTCTAGCTATAGAAATTGTAAATACCAAAAATTCTGGTTTTTTGCTTTGCATAAGTACTAGTTTGTTGATTTCCAATCCTAAAAAAACACATGGCAGCCATTCCCAGCTAGATAAAGTTTATTTTGTAGAGGATGAACGCAGCATCATGTAGCACAAATTTCGAATCAAAACCATAAGTACCTTTGTAATTGCAATATTGCAAAGTTAGGCTCCCAGACTTTTGACGCACCCTGTAGTTCTGAGGATCCCACCGAAACGCTTTGTAGGGAAGTTTACGCGGCTCTAAATTCGACATACACTCCTTCAGGCAATTGTAATCTCTAAGCTTAAACTTGAGTGTAAGACCGTTAAGGAAACCATCATTGTGCGCAATGGATTTGCCAAGACCACCTCCTTCTTGAGGTAGGTTCAAGTTTACTTTAGAAAGTTCAAATCCAGAGAAGTGAAAGCTAATATTTTGCAGTGTCCTGGAAGGTGTTCCTGTCATTTAAACAAGCATCTCACAAGGTCCTGTAGGGCAAATCGCAAATATAGCTGGTGGAATTATTAGCAGGCCTAGAAGTGTCGTATGCCACCTTCGCTAAAGCTGCAATACCGAAAAATGTCACTGACATATTCCCACAAATTGTCGCACACGCAGACTGAGGGCGAGTTGACTCTGCTTTCGTTGCTCATAATTTGAGAGAGCAATTCTTTTTTGGCCTGGGCTATCAATTACAGCGAAAAATTGGCCAAGTGCGGCTACAAGAAGCGACATTGTAGTAAATCGTTTGCAATAAGCATTGAAAGCATGGCCGGAACAATCAGTCATTCCAAAAAGTTGATGTACCCAGATTAATGTAATCCTGCTGGTCTTGTACGCCATAAACTCGCTAAAATGCGATTGTACTGTAAGAGCAGACTAGTGTGATATCGCTTTAAAGACCGTTTGTCAAAATTTCAAAACTGAGCGGTACGTATAAGCTATAACAGATGCCATCCACGCCCATGACTCCACCAAACCACATGTAAGCACAGTGGCTCTCACAAAAGGGGTTGACTGCGCAATAAGATTCCTACTTATTTTTCAAACTCTAGACCTTCCTTTACCAATCACCAAGTTTTCTAATTCCTCGGTGCCTTAAAAAATAATAGGATCTAATAAATATTAGTTAGTCAAAAACGCCTTTTTAGGCTTTATTGATTCCTCTGAGATTATTTCGCAAGAAAAAAGTACAAGAGGACTACGTGAGTGTTACCAGAAATTTGCTGAACACAATGCAATTTATTTGATGGAAAAGATTGGATCTGGAAAAAATTGGGCTCGTTTGAATTTGAAGGTACGAACGAAGAAACTTTTTGAATGACCTAACATCATGTGTCAAGTAGATATCTCTATCATATCGCGTGGGAGAGCACTGCTATATCAAAATGGATGGTTTTGAAGAAAATTTGTAGTTACACAATCTGGTTTCACACTCGGTTGCTTTTTCTATATGGCACGGTGTGGTAGTGGTATGTGGTAGTCATGTGGTAGTCAAAATCTTGCTCAGTTTGAAGAATGTAGAGTGACCCGAAAACAACGAATCCGAAGAAAGTTGTAACAATTTGAATCAAAAAATTCGAAATCGGACAGAACTTCCGGAACAACCTAGTACATGACTACATTTTTTTCCGATAAATGACTATGTTTTCATTTGATTGCCGGTGTGACTCATTTGTCTGCTTTTGCCTCAAATCCTGATCAAACTCAACGTGCATGAAGAACCTCGGCTTGATACTATTAAAAATCACGTTTAAAATTAGTATAAGTAAATTGTCCAACATTACAGACAGCTGTTCAGGGTCTATGTTGACGTATGTACAGCGTGTCCTAAAAGTATGTATGCACTGTAATAAAGAAGAGAAGAGTTAGGAAATTGATAATTGAAGAGATTGGTAAAATGCAGAGCGAGTGCTTTAATATGCGTATGAAAAACAATATGCTATCCAAGTTTCCTTTTCACATTCTGGTTTCGGGGGTTGAACTAGACCAAATGTGTGGCTTTCCTGCCGCCCCGGGGTTCAGAAACCCTCTCATCAGTAGCTCACAGGAAGGCTTCAAAAGATGAAAAGGAATAGATAGCGCTGACACGAGAGGAGTTCAAAGTGTACAAAAGGGTGGATGTAGTGCTGCTACGAGAGGAGTGCAAGGCGTACAAAAGTGCAAATGAACTATACTGGTCCTCCCTCTCCTTCGCTCTTTCCGGCCTATCCGAGTCCCCGAGTCTCTGTAGTAGGTCACTAGTTTTGTTTCCAACTTTATTTATGAGAGAAAATGTATTGCTGCAGGGAAGCCGTACTTTCGTATAATGTGCCTGGCCTTTCCCTAAGGGGCATGACATAATGTTCGTACTACTTCAGCAACCTTCCCGCCATTAGAAATACATGTATTGCAAAGTTGAAAATTTTCATCTGAAAAATTTGCATAATTGCTGCAATCCCTGTTAATTCTAACAACTTCCCCTATAACCGTTGGTTATAATATGCTTTGGTATATTAGACAATCTATGTGGGTATCTATAAACTGCAAAGTTGTAAGCATCCGTCTTATCATACATATTACAAACTATTTCATTTTCCTTTATTTTTAGACTGAGATCTGGAAAATTTGTTTCCATTAGAAACGTATTAGATTTTTCTATTATTAGACTACTGTGACAAATGTCCTTGAGGTAGTCAAAACCTGCAACGTTATTGGATACATGCAAATTATCATCGATATATCTATATGTTTCATTGAAAATATTAGGTTGTCCTGAAAGTTTTGTCCGTTTTTTCAACCTATCATAAAAACGCGTAGAACGAAGATAGGGAAACGCTCTAAGCACTATCCAACGCATCTTTTTCTTCTCTTTATAAATGTCATGCTTTTATGCCAATTAGTCTTTTGTTCACTGAGATAAACGCCGAAATTTCGAACCCATGGTTTTTACTATGTCCAAGTTTGGCAATTTTTCACAATTTTTATTTTTGACTTTCGGAAAAGCTTTGGCAGCAGTTAGATAGAGCAAACAAAGGGCAATATAATGCAATTTTGCATCATCTATAGCCAGCCTTGAAAATTTTTTGGAATTATTTTTCTGATGCTATCAAATTGCACTTTTGGTGATGCCAAAAGCCAGAGATCATGAAACGGCGCACAACTAAGGTGATATTCGATGCAGCTTTTCCCCCTCTTTCCAGTGAGTGTATTTTCTCTCCAATTTGCGGGTCTTTGGCGATAAAATTTTCATAATTCTTGAATTTGACCCCACCCCAGCGTGTACACATGTAAAATGCAAAATCTTATATTTCGAAGCGGTAAACGCTCATTTGCTTCGTAAAAATAGTGAATAATCGTAATCGGTTTTTGAAAGCTTCAAAATCCGATGATTTGTTAGTGTTCGAGGCGTTCTTGTATTTTAGAACTTCGCAAAAGTGAAGACTTTTGAAAAAAATTATCTTTAAAAATATTGAAAAGCCAGCTAGATAAGCCAAATAATTGCATTGCATTGCCCTTTGCTTACTTTATCTGAGGGCTTTCAAAGGTCTTCCAAAAGTTGAAAACGAAGATTGTGAAAAATTGTCAAACTTGGAATAGTAAAAACCATGGGTTCGAAATTTCGGCGTTTATCTCAGTGAGCAAAAGAGTAATCGGCATGTGGGCTTGACAGTTAGAAAGAGGAGGAGAAGATGCGTCGGGCAGTGCTTAGAGCGTTTCCCTATCTTTGTTCAACTTATTTTTATGATGGGTTGAATAAACTTTTATGATAGGTTGAAAAAACGGACAAAACTTTCGGGACAACCTAATATATAATAAACTCTTTAGCCTATGACACGCTCCCTGCCCCGAAGTATATGTGTGCCAAGTTTGGTCCCGATCGGTTCAGAAATAAAAATTTCTATTCCGCACATACGTACAGACAGACAGACAGACATACATACAGACATTCAGCTTTATATATAAGATTCTCCCCCCTCCCCCCCCCCCCAAAATATAGTAAGAATTCAAAAGTGAATCTACCATATACATTATGTCTTCTTTACGATAAAAAAAACTCCTGTTCCCTCATTACCGAAGGAATATATAACTTGATTTCTATTTATTCTGATGTATTAGGTTATCCGGAAATCGATGTCCGGACAACCTAATACAACAGAAATTTTGAATTTCAACCGCAGTAAGTCATACACTTCTCATTTCTAAGTAGGTTGCAAAACACCATTCGATAGAGCAAAACAAGCTCTACAAGATATCTATCTTGCTTTGCGACAGCTCTGATCCATCTCGAGTTTCAAACCAAAAACTAAAAAGATTTAACTGTTCGAGAAAAATCGTAACTCTGTTCATAAAAAACCCTACAAAAATTCTAACTTGCCCACGCAAGCACCGTCTACTCAAGACATCTATACACGCCGTTGCCTTATTGTTAGAAATCAAAAAAACGGAAATTCTCGTGCATTTGCCAAAGTGATGCTGTGCTGTCACCACATACGTAGTTGTATACTACAAACCTGTAGAAGTACAAAAGTAAATTTTCAGCTCTGTGCAAGACCTTAGTTCTCGAAAAATAGCAAATATAGCTTTCCCAAGTCAGAGTCTCCAAACTGAAATCCAGATTTCTCGAGAACTATAGCTTAGAAAAAGCTGAAAATTTACATTTGTACTTCTACAGGTTTATAGAATACAACTAGCTATGTGGGGACAGCACAGCATCACTTTGGCAAATGCACGAGGATTTCGGTTTTCTTGATTTCTAACAGAGGAAAAAATACGGCAACGGTGTATATAGATGTTTTGTGTAGACAGTGTTTACGTGGGCAAGTTAGAATTTTTGTAGGATTTTTATGAACAGAGTTAGATTTTTCTCAATTTTTCGGGCAGATGAATCTTTTTAGTTTTTGGCTTGAAACTCGAGATGGATTAGAGCTGTCGCTAAAGCAAGATAAACATCTTGTAGAGCTTGCTTTGCTCTGTCAAATGGTATTTTGCAGCTTACTTAGAGATGAGAAATGTATGACTTATTGGTTGAATTCTAAAACGGACGTTAATTTCCGGACAACCTAATATTTATAATCTCGCATGCACAGTTTTATTATCAAACCGATACTTGTTTTCACTATACTATGTGGTAAGCTGGTAAAAAGACTTGTGAAGTCTGCAAGAAATAAGTTCTTTTCCATGTCATCTTAAATCCATATCTTTTACTACATCGGCGCTTTTGTCAATAGCCCAAAATAGTCTAGCTCCTGTTCTATGTCTGATAACATTGCAGTAGTTTTTAAAATGTTCACGCAGATGTGATAATATCACTTGCAGTGCTATGGTAAAGGATTTGATTGTACTATTCTTAGCTCCTGTGATAAACCTAAACTTGATTGGTGTTTTGTCATTTTTTGAAGTAGCATATATTTTAGGTACTTCGTTCTCGCAGCTTTTCCTTTTGATATTTAAGTTTTGCATGATAACATCATGAACTTGCGCTATATCGATATTTCGCATGTTGATACATAGGTATTTACACCATTATCCTGTTCTCTTTTCTCTTTTATCACATGAACATGAAACTTCTTACAAGTAATACTGAAATTCGACGATGCTTTGTCTATGGGAGTAATTACGAATTTATTTTGGATGTCTCTCAATGCCGTAAAATTGATTTTCTCTTCATCTACCAGCTCTTCATCATAAAAATTGAAAAGCCGTGGTTTAACCTGTTTTACTATGTAGCATGTAAGTTGTTTTGGAAGTAATTCTGTCTTTGTTTTGTCTGACTTACGCTTGTGTGACAATTTCTTACTGAGCTCATTATCATTACTTTTAATTCTTCTATTATTCGTTGTTTATCGATTTTTTCATGATTTCTATACTTAGTTCCTTTACTTAGTAAATTTCTAAGACCTTTGTCCTTTACAATGTTGAGGTTTCCTGTACATATATGTCCGTGATGAGGATCTACGTAGTTTTTAAACCTATCGCAAGCATATCTGGCTCGTTCAATTTCTATGATTCTCTGTGAGTCTAAGTTTTTCAAGAAGTAATTGTTATTATAATTTTTTAAGCACTGTGGAGGATTAGTTTTGTACAAATTTTTACTGTACGATCATTGATACCATCTGCGTTAATTAGATATTTATTAATTATTCATCTCATATGCTTGCTATTGCATATGCTATTGACACGTAACTTTTGCATTATGTTCCCCCAAAAATCGTAAACTAACTATGAGGCACTGCTTTTTTGGTAAGCTTTATTTTCTGCTCCAGAATAGAGCTGCTAGTAACTCATACATTTTGTACTTCAATTCATATGAATAACTTTGAAATTCTGCACCAAATAGTCTGTCAATGAGTCTACTGACATCAAATTTATTAAGTGTTCGGAAATATCTATATAATTCATTTCCTTGTTTGGTGTCTATTTCACTAACTACATGCTCCGTCCTATCTGGGCAGTATCTTCTCTTTTTTGCTCCTCTTTTTTCCTCTTTTCCTACTTCTCTTGACGGTAAATGTGAAGTACGGATGATTCTGTTTTTCTAAAGGATTCGCTTGATCTGAGATGTTACCAAAGCCCCTGATTTAATCATTCAATCCAAAGGGATAAGCGGTGATCAAATATTTTATCCGATTCAATTCTTTTTTTCTAAGTTGGGTTTTGATGCCCTCAGTATCTGGAACGTGATCCAGAATACCAATTTTTATTGAGGAATCGTGTCTTGTGTTTTTGAAATGCTTTACCAAAAAGGTATTGAGCTCTGACTTTTGTATATTTCTATTATGTTGACTTATTCTTGATCTCAATTTTTGTGTTGTTTCTCCCACATATTGTAACTGACACGTTGTACGGGTTACGAAGTATATAACATTACGCGAATCACAGTTACACATCTTTGGTTTAATTGGTTTAATTGTTAGGAATTGGTAGTTTGTTGTTGAGCGTTTCACTGTTCTTGAAGTTTATCATGTCACACATTGCACATATTCTTCTGCTACAGCGACTTCCGTTGTATGTGCTTGCATTTAGTGTATTTACTGTTCTGCAGTCGCGTCATTAAACTCGGACAACATCAAACACATATAATTTTTAATATTATTATTGTTGTTTTTGTTGCTGGACCTTATTCCATTGAGCCCGAAGCGGTCCTTCCTAGACTCTTAAGCAGTTTTGTTATTGGAGGGTATTTCCTCCTTGGCCAGGGCTTGCCTCCTCTTCGCCGGGGAGCGTTACAGATGTGCCAAACACCACGCCAGATCTTCCCGAGTTAAATACTTGATTACTATGACAGTATTTTTTAAACATCACAGCGGCTACTTGACTGCAAACAATGTTCCTTTTTGAGTGTTGTTACATATACTCGTAAAATGTCAAGAATGTGATGATTAACCATTTTATGAGGCGTATTGCTAATACCTTCTAAGTCTATCAAATATTAAACTTGACAGAGAAAGGTATACAATTACTTATACTTGATAGAACACCCGACTAACGCCCCAGATGCAATAAGAAGATATAGCTATCATTTTTACGCTTAATCAACTCTAAATCAACTATATGATACGGCTTGCAGCCACCAAAAGGCCTTATGCCCTCCCCCCGCTCTTGATGCTGGGGAGTAACTTTCAGATTAAGCGCAGGAAAACTTTCATCAAGCCATAATTAAGTTGTAAGAGAACGTCACCATATAGTTTAGTGAGAACTTGAACCTGTGTTGGTTTTTTCAAAGCCGCACCCACTAGCATACAGTCTATGAAGAGTGTGCCACGGTTTAATAATGAAGTGTTCAGAAATAATTTTGTTTATACATACTAGAAAACATTCTATATGCCTCACAGTCACCAAAAGGCCTTATGCCTCCCCGCTCTTAATGCAGGGGAGTGACTGTATACTTGGTAGTAAATTTTCACTGAACGATTCTGTTTAATTACGCTAAGAATTAGAGGAGTTAATTAGTGCTCTGTCATTAAAATAACTCTTCTAAATAACATCTTTTTTAGATAAAATTAGAGTCAAAAGAATGTGTCCAAACTATGGTGACAAAAAGGCTACCCTAGCAAGGAATTGAACCTGTACCTGTCGACTAAGAGTTACCTCTACTATCCATTACACTACGAAGAATCGACAATGTTTTGTCGATTGTGTGTATTACTATCTAAGCTTTTGTTGACACTATAATAAGTAAATATTAATTACTCTCAAGTAAATACATCAACAATTTAAAGAAACTATTTTTTGTCGAGCAAATTACAATTTCGAGAGGCTAAAGTGTTGGTCGTGAAAAGCTGCGTGATGGGGAATTGAACCTACGACTGCTAGATTCAAAACTGCTAGAACTTTCGGACAACCCAGTACATGACTACAATTTTTTTCGATAAATGACTATGTTTTCGTTTTATTGCCGGTGTGACTCATTCGTCTGCTTTTGCTTCAAATCCTGATCAAACTCAACGTGCATGAAGAACCTCGGCTTGATACTATTGAAAATCACGTTTAAAATTAGTATGAGTAAATTGTCCAGCATTACAGACAACTGTTCATGGCCTATGTTGACTTATCTAGGTGTCCCAAAAGTATGTATGCACTGTAATAAGTTTGCATCTATCTTCACACGAAGTGCGTACAAATCCTTCAAACATTAGTATGTAAGGCTAATTTTGACTTGGATTTACAGCATCAAACGGATCGCCAATCGCTCTTCATTTGGACATGAAGTTGGCACCCTATTAGTTTTTTTATAAGTTTTGCCAAGCATTCCGTAATAACAGCCTTCTCAATGTGTAGTTAAAGCGCCATAACATCATATAAGAAGGCTTAAAAATTTGTGAAAGTTTACGTAGCGTTCCGTGCTCGAAAGCCTTTTTACACAGTTCATCAGGATTTTCTGAATTCTCTTTTCTGAAGCTGCAGCTGACCACAATGGCGCTATAAACTGGAAGTGCCTGCCGTAATCCTACGAAAGGACACAGATTGGTACTTTGAGCCATATTATGCGTCTAAGATGAATCCAGCTTCACAGAATGATGCTTAAAAGTTGGCAGAAAAACTCGTACAGGGCTCCTAAATTGCAGAGTCGTTTGCACCAGCGGTCGCGCGACCGCGTCGCGCCCGGGCATTTTACCGGCGCCGGCGCCATCGATCGAGACGGCGCCATTGATGCCAGGGCGCGACGCGGTCGCGCGACCGCTGGTGCAAACGACTCTGCAATTTAGGAGCCCTGTAAGAAGAAAGGCAATAATTGAACAGTGTGTACTTTTGGGACACCCTGCAGTTTGCTTATCCCCTCCCGACCTAGGTCTCCCCCAAGTATTTAAGCCAACGACAAAAAGGCTGACCGATATTCCCCTCTCCAACACGCTAGTAAAATTTTTGGCTATATTGCTTTACTAGTGAACTGCGTTCAGCAAAATGTGGTCATAGAACTTTTATTCACTTTACAATGAGCATTTGCAACAAATTGCGATACCTTTAGGCTTTACCAGCAGCAGCCTACTGTCAGAATCAAACTTCCCGATTTCTTTGGAGGGATCGACATTGTGCATTGGCAAAAAGAAGGATTTAATATTACTTTCAGCCAAACTAGGCTCTGTCACTCTTCAAATTTTGCAACTATTTAGTAGGTTTCACCGCTTGCAGCTATCCTATCTATTGCCTGCGCCAGAAGCTCGAGAGTTCAGTTTTGCAGCAGTGTAATTCTTAATCTTCGAACAGTTTTGATTTGAGAAGTGTACCACGGAATGCTGCAAACGTACCTTGAATGCATCCTTGCATGCCTGATAGCCAAGAGCCATGATTGCTTATGGCTTATAGTAAACCACTGTCACAACTCTGCTGAGATACGGCTATTACATATACATGCGACGCCTCAGTGCAGGATAGTTATGCTATCAATTGAGCGGACTAGCCTTTAAAAAGAATGCCTTCGCGTTCTCAAAAAAGTAAAGATTTTTTCCGGTTTAGTCGAATGGCTGAAGCATTGCTTTCCAAACCAAAAAGCCGTGCCCTGCTACCTCGAAGGGCGATTTGATAGCGGCCATCATCGCTTTTTTGTTATCGGCCGCTACAGCGATGGCCGCTAATGAAGATTTTGCCCAGTAAACGGGAAATGAAGCAATTCTACAATTTCTTGACATATATAACCATGTAAATCTATATTTATTGTTAAACATCCAAAAAGAAAAGTATCTTCTCCTATAGTAAGCAGTCCCTAAAAATTTGAGCACACTCTACCAAAAAAAACATTTCTTATTTTTGTAGATTTACCATATACCTTTTCATCCATCCTCTCCTGCTTGGGCCACGGTATTGTGCCATTTTACTCGTTTTTGTGGTAGGTCGTTTAACTTGTTTCGTAGGTTAATTGCGAGCAACTTAATATATTTTTATCTGATTTTCCGCTTCTGCACCAAATTTCGTCAAGTTGAGACCGAAACTCAGGCTCAGGACGTTGAACTGACAGCGGTACTTAATCGGACGGCATTCCTATACTTTACTTGCCGTCTCAAAGTATGCGAAGGCGGTCGTAAGTGAAGCTTGCGAAATTCCTGAGAGTGTCAGCTAAATTTAGATGAGCTGACTGGGGTTTACTGCAGAACTATAAGTAATTAGATGGCGGCACTTCCGGGATTCAGAAATTCAACTTTTGGCTTTTACATCTCACTACGTAGCTAAGACAAAGCTGGAACATCCCAAAACATCCATGCATTTAGAAAATATGTTGCATCTTGCCGAATGCTACTTTTTTACAATCGGTGGAAAAAGTAAAAAGAAAAGTCTCCATTTTTTCCGCAATCTTCCAGGAGTTTTGTAAACATGTCTGCACAAAAGCTCCAATGATTTTGGTAAATTTGGCAGACATTTCCATGTAATATCCAGAAAGTTGCACTATGCTTCCCGTTTTCTAACAAGGAAACGATACTTGGTTGTCCGTGGCCTTTTGAGATGAAATGTATACCACCACATTCGTCTTGGGACGCTGATTCCGAATCTGACTTCCGTTTCTGCTAATCGTTTCTCTAGAAGAAGTTATGAAGAATTTTTGCGTCAATGGTCGCCTAAAAGAAATACGGTCGCGGATGCCTAACTTTCAAAAGAAGCTTGATTGAGGCAATGCAAAACTTAGAAACACAAAAGGACTCGAGACTTAACCTGCATTAACTTGCGAGGCTATCGTACTGGCCACGCCACTACACCACATCTCAGCGGCGGTTTTGACATTTCGACTACATCTCCTTTGGCGCGAAAATCCTCCATAACTTTTTTCCGAGAAACGATTAGCAAAAACCGAAGTCAGAATTGGAATCAGCGCTCCAAGACGAGTGTAATGGTATGCATCTCATCTCAAAAGGCCACGGACACCAAGTATCGTTTTCAAAAAAAAACGCTTTCAAAGCCCTGCGTCAACTAAGAAGAGATTTCGAAATTTAAATGCTATGCTGTATTTCTTATTGTTGTGTTACCAAATATTCTTTTTTGTGTCTTCCACTCTGTTTTCCAAGAGGCATCACATGACGCACGATCGCCGGATACGCCGGATACACGACCCACCCCTCCCCATCGCTGAGTGTCCTCAGTAGATTCTCCGCTCTCTCCCCCCCCCCGCCCCCCTTCCAGCCTATCGATATCATGCCGCAGGCATGGTATGAGGCCCTAACAATGATGAGTAACATATTCGTAATCAGCATGTCAAGTAAGCCCTGTGGACCAAGTTTCAGCGAATTTTGAAGTTTACGATATAAGGCCACCTAAGTGAAACGCACTTTTTGGAACATGATTAACTTTGTTTTAAATGTGAATTAACTACTTCTTTACACTATACAAAGCTTTCTCGGTTTTTAGCGATATGAGAAATCCCACTTCAAATAACCGCCAAGTTATAGAATTAGAAGCCATAAAATCTTGTTTCTCCCACATTTCGCTCCTAAAGGTTGTTTCAGCAACTGTTATCCAGGTTAGAGAAAAGAATCAAGCTCGAATTACCGCTGCATATTACTCGCTAAAAGTTCCTTTGGAGTGAGTTATTGGCGTGTGGCACCACCACACAACATTTTCTTTTATAAATTTAAATAAAGAGTGGCTTCCACTTTTTTGGGTTGTGCACATCCCATTAATCTACCTTCAAAGCATTCATGCATCACTTTTATTAGGTTGTCGAGTAAATTTTATCATAATTTTTTGTAAAACTGTAAGAAATTCCAGAGTCTTTATAGAATCTTCTAGTTTGTTTCATGAGTAGGACACGACAGGGCATATACAACAGCATGACTGACGTTGCAAATGCACAATAGCTAACAAGTTCACGACAAATTAAGCACACTCAAAATTTCTTTTCTTTGGTTCTTTTTTCTGCGTCTAATTGTGTTTTTCTCCCCTTCATTTTTTGAAGGATGTTTTCGCACTGCCTCTTTTATGGCAGCCTTGGGTGCCGCTAGCATGTCAAAAATGAGAAGCAAAAAATAAATTCAAAAAATTGAAAATTGGTCGAGGATTTTCCTTTTCGTATATAAGATATTGATACGGAGAAATTGGTAACAATTTTTGTAAGCTTTTTAAAAACTGCTCGTCATGCTGAAACGCGAGTGTGACCAATTTCTCTGTCAATATTTTACATACGAAAAGGAAGATCCTCAACCAATTTTCAATTTTTTAAATTTATTTTTTGCTATGGTGCTATGACCGCTGACACGGTGCACCATGTAGTTCATGTTTGTGCGAATATAATCGTGCCCCCCCCCCTATATTCGATAAAACTATGGACCATGCCCGAAAACCACCTTTCCCTGATCACCTGGAAGAATGCCATACTTGAAATAAGTGTCCTTAAAACGTACTCCCATCAGTAAAGTGGGTGTTTTGCGCACGGACCACGGATCTGACAATATTGGTGGGTAGATCTTTGTACTCCGACAACACACCTTGAACATAAAAATTTCTTTTCTTCCTTTTTTTGGAAGTTTCGTTGATCTCTATATACTATATAAAGCATAAAATTTGTATGTCTGTGCACACTCCCCATAGTCACGAAAGATAAGCGGTGAAGCTTATTTTGATCTGCTGATTATTAAGACATGGTAAGGGTGGTAGAAAGCGAACCCAGGACGAGTCGGAATTAAAAGAAGGATAAGTTTTGCTGCATGAGAGGTTAAGCACGGTAAACTAGCCCCAAACCGGGGTGGAATCCGGGATGCCAGCTCGCTAGGACATAAGAATAAAAATGTGACAAATCCGACAATCTAATAGATCGTTGAAACCGCTAAATCTTCTTCTTTTTACAGTAGAGACTTCATCCAAAATTTTTACTCCTAAAACAATATCGTTTATTCAACCATACGTTTAGGACAAGTATTGAGTTAGGTAATATGGTAAGTGCGCGTTACGACGTAAGGTGCGAGGGCAAAAGGATAAAAATATATACATTCGATAACTCAGGTCCTTTGATCATACTGGGCATAGTTTAGGGTTTAACTAATCTTTCTCGTAAAGAAAGAAAGAGAA
Organism: Cylicocyclus nassatus; assembly: GCA_958299035.1. NCBI lineage: Eukaryota > Metazoa > Nematoda > Chromadorea > Rhabditida > Strongylidae > Cylicocyclus > Cylicocyclus nassatus. Next base: position 54,994,021 of record CATQJL010000112.1, on the reverse strand, counting down.
AAGAGGTGTGACATATCTTAAGAAAGTTAGGTGTGTTCGAAAATGACCATTTCACTTGGAAACATTGTTTGAAAACCTCAGAATTCTTTAAGACTTGATCCAAAAGGGTTATTTTACATAAAGATTAAGAAAATGGTGTTTTTTATGCATGATAAAGCTCCTATACTATGCTTAGTGCACGTATACGATGATAGGTCGCTACCTTAGTGTGCCTGTATCTTTCGAAATGAGCTTAGCTGCAAAGCTAACGAATATAATATTATCGCTTACACCACTATTACCTCGATTACAATCCGCTTCCCTCTCTGCCCCCCTAATATGACCGCCAGGTGTGACGGCCGCGCCCCAGCTTGACTCTGCTGACACCTATTGCACACATTACAGTGCACACAGTTGTGCAGAGGATTTTGTTTGCCAATATATTGAGGGGAATTTTAACTCGTGTCTCACTTCGAAATATTTTGTCGTACGTACTTGCTTGTCTCTGCGCCAGTTTATTACACGGACAAGCAATGTAGAGTTCGAAAAAAGATAAATTCGACATTAAATTGGTAACAAAAAACATACACCGTGAAGTAAGCAATGATTGAAAAACAAAATTACCTTCGCCATCTTAACCTCGCATCTATTCGAGAAAATTGATCCGCTTTCTGGAATTATAAATGTTACTTTTCAGTACAGCATGCTTTATAAGCTCCTTATTTTGGTTCTGCTGCAAGTTGTTGATACGTTGGCACCCAACAGAGAGGCAGTTATTGCTGAGCTGCTATCTCTCGACATCTATGAGGTCAGAGTTGCTGAGCTGAGAGCTTACAGAGATTATAAGGCGGCGAAAAAAGCTGCTAAGCAAAATAAAACAAAAGCGTGCAAACCTTCTACCAATGGAACATCTACAGTGAAGATAGAATGTCACACGAAAATTCAAATTTCTGCTGTGGCGAAATCCTCCAAAGAACATATTGTTGCTGTGCTGAGAAAACCCCACACCACTGGAGCTAACCGTGTAAGATTATCACGACTAAAAGAGAATAGTAAGAATAGTACCACAAAAGCTGAAAGTGTCGTTAAGGTATGCGTCTCTATCTCATGAATTCGTGCTTTGGCTCTGATTTCATCATCACTTACAGGGCCGCAATCAATACTCCTGCGGAGAATGCAATGAAAAGCATAGATCACATACTCATACAACTCCCAAGGCCAGTGCAGCTCCTGCTGCGATTGAACTGCCGAAGGGCGAGAGAGCTGCTTCTGCTGCTCCTAATATGAAACCTAAGGTCGATGGAAGTCATGCTTTAGAAGCTCGCAATGTCCAAGGAACTCGCTGCGGTTTAACACCAGCATTAGCTAAGGTAGGTGGAGATAACGCAAAAAATACGTGCGTCTCAACTTTCAAATGAATTTGTGCTCTGGCTCTAACACTTCTATCATTTTCAGTGCCGCGGACAGTGCCTGCAAAAGTGCGATAAAAAAACCAGCTATACGATGAATTCAGCCTGGTACCTATGCTACGCTGACTGCTCACGGAAATGCAGAAGCGCCTATGGTGGCTTTATTTATTTTCCCTACATTGATGTTAAAGTTTGTTAAACTTACTATTTGCTGAGTTCAGTTTAGTTACACCCAGATCGAGCGGGCATTGCCTGCCCACTACCAAGGATACGCTCGTGTTTTCAGTGATTACTCAGTGAGCATTATGAGAACCTAAAACTGATTTACGCGATATGCGATTCTCAAATTTTGAATATGCTTTATTGGAAAGCTATATTCTGTGGGGAATATGATTGAACGTCGGCATTCATCTTGGACATCAACGCGGTGGAACGATTGAGAGCGTGAAGTTAGATTATCAAGCGCAAAACATAGTCACGCACAATGATTCAAACATAATTGCAACAACTTTCGGATTCATTTTCATCGAAGTAGATTCAGCAATTTGAAGACAACATGAAGATCAATCAAAAAAAATCTTGAAAAGGTTAACCATCCATAGCCTCTCCTACAACCGCTCAAGCAAGCTGGTGTTATATAACAGTTAACGGAATAACTACTAGCTTCTTATGTAACCTGGCTGATAGCCGACCAGTTTCTGGCTATTCTCGTAACGTATGCTTTCAAGCAAATGCGCGTCCTCACTAATTACAACGTGGCGAGTATCAATGAGTTTTTATTGGGGGGGGGGCGTTAGGTATCCAGCCGAGGTGCGGGCGTTAGGTACCCAGCCATCAGGTGTATACACTAAGCCACGCCCCTTGGTTCTTCAACAGCGGGTACCTAACGTACACTTAATTTTAGCTGCCAGACAGCTCACCTAGCTTGCTATAGCGCTGGCGCTTGCAACCCATAGGAAAGAGTTAGTCTGAGGAAATCAAAAAGAAATTGCGCAAATGAAAGCGCAAGTTTGTATGCAGTTTGAGAATCACAGAAATTCGGTGATAAAATTCAAAAACAGTAAAGCTTTCATGAGCACTTCACATCGTTTTGCAAGAAAAAAATAAAAGGTAAACTTTATATAATACCAGTAAACTAATTTTTTATGATTTTAATGAAGCAAAGCGCACTTTCGGAGTTGCTTTTGGCACTTTGTTGCAAGAACTATCTCTTTGTTTCAAAAAACTGCTTCAAGAATATTTTTGACAATGATAAGTGGAACCGATTGGAAGATGAGCTTCAATGAGAACTTGTCATCCGCAGAATTTATGGAGGTCTATGTGACCCAAAATCTATGGAGGTGCTAGCTCTGTTCCAATCAATGGAAATTTCTATAGAGGGATTTTGGAGCCAATTTTGATGGGGTGTATGCCAATAGAGTGAAGCAGGAAAAGCAACAAACTCTACTGAGAGCATATTTGACAAAATCCTTCACTTCTTAGTGAGTTACAAAAAAATGGATAAGTTGATCATATTTTGGCTGCTATAAAAGAGAGTGAATATGAAACAATTGCAATATTATTGTCGTAAAAAAGCACTGCTCATACACATGATATACACTCGTTCAACGAAATTTCCATATGGGATGTGTAATCTTCCGAATAAAAAAATGTCTTTATCAGTGTAATGTTCCATAAATCTGCTGGCCTTAGCAATGACCAAAGTAATAACCTTGATAATCCTACTATAATAACGCGCTAAGAGTGTTTACGTGTTTTTGTGTGTCTGTCTGTCTGAATGTCTGTCTGTCACGAAATTCGTAGAGCGTGTTCCAGCCAACGCCCTGGGCTCAAAATTTGCACAGCACTTGCTACTGGCATGAAAGTCCAACATGCAAAAGCACAGGCAGATTCGTTGAGTGGGTCTCTTGAAAATTGCGCGTCAAACGGATCCACTTTACATTTGGCCCACAAAATTGGGTCAGTAATTCCATTTTTGCAGAGTGGTGGGTGTTTATGGCAAGTAAATGTGCAAGCCATGACTTAGGCCCAAATAAGTGACCAAAAGTCCATTACTCTACAAAAACAACGCCAAAAACTATTGCTTGCGTAAATGGTCAATTTGCCAAGGTTCTAGAAAAGCATTTGAGAAGTTTTTCGCACAGAAATGGAGATCACGGTGACTATTGCCTTTATGGCGACTATCAAACCATGACAAATTCAAAAACCTATTCAGTTTGCCTTTGTCTTCCTGCGAAAAGTTTCTTCCATGCGAAATCACCGATCTCACGTGAAAAAGCTTTTTCAATGAGTAGTTGTTCACCTTTCATTCGTGGTAGTCGGCATAGCACGGTGAGTTTCAGTGCCACGATTTAACGAGAATGAGTAAGGCACATAACCTAGAGTCATTTGTAACTTAATATGTGAGAATGCACACTAAGCCATATTAACGACGGCACCCATACTGGTAATTTCTCGTGAATCATTTTCTAGCCTAACAAAGTGTAGAAATGTGTTCTATTGAATAATATATAACTAACAAAAACAAAAGAGACAAGGAAACAAGAAGAAATTATTGGAAATGAGCAGGTACTAGTTTTGTCGTTCGTCACTTAACGTGTAAAGTGTGCATCACTCAGATCAAGTTACGAATGACTCGACGATAGATAGTAGAGCAGTGCGAGCCTCTGCGAAGCAGAGGCGACGCCCTGGTCTAAGATAATGTAGTTCACAATCCTTGTGGCAATATTAACGCGCCTATAACTTCGCACCCCAAAACGAGGCCGACAACAATATGTGAAAGGAATATTATACAGGGTGTCCCAAAAGTATGTATGCACTGTTTGATCATTAATATCTCTCTTCCCAAGAAGTCTTTCGCCTTGCTTTGGGTACCATTTTGTAGAGCTGGCTTTAGGTTTTCAGTATAGAACGAATCACCCATCTCTCTTCGCCACTGTAGGATTACGGTAGAAACGTTTTGAGCTATGAAAGGCCATATTTTGCCTCAGAAAGGAAACAAAACAGCCTCAAAGCTTTTACACTAGGCTAATTAGAGTAGCTAATTTTAACTGTAAAGTTCTTCACTTATTATGATGCTTCATTGAAGAGTTATGCCAGGTAAGAGGTAGCGGCCACATTTTCAATGATACTAATAAGTGCGGTTACACCGTTTAGAAAACTTCGCAATCTTATGAATAGTTGAGTATTGAACTCAGCGTCCATAAAAACCCTATTGCACAAGTTTTCACATTTTTTTTGAAAAATTTTGAAATGGCAGCTTTTTCCACCTTGACACCATATGTTTCAAGTTCCTACCGTAATCCCACAGTAATGCAGAGCGGGTCGGTGGTTCTCTCCATACTGTAACTCTAAGTTGAAGCCAGCCCTACAAAAGGGTACCTGAAGCAAGGCGAAAGACTTCTTGGGAAGAGAGATATTAACGATCAAGCAGTGCATGCATACTTTTGAGACACCCTGTATATATTTCGTGCAACTTATTTGCAACATCTCCGAAAGTGCTCTTCGCTTCATTAAAACCATAAAATTTTGGTTCTTTGGAATTCTAAAAAATTTACTTCCTTGAAATTTTTTATGACATTACTTAGATTAGATTATCACAATTCTTTCTTGGAAAACTATGTGAATTGCTCACATAAGCTTTACCTCAACGGAGAATTACTGTGATTCTAAGCTTGATTCAAAAAAAGCAGCAGAAGAACGTTGCGTACAAACTTGTGCTTTCATTCCCGCGATTTCTTTTTTTGACTTCCTCGAACTATCTCTTTGGATTGCAGGCGCCAGCGCTTTAGCGAGCTAGGTGAGCTGTTCTAAAAGCTAGGATTCCTTGCATCGTTAGGTACCCGCTGTTGAAGAACCAAGGGGCGTGGCTATTGTATACACCTAATGGCTGGGTACCTAACGCCCGCACCTCGGCTGGGTACCTAACGCCACGCACCCGTTTTATTGCTTGTTTTAATTTGCGACTTTATCAGCTCAAATCAATTTTTGCAGCGTTACCATTCTGGTTACCTGTTTACTACCCCATTATAGCTAACAGAGTGGCTGCTTTTACGCAGTGCTTGGATAACATACAAAGCTTTGAGCATTACATTTTTGCACAACACTATAGGGTTGTTTCAAACTGCGCACTGACCGCATTGACCGCACTGCTCAGACAATCGCAAATGAATTCCGGGAAAAACTGAACTTACATAACATCCGGGGAGACACTTCCATTGCAGCTGCCAGGTAGGGCGGAGCCCATCCTTACAGCAAGGCCCAATAGGAGCGTCCGCCCAGAAGTTTTAGAAGTTCGGTTTTCCCCAGAACTTATTTGCGATTGTCTTAGTGACTGCAGCTGACTGCAGCTGACTGCACTGACGGCCGCTGCATAATCCCATAATAGAAAAAACAACCGCGATCATGTCAAAACACCGTGATTATGCACAGAAAAATTTGTAGTTCTGATTTCACTTTTTTCAACCAATGGCGTTTGCTCTTCTTCAATATGTTCATATTTGTTATGAGTCCTTCTACTGCGTATACCTGTTTTGTATTGTTCTCACCTGTGCTGTTTTGTGGTTCGAGGCATATATTTTTGTTGTTTTTGAGCTACAGCTAATTGTCTTCTAAACCTCTAAGCTTTAACATGGATTGCAAGATTGATCGTGACCGATTTGTCGATCTTGCAATCCATGTCAAATCCTAAAATTGTACTTAATTAGAATTAGATGACCCGTCTTCACGTGGCGTGCGGGCCTCAGCACAAAAGTTTCCATTTATCCTGTCCCTCGCTTTGGACATCCACGATTTTCTTGGTGACGTCGGTGGCCGCATCTGCGAGATTCAGGCGCGAAAGTCGTATCCAGCTTATTTCTCAGCTGGTCCATCCGTTCCACGAAGAGCCTGCCCATTTCATTGGAGGTCTTCCTCGGGGACGTATGGCTTCGCGAGGAATCCACTCAGATGTTCTTAGTGTCCATCTATCGTCCGTTCTTCTCATTATGTGACCGGCCCATCGGTGTTTCGCTTTCGCAACGTATTCCGCTGGGTCACGAAGACGGGACATTCTTCTCATATCCGTGCTGCGAAGTCCGACGAGATGTTGTTTGTGTCGGGTCATCTTCAGAAGACTACGCTTTAGCGCTCTGTGGGTGGTCCTTAAAGCTTTCGAAGTGGCGACGGTGTCAGCCCAAGTCTCAGCTGCGTAACAGAGCGCTGGGAGAACGGTTGAGTTGAACAGGTGGGCACGAAGCTCCGGGTCCGTCAGTTGGTCGGTGGCTTCCTTCAGAGGCCCGAAGGCGGCCCAGGCCGCTCTTCTTCTCCTATTAATTTTTTCCCTCAAGTCATTCTCCATGTTCATCGAACGTCCAAGATACACGTAAGAAGACGTCTCCATGATAGGGGTGCCTTCCAATTCCATTTCTGTATCTTCACAAAAGGGGTTTTCATGGACTGTGTCTTCTTCCGATTTATTCAATCCGATCTTCTTCCCTGCTTCGTTGAATTTCTTCAGCATCGTCTCTCCTTCAGTGATACTTGAGAAGAGAACGATGTCGTCCGCAAAACAAAGATTCGTCAGGAATCTCAATCAACTCGTGTGCCTCTTCCAGTCCAGTGACTTCATCACCCCACTGCAAGACCGCGGTGAACAGCTTCGGCGAGATTGTATCGACTTGTCGAACCCCCTTTCCGATTGGGATGGTCAGAAGCGGTGTAACAGCTGCAACGTCGTTGTACAGTCCTTGTAGAGTCGGCTAACGTCCTCACGTAAGCTGGGTCTACTTCTTGATCGACTAGCGCTGACAGGATGGCGTTGGTTTCGACGCTGTCGAAGGATTTCTCGTAGTCGACGAAGGTTAGCACGAGAGGCAGTCGGTACTTCCGGCAGACTTCTATGACCCTCGAAACCGTTTAGATGTGGTCTATGCAGCTAAATCCTTTGCGAAATCCAGCTTGTTCTCGAGGTTGGGCTTCATTTAGTGTTTTAGATATGCGAGCGAGGATTATCTTCGTGAAAAGCTTGTGCAGCACACTCAGCAGGCATGTAGGATGGTAGTTCCGAGAATACTTCCGTTCACCCTTCTAAGAGAAGGACAGTTCTTGACGTTTTCTACTGGTCGGGAATCCTTTCCCTCTGAAGGAAAGATGTCAGGTGCGACGCGAGAATCTCGTGTAGACGTTGTCCTCCGGCTCGCAGAAATTCGACGGAAAGATGGTCTGGTCTTGGGGCCGTAGACGTCTTCATGGTCTCGACCGCCGTGAGCACTTCAGCAGGTAGAGTTCGTGGTGGTACTTCTCCAGCGGGAATAACGGGCATCGGCACGGGTGTTGATGAGCGGAAGAGATTGATGTAAAAGTTCCTCGCTATAGATTCCAACTTATATCGGGAAGAAGTCGTGGTCCCGCCTTCGTTTAATAGTGCGCCAGCGGCACGTAATATTCACAGAGGTCCCTTCGGCACTTCTTAAGACTTTGTCTTCCTCCGGCTGCTTACAGTACCTTGGTTTGCCTGTAGTTCCTGAGACCTTCCTGCAAAGCTGTTGTGCAACTGGCGTTGGCTAATAGTCGCTCGAGATATGTTGCTTTCTGATCTTGTCTCAAAAATTTTCTTCTTTCGAGCAATTCGTTGGTTGTCTTCGAAATGCGTTCCAAGTTCTTTTCAGAAGTCACTGAGGCGCACTCCGCAAGCGCGCAATCCTTTTCGTAGTCGTACGTTGGGTCCTCCTCGATGGGCCAGTCACATACGATCTCTTCCATTCTGTTACCGTCATAAACGACATTCTTCCTTCTTGCGGTACTATGGCAAACCTTTCTTTCCAGCTTTCGACTGAATCGTACCCTTACTCGAAAGAGGCGGTGATCGGAGCCATTGCAGAAGGATGGAACTACTGAGACATCGAGCAAGCTCCACCTTCGGTCTGTGAGAACATGGTCGATCTCCGCGTGAGTCGTTAACATGCCCACCGGCGATGTTCTTTCTTCATGAAGATGGAATTTCCATGAAAAAGTTGTGCAACGGAGAGAAGCTCAACGAGACGGTTGCTCCTGTAAGTAATAAAGTTGAAAACGAGAGAGGCTGCGACGGTTGCCGTATTCGTTCCGGAGCCCATATCTAAACTTCCCGATCCCATATCCCTCTTCTAGTGGCATCTCAATCTTCGCGTTGAAGTCGCCCACAACAAATTTGTAAAAGGGCTTCTCGTTGCGGGCGACCTGCTCCACGTCTTCTTAGAAAGCATCTAGTTCTGTATCGTCAGCTGCTGATGTTGGAAAGTAGCAGTTGATGATGCTGATGGTCTTCTGACGTGGAGGGCGTAGTCGTAGGATGGCTATTCGGGGTGATAGGATCTCGTGCGAATCGACAAGATGAACGATAGATGGGTGGACGACAAACCCAACACCTCCCACGTTTCGTGATGGAACCTTCTCACCACGAATGATGAACGTCCCATCATTCATCTGTCGCACGTCCTTCTTCCTGGACTTCGTTTCCTGCAGAGCGATGACGTGGTACTTGATGTGCTCTGCAGCGTCGAGAAGAGCGTGGAGGTCGGCGTTTGTGGAGACTGTCCTGGCGTTGTAGGTGCAGAGCATGAGGCAGTCTCCATGACGCGTCGTCCGGGCAGATGTGTCGTTTTTTTGTCCAATCCGAAAGGCGCCCTGAGTATCCTGACATCAGTCTTGTTACCACCCGGCGCCGTAGGCGGGATCCGATGTGCAGGGTTTATTTCTCTTCTTTTTGCTGAACGAGTTTAAAATTTTTCCCCTACAAGAGCAGACTTACTGGACCAACTCTTGATTTCCACGAAGTGATCGCTGACCCGGGTGTGGAGCGGGGAGGGGACCGCCTAGCGTCCGGAAAAAGTCAGACGGCGTGGATTTGGTCTGGCCGGCTTCTTAGCTAGGCATCCGGCTAAAACCGGAAACGTCGAACTCCTTCACAGCTTGGGAGTCCCTGCCAGAGTATACATTCGGCTGTGCATCGCAGTTCACACGCAGTGTCACCCTCCGCCACGTTTAGGCGGCCGACCATTGTGGAGGATCCTAAAGTTGTAGAAGCTCAATAGGCTAGCTTGAAACAACACTATATGCTTAAATAAATATACGAGCGAGAACTAGAGGATAAAGGATAAAAATTCGGCGTCTTCAATACCCTCCGCGGGCGTGCGCCGAACGCACACTACTCATAGTCGAAGAGGCAACTGTATGCATGCGGGCCTAATACATTGACTTGCAGGGGGCAGCCGTTTACCAAGTCATTGCTTTAATGTGCGAGCGAGAACTATACGCAATAATATGAGAAACCAGGACAAATATAAATTTAACAAAAACAAACGCAAAATTTGGTTGAAAAGAGTAAAATCAGACATTATTATCCACTTAAGTGTAATTCACGGTGCTTTCACGTAGTCGCAGTTGCTTTTCTTTTTGAAAGAGGATGTAGCGGTCAGTGCGGTCAGCTGCGGTAAGCTGCATTCAGCTGCAGTTAGCTGCGGTCAGTGCAGCAGTATGAAACAACCAAACTTCGGCGACACATTACCGTGTTATCGTCGACCGCGAGATAAGGCAAGTGAAATCTTTGCACAAAGACATGTAAATCGTTGGTTTATGGAGTTCCTTTAGGCTTGATACATACCAGGCGTCGGGTGTCTATACGTAGCGGTGGCGCAACGCAATTTATGCGTATTGATTGCAGCGGAATGACACTGCTGCCTCCTGCTGCAGCAGCTAACGCGAAAAGTCGTGTCTGTACCTAACAAGTCATTCTGAGCAGCGCTGCGCAGCGCCGCTCAAGCTGATCAGCGCTGCAACAAATTTTGCAGCTGAGTTACGCTCACTTTTTCTGAGCGTGTTCCAACTGCTTTGAGCTGCAAACAGCTGCTTTTAATTGAATCTACTTATTTTTTTACCAGTCTTCTACCCGCAACTAGCAATATCAAAACAAAGTTCGTCTTTCTGGTATGAACAATTAATGAATACGGTGTAAAATCATCGAATTAGAATTCTGAAAACTGATATGAGGAAATAGCGAAAAGGAGTGGAGGACCCAACTACATATTGGCAACAATTTCAGTATTGAAGAAGCTGACAGTGTAATGAGACTAAGTCTTGCCTCCAGTTTCATGTCATTGCCTAAGGGGCACTCTCTTGCTGGGATCATTGACGTGATAAGGGTCGAATGTAAATAGCAACTCAAATTGCTTCCTTTAAAAGTGCTGGTAAATGGCTACCTTTTATGCTTTGAATAATAAAAAATTAAAAATGAAGAACTTCTTAGGAAGGTAGACTATGATTTCCAGTTACATTTTTCGCTTACATATGAAGAACTTGCTTGAACAAAATTTCTTTCGCTCCATATCCAAAGAATAATCAATTGAAGGTCAATTATAGTTATGTTAACAATTTCATTTGACATTTGAAGCACTCAAACCATTCCGTACTACCACGGAATTTCGGTTCCTGATAATTGTTAATGTATTGATAGCTCCTATTTTGAAAAGCTTCCTGCTCCTATGCCTTTCTCGCCTAAATTTCTCGCAATCTTATTCAAAACTTTTGCTTACAGAGTTGTAATTTTTTAAGGCAGGGGCCATACCGCTCGTGCCAGCTGAGTTACAGTTCTTTTTGTGTAAAGACAACATTTCTGGTTTTTGTCCGAATTTATCACATAAGGAATGAAAACTTAGTCAAACTTTTACAATATATTAAGTGTGGACCTGTAGAGTACAAACATTTCATGGAAAGAAGGTTTTTGCAAGGTTCAAGAGCTGGGTACGAACCAAACCATTAATTACCAACTTGTACTCGTACACATTTTCGTTTCTGCTCAGAATGATGAAAGTTGGAAGTTGCTGTCTCAAAATTCGAGCTTGTGTTCATGCTGGTGCGAATAAGACAGACTCTAGTCAACTTCCTTCTAAACATTTTCTAAAAATTCAACATTAAAAGCCTTAACATCACTGCTGAGTGATTTTTCAATAACACACTTTCATTTCCCCTTAATTGAAGAAAAATTTTATTCTTATAAACGGCTGAACTCTAATAAATTTGAGATAGCATTGACATCTATTGTCCTCTTTCCGATTTCAAAAAAGGAATCTTCAAAATCACTGCCAATATCTTAAGTACTAATATTGAAAGAAGGCTAGCTTTACTTCAAGTTAAAAAACTGAGCTTCGATATCCAATTGCAATCAACCAATCGATCAGAGCCCGTAAAAATTCAATCAACAAAACTGCCCATTTGATCATATGTGTCATCCTCGAGAAAATTATGCAACTCATATTATTGTATGAATATAACTACAATCATGAAAATTACCTATTAGGACAGCAATAGGAGAAGTAGATAAGAATTGCAAAAAGTTCTAGAACCGACATATGGAAAAAATTGTTGCATATCGCTGCAACGCTGCGATCCCTCGAGGTTGTTACGTTTTCTATGATTACTGTAACGCCGCGGCAACGCGGAGAACATTATCTCATGACAGATATTTATTTGCAGCTTCAACTTCTCAAAATATATGGTTATCGTGCAACACATCGGATATAAGAAGCCGCGGTCGAGCGCGCAGGGGCAGAATACTTTTCTTTGTTCTTTTCAATCACGTTGATGTTCTCTTGTTTTCATTTTTTATTGCAACTCGTTTTGATCATTTTTGAGGCAAAAAGAAATTCACTTGCGCACGCATTTCTTCTATTCTTGCGCCAAAAAGTTTTGTTGTCATTTTCGAATACTCACTTTTTTGCGCCGAAAAACATTTATCAATAATGCGCTTATTCACTTTCATGCAAGAAAAAGGGTTTATGATAATTTCATATTTTTGCGCATATATATATTGTTTCAAAATGTATCAGACTGCGGTTTAATTACCCAAGTTTGAGGAATAAACTCTGCGCCCGATCGTGTTGTTGGTTGCATCTGGTTGGTCATTACCGCGTGGCAGCGAACATATGGTGCATCGGACCACACAACAAAGGAACCGAAGGACTGCATAGGTACGACTCAACAGTGAATTCATTCAAACTAGCGCAAATTTTCGATAAACCGTGAATTGCGAAAAAAAACTCAAAGAAATTTTAATTCGCTTGATTTGTACGCGCAAAAGTATTGATTGGAAAATCAAAATGGCGGGACCAATTTCTATAAAATCTCAAAAAGCGCTACTAACTAGGTATTGCAACAACCTTAATAGATTGATTCAAGACAGTGAACAAATCGCAGCGCTAGAGCAATCGGCGTTTTTGCAATACGATATAATACAAAAAGCGCGCCGTCTAATTTACGAATTAAAAGCAACTACCAAGATAGTGATAGATAATTTATCCAATTTTGCGCATTTAGTAGACAGCAACATTGACTCTCTTCCTGAAGAGCAAGAAAAAATAACTCAGGATTACATAGAAACTGCTCATGTAGCTATAGATCGCGCTCAAATGTTAGCAATCCAGTTAGAAGCAATTACAATCAATCCTGCGTTCCAAACCAATGAAAGCGGAGCATCTACTTCAGCGCATATATTAAATGTAGACAAACCAAAACTACCAGCAATCCCTATACCTACATTTTCTGGTAGATATTGGGAATTCACAAATTTCTGGACTCTTTTTGAAGCAAATATACATAACCAGGCTCTGTCTAAATTACAAAAATTTAATTATTTAATAAATGCGCTAAAAGGTGAAGCCTTAGACGCTATCAAACGGTTTCCAATAGCAGAAGAAAACTATGATTCCGCAGTAGAAATGTTGAAAAGAAAATACGGCGATGAATCACAACTCATAGCGCGCTTGCAATCAAGATTAGAAAATGTTAGAGCTCAGAATCAATCGATCGGTGCGCAACGTAATTTACTTGAACAAATCATTCCCATTGTAACGCAACTTGAAGCAAAGAAAGTGGGTCTAGATGGTTCATTTCTGGCACATAAAGTGCTGTCAAAGTTCAACACTCGCATTCAAAGAAAAGTCCTCGAAAATAGATATCGAGAAAGGACGAATGAACACGAATGGAAAATGAGAAAAATTGTAGATACTCTAGACGAAGTGATTTCTACTGAGGAACATATCAATGACATGCTTCAAAGAGATGATGATTCATATCAAAACAAATCGATTCCCTCTTCGGTACGATCAAACTTCAACCAAGCGCGTAAAATATCTTGCATATTTTGCGGCTCAGAACAACATAGGGCATCAGACTGCACCAAATGCGCAACGGTAGCAGCGCGACGCGAATTTCTTCAACAAAACAAAAGGTGTCTCAACTGCGCTAGAGAGGGACACTTTGCGAAGGATTGCAAAAGAGAGGGGTGTAGATTTTGCGAGGGAAGAAAACATCATTACACCTTATGTCCTCAACGAGTAAGGGCAACCCAGATAACTCTTCACAAGGAAGCCAGAACAGGAACAAAGAGAAATTGAGAAAGCCTACAGAAAAAACGATCAAAGCACACGTGTCCCATATAAACACAGAAGATACGGCTCCTCCCCAAGAGGGTGAGAAAGAAGAAAAAACAACGGTACTTCAATGCAAAGCGACCGAACAGAAAAAGGTAGGCCATCAAGTGCTTTTGCTTACGGGAATAGCTAAGGCACGCCAAGCAAATACAAATGAATGGAAAGAGGTGGAAGTTTTACTAGACACTGGCGCGGATCAATCTTTCATAAATGCAACATTAGCGCACGAGTTAGGGCTTGAACGCCAAGAGACTCGAGAATTCATGATGTACACCTTTGGCGCCACGAAAGCAACACCAGTAACATATGAGACAACATCGATAGATCTTCAAGATCATCATGGAAGAAAACATAACATTAGAGTGTGCATAGCACCCATCATAATGGGCAAAGGCAAACCCATTACACTGTCCGCCAAAGATGTGGAATTCATTGCGCAACAAGGGATAAGGCTGTCCAAGACAGTCCAGTCGGATGAGGTGAAACCACAAATACTGTTGGGTTGTGACCAACTATGGGGTTTTCTGGATATCACACACCCACAGTATACTTTGCCTTCAGGACTCAAACTAATCCCATCAAGGTTGGGATATCTGCTTACGGGGAAGCAGGAACTGATAGGGAAAGATAGCCAGAAGGCTCCAAAAACTTATCCTGGCTCAGAAGACGCGAATATTTTCATGAATTTCGAAGAAGAAATGTGCAGATGGGACAAATATTGGACGATTGATTCCGCAGGCATACACGAATTCACAGGTACAAAAAATGCAGAAAAGGATGCAACAAATGAAAAAGTACTACAATTTTTTGAAAATACCATTGAAAAAAGAAGCGATGGTTATTATGTGCGACTTCCATTCAAAGACGGTCACCCACCTCTACCAAGCAACAAAGCAATAGCGCTAAAAAGACTGCAAAGTTCTCTTGCAACACTCAAAGCAACTCCACAGTTGTTGGAAAATTATGATCAAACATTCAAAGACCAACTTGAAAAAGGGGTCATTGAAGAGGTACCAAACAACAAACCCCCCGAAGGCGAAATATTACACTATATTCCTCACCAAGCAGTCATAAAGCCACAAAAAGAAACTACTAAACTGCGCATAGTTTTTGACGCATCCTCACATTTCAAAGAATGTCCATCTCTAAATGACATTTTGCACCAAGGACCTTCAATTCTGCCAGAAATTTACGCAATGCTCCTGCGCTTTCGTGCGAATGATTACGTCTTTACCGCAGATGTGGAAAAAGCTTTTCTTCAAGTGCGCCTAAATGAGGTAGATAGGGATGCAACAAGATTCTTTTGGGTAAAAGATCTAACAGCGCCAATCAACGATGACAATCTGGTCATCTTTCGGTTCACCCGAGTCCCTTTTGGTCTAAACGTATCGCCATTCTTGCTGGCTGCTACGGTAAATCATCACCTACAAACCACAGCTGACAAGAGGTTAGGCGAAGAAATACACCAAAATTTGTACGTCGATAACCTCATCCTAGGGGCAAATTCAAAAGGCGAGATAGCAAGGAAAGCCGAGAAATCACGTGAAATTTTTTCTCAAATAAGTATGAATTTGCGAGAGTTCCTTTCAAATACAAATTCAATATGTGATGCTATCCCAGCTGAAGCATGCGCCAAATCTTCTGAACAGAAAATTCTGGGAATCACCTGGAACGCTGAAAAAGATGAACTGAGTATACAATGCAAAATGCTACCGAGTTCAATAGTTACAAAACGGATTGTGGCTAGGCAGATAGCTTCAATTTATGATCCATTCGGGTGGCTGATTCCCCTGATTACTCAAGCAAAACATTTCCAGCAACAACTATGGAAACAGCGCTATTCCTGGGATCAGACATTACCAGATAACCTAACGCAACAATGGAACACTATTACCACAAGCGCAAATGGTTTTGAAAAACGGATACCAAGAAAGTTTCTTTCGAATATGTACGGTAGCAAATTAGCAATTTTTGCCGACGCCAGCGAAATTGCAATGACAGCATGCGCCTATCTGTTCGATGGGGAGAACACAACTCTGGTTATGGCGAAATGTAAACTTCCATCAATTCAATCCGCTATAACAATGCCAAAGCTAGAAATGAATGCGCTAACTATTGCAGCGAGGCTTACTTGGTCAGTTTATACATCGCTAAAGCAAAACGCGGTAGATATCAATTTGAAAGAAATTTTTTTATTCTCCGATTCCCAAATTGCGCTAAGCTGGCTATCAAGTGCACCAAGTGACACGAATGCAGGAGTACTCGTCAGGAATAGACAACGAGAGATTCAGAAGATTGTCCTTGCGCTAAAGAAAGAAGGTGTCACAATCACTTTTAATTACGTCGCCACTAAAGACAATCCTGCCGACGCAGGAACTAGGGGCATAACTAAAGCACAGTTCGCGCAACATACTTGGTGGGATGGTCCAAGTTTCCTGCGACAAAAAGAGAGCACATGGCCAACCACAGAGTATAAAATATTTCTGAACGAACCTGCAGAAGAAATTTTGGAAATGAGCACATGCCTAAGCCAATGCAACGAATCTCATCAAATCGAGCTTCTAGATTTGAGGAGATTCAGTTCTTTTGAAAAGGCCAAACGGGTTGCTGCTTATGTTATAATCTTCTTGTGTAAAACCATGCGCAGATTCGATTCCGAACGAAAAAATGAGATTGTAACTAACATACCAGAACTGAAAAATGTATCGACTAACTTGCGAGTTGACGGATATACTATGAAAGCAGCACGTCTAGCTATCATCCGAAATCATCAGATGCTTCTAACTCCATCCATTCGCAAATCAGTAGAAAACTCCTTAAGACTCTACAAAGATGGTACAAAAATCTGGCGCACCCTAGGTCGAATTGGAAAATCATCTCTAGAAGAAGGCACAAAAAACCCAATCTATATAATTCCGAAAACTCCTCTAGCAAAACTCATAATTCGCGAAGCGCATGGAATTTACCATAGAGGAATTGATCATACGATGGCTACAGTGCGAACGCAGTACTGGATTCCAAAATTACGCCAACAGGTTCGCAAAGAAATAACGCACTGTACTGAATGCAAAAGATTTAACGGCTTACCATTTCCATATCCATTTACAACAGACCTTCCCGAAAGAAGAGTGCAAAAAAGCCGTCCCTTCCAACACATAGGGTTAGATTTTTTCGATCTCCCCTTATGCAACGAAAATAGCGAAGAACGAAAAACCTACGGATGCATTTTTACTTGCGCAGTAACACGACTCATGCATCTTGAACTAGTGCGCAGTATGGCAATTGGAGATTTTCTAAATGCTCTAAAACGATTTATTGCAAGAAGAGGCGTACCGTCCTCAATAACATGTGATAATGCGCCCACTTTTCTTCTGAGCGAAAATCTCCTAGATAGCGAAAGCACTTATGTCAATGACCAAATCATGCAAGCGCTATCGCGCCAAGAAATTCAGTGGTATCACATAACACCATATGCCCCCTGGCAAGGAGGCTTTTATGAAAGGTTGATTAAATCAATCAAACATGCGCTGTACAAAGCACTGCGCTGCAATCCAAAGCCTTCCATAGACCAAATGGCTACCTTCCTGGCTGAAATAGAAGCTTGCTTAAATTCACGACCATTGACATATCAGAGTTCTGATCAAGAAAACCTTAGCTCAATACGGCCAATTGACTTCTTGGAAAAAGACATAATTCTTTCATTTCCACAAAATGATCTCTCAGCGCAAAATCAAGATCCAGATTACCTCTTGCCTCAAGAAATTCACTCGTTGGAAACTCGCAGAGAGGCAGAAGAAGCACTGCGTCTTTCAAATAAACGCACAGAACGATTCTGGAATATATGGAGGAAACAATACCTCACTAGCTTGCGCGAAAAGCATAAAAAATGCGTAGGATCAAAACGTGCGAGTCAAAACACCCCAGGACTAGGAGAGGTTGTACTGCTTACAGACCCAGTTTTACCGCGTAATAGCTGGAGATTAGCGCGAATAACCAAATTACTGCCTAGTTCCGATGGACAGATAAGAGAAGCAGAACTTATAACAGCATCTAAACGAAAAATTCACAGACCAGTTAACTTACTAATACCGCTTGAAATCGATGATTCAGAAACTTCCGCACAAGATAAAGAAGAGCGCCAGGATAATCAAGAAACAGCAAAACCTCAGCGCCCACCAACCGACAGATACAATTTGAGGCCAAGACGTCAGGTACGCTACGAGGAAGCCGTCATGACAGCAACTTCTTCATAACAAGCAAAATTACCTAGAGCGCAGTGGTTTTTGTTCCATATCATGATTTTATCGTTGATACAAACTATCTCAGCAATTTCCTCAAAAACAAAAATCTCATGCGCAAAAGATGGAGTTTTTGCAACATTTCCAAAAAACAAGAGTTTTGAAATTTGCGCAGAAGATTATTGTAAAATTCTCAACGGTGCAAACCAGCCACAAATAGTTAAATTTCCTCCCGAAGTTACTTTACATGACTTTCACATAACCATAAAATGGAACGAAAACGGGCGCCTATCAGTCATAGAAACCAATTGCAAAGCGCTTGATTTCTGTGTGAATATCGATTGCTTATTTTGCTCCACACTTCTCTTTAATCCCGAATGTTGGCCTAGAGGAGCAATAGCACTCATGGCAATCTTGATATATGCCCTCACGGCGCTAGTATACCTCATCATAAAAGTCACTGCAACGCTGACAAAACCCCTCAAATTCCTTTTCGTAGGATTTCAATTCCTCATTGCGCTGATTCTCCGAAACCTACTCAAAGGCATATCTTGGGTGGCAAATAAAAAACCCAAAGGTCGTACTACAAGGGCAGCAAAAATTGCAGCTGCGCTAGCCATCATTACCATACTGAGCAAACATGACCGCTTGGTACACTCGTGCCAAGAAATAGATGTTTTAGAATACCACTCCACAACTTGCACCACAACGTCAGGGAAAGAAACATGCAAAATAACCCTATCCGAAATCTTAAAAATAAATGCTTTCAAACAAGAGGCATGTTTGCGCCTAATACGAAATTTCACCTCAGTCGGAAACATAAAAATCAAATGGCGAGGTTTGCGACTCACATGCGAAAAGGAAACCATGTTTTTCACTCGCATAAGCCAAATAAAAATGGTAGACAGCAAAAGATGTGCCCATATGGGCTCATGCATCGGCGATAAATGCGCGTCGATAAACAGTTCAACCTTACTACCAGAGTTGCAACAAGGAAATTCTTATCCAGGCCGCACAGGTTGCTTAGAATCGTGTGGTGGAATTGGTTGCGACTGCTTTTATCCAAGCTCTGGCTGTCTGTTTTATCGCGTATACGCTGTACCAGAAAGTCCTGAGATTTTTGAAGTTTTTCGTTGCGCTCATTGGAAAGAGGGAGTCAAATTGGACGTGATTATTGAGGATTTGAAGCTTAGAGAAAGAAAAGAACAATATACCATAACAGCAATTCCAAACTTTCCTACAAAGCTTTCCTCATTACAGATAACTATGACAATGATGACTATCCCTCCAACCCCACTCATTTTCTATCAATTCATAACTAACGGCATTGATACAGTATGGTGGACAGACCGCATTAAACCAAATTTGTTTTGCGAAACCAAAGAAAAAGCACGGCAATTGAACTGCGCCTATGAAGACGACTGCAGATGTTCTGCAGCAGAGAATAGCGTCAATTGTCAATGTACGCAATCAAAACTGCAAGAAGAATTCGACCGAGTAGAACTAAAATTACCGCTCAAAACACCTTCTTGGGAGCTGACAAAACAAAGAAATCAACTGATAGCGCACATATCTAATATGGTTTCAGCCGAATTCATAATAAACTTTGATAAAACCGTCGAAACCACGATCTTGCAAACTGAAGATGAAAATTGTTCGGTAGAAAACGCTTATCTAAAAGGCTGCTACAATTGCGCGAAAGGTGCGGAAGCAAAAGTCTACTGCAAATCAAGGAAAAACTTGATCGGAGAAATACTATGCGGAAAAAGGGCTTTCGCAGTACCATGCGCATCATCAGCGCCACGATCAACATTACGCTTTCATCTCGACAGTGCAAGGCAAAATATCGATTGTACCCTGAAGTGTGGAAGGAAAACGCATAAGTTCATGATTTCTGGAATTTTGAAATATACCGGTACCTTCCAAGAAAGCCTATTCAATAAACTTCAGGGAAATCACACAATATACAACGAGATTCCGTGGCCAGACTTCAAACATATAACCAATCTTGTTTTGAGCTGGTACAAAACGTTAGCAGTTGCTCTCGTATGCGTGTTAGCTGCTTTACTTTTTACGTATCTCTGCATTCAAACATTAGGAATGCGCATACTTTTGCTAATTTTGAAAATCGCACGGACTATAATATGCTTTCCTGCGCGCATATGTTGTTGGGTTACACGTAAAGTTTATGAAAAACATAAAAACGAAAGTGACTACAAACATAAGAAAGCTTTTTAACCTTTTCAAGGCCGTATGCGCCTGCGCAAAAAAAAAGAGAAAGAAAAAAGAAAAAAAAAGACAAAACAAACAATAACCCTCACTACCTTTTCCAGGCAATGGAATCAGAAGACGTGCAAAGCTTGAAGCAACAACTTCTTGCGCTAAAAAATGCTATCCCGAAACTACCAGCGCCAGCAGATTTACGCGATAACATTTTCAAATACTGTCACGACGTAGATCATACGATGAAAAAAGTAGACGAACTGCAAAGCAGCATCGATGTAGTACGCAATTCCAAGATGAATTTGGAAAAGAAAGAAAACAAACTGCACTACTACGAACTAATGTGCGAGAAACTGCGCATCGAATTCTTACTGCTTCGCACTCAACTGCGCACATTATACGCCGTACCGCAACTTTTGTTCGCAACGAAGACAACAACGCCAGCGATTTGGGAAACATTGATGGAATGGCCTGATGAAAGGAACTTGTCGTAAACCAAAAAGAAGTCGAAATGATGATCGAAGACCAGATAAACTGCCTCGAAAACTTCAAAACAAAGCTGCACCATCTCATCGAAGAGATCTGGCAACAAAATGATCAACAAGAAGCGCAAAAAGAAAAAGAAGAAGAAACAATCCTTCAAGCCATAAAAAACATGGAAAAAATTCTGAAAGATTTGCAAGAAAAGTTCAAAAACAACCAAGAAGAATCAGGAAGTGTTCGAGAGCGCAGAAAATCAACAACCAGTGAGTCATCAAACGAAGACAACGAGATCGCCCGAGCTGATAGCGAAGCCGAAAGGGAGCCGGAGCAACACGAGGAGGGGAGGCCTGCGGATCAAGAACCAGTGAGACAAGACGAACAAAACGAACAACAAAGAGTTGCAGAAGAAGAAGCAATACGAGAAAATGAAGAGTTCATGGAGCCACTTGGTGGAATGGACATGGAAGAGGTCCCAATGGACATCGAAGAGCGCATCGGAAGATTGCAACTGGAGTACGATCGTAATGCTCAAGCCATTCTGGATCTGAATCTGCTAATAGAAGAGTTGGAAAACGAACGGACCTGTCGGCCACGCTCATTCTACAGAGGCGAAGTCAAGAGCATTGAGCGCAATATGCGCTGCGCTTTTTGTGAAGCCATTGGCTCACACTACTCGGATTCTTGTTGGGAAGTAGCAACGGCGCGCGAGAGACGACAACTGCTTGCCGACAAGAAAAAATGCGAATTGTGCCTGGAAATCATCTGCTGTGGAGGAAAGCTGTGTCGGAAATATGGGCAACCATGTTTCCACTGTCACCGCACAGGGCATCATTCAGCTCTATGCAGCCTCCCTGAAGAAAGCCCGATCATCATGCAAAGACTGCAAAGAGCGAGGGATGCGAAGGAGCATCACAGGCGCCGCGCTGAAGAGCTCGAACACGAAATCAACGAACTCAGAAGAGCACTTCCCTAGGCGGCCGGGAATATCGCTGCAACGCTGCGATCCCTCGAGGTTGTTACGTTTTCTATGATTACTGTAACGCCGCGGCAACGCGGAGAACATTATCTCATGACAGATATTTATTTGCAGCTTCAACTTCTCAAAATATATGGTTATCGTGCAACACATCGGATATAAGAAGCCGCGGTCGAGCGCGCAGGGGCAGAATACTTTTCTTTGTTCTTTTCAATCACGTTGATGTTCTCTTGTTTTCATTTTTTATTGCAACTCGTTTTGATCATTTTTGAGGCAAAAAGAAATTCACTTGCGCACGCATTTCTTCTATTCTTGCGCCAAAAAGAATTGTTGTCATTTTCGAATACTCACTTTTTTGCGCCGAAAAACATTTATCAATAATGCGCTTATTCACTTTCATGCAAGAAAAAGGGTTTATGATAATTTCATATTTTTGCGCATATATATATTGTTTCAAAATGTATCAGACTGCGGTTTAATTACCCAAGTTTGAGGAATAAACTCTGCGCCCGATCGTGTTGTTGGTTGCATCTGGTTGGTCATTACCGCGTGGCAGCGAACATATTGCATGTATTGATCTGATGCTTAAGTTTTGCACCTAAGTATATTTTGTTGCAATAAGTCATACCATCTCTATCTTCTAGTTGGATTTCTGGATACTATAATAGATAAACAAGTAAGCTGAGGAGGTGTTGAAACTACCACTAGTCCTGATTTACGCAAAGTTTGGAGTCAAAAAACAAAGAAATCAATATGTCCAAAAAATCGAGAAAAAACATAAGTCTTTCATGTATGCATTTGGTGATTTTTCTGGTAACTGGTGACTTTGCCTAAAATCGAGAAAATGAATTCTTTTGATTTCATCAAAGTAATGCTGACAAGGGAATGGTCAGAAATCGTAGTGGCCAATCCAGACAAGCTGCATACCATTAGATGCAGCATAAAGCGCTGACTCTAAATCTGTCTTCCTTACCTGCTTATCGCTTTCCTGGACGAAGCTATAAGCCATTAAAGAGCATTATTTTGCTTAGAAATTATGCGTGAAATTTGAAATTTAGCCGTACAGAGCCACGTTCGATACAATGCTGGGCCAAAACATGCATCTAGATTACTTAAAATTTTTGAAGCCAAGAGCTGAGCTAGAAGTGCAACAATGTGCTCAATTTCGCTGTTTTTAATGTATGATTTTCTCACAATAAAATTGCCTGTAGCTTCGTCCACAGAAGCGGGAAGCAGATAAGGAAGACAGATTCGAAGTCAGCGTTTCATATTGCATCGAATGATATACAGCTTTTTTGGTTTGGCCACTTTTCTGACCATTCCCTTGTAAGTTAACTACACTAGTGATAAAACACTAAAGTCATCAATAATACAACCTAAAATCTTAGCTCTCTGCAAAGGCTAGTTTTTGGGAAATTTTCAATTTGGCGGAAAAAAATTTCGGTACGAAAAGTTAAAGCTAACATTTCTTCAAGACTAGCGCTTATAAACATTCGGTTGTACCTCTAAAAGCTTGTAGTATACAAGCAGTGTGGAAACAGAAAAATTACTCTTTATGGAAGAATTTCAAAATTATACAAGCGCAAGTGGGAGAAGATTCGTTGAGGCTCCCGATACTTTCTCGATGTACTTTCTCGATTTTTTGGCTTTTCGTTTTTGATTCCAAACTTTGCCTAATCAAACTTTTCAACTGTTCGAACACTTCCTTGTAGAGTTAACCTTGCTAAAAATAGAATTGCACCCGAAGCCCATGCAGAAACAAGAAATATGACTTATTGCAGTATATACACGCTGCTTGGATGAAGGCGCAATATCTCTAAACGCGAAAGCGGATTTATTAGCCGCAGAGCGCATGAGGCGCAGGATTTATAACAGAGGATACACCCGCGCCGCCTTCGCGACCGCTCAACTAATACTGTTTCTTCGCCCATGCAGTATCCTTTACGTATACATCTGGAAGCAAGATAAGTATCTCTAAATTTTCTGCTCTGCGGAGAAGTGCGCATGCCGTCACACTTACGGTCACCAGGTCCCATTGCATCTCTGCGTCTTAGCTTCGGCGGAAATTGTTTTACTGTCCAAATTCAAGTATGAATCTGTGGAAGAAGCTTGATCTCGTTGTCTAACGTGTATTTTAAGTCCGTCAAGTGATAAGTAAGCCAAACCCGGATAAGCGAAAAAGAGAAAGTCGGGTACCTTTTGTACACGCCTTCAACCGCTGCTGTTTTACTAGCGATGGACGCAACTTTTTCACAAGGAGACAGACGAAAGGTGCAATTTTCCGATAGTCACTGAGAAAAGTGGAAAAAAGTTAAAACTAAAGTGTCACTTTGGATCTTATAATCTACTTGTTCTTCTGGTATACTATCAATATATTGACAAATTCTGGAATTATGCTTTTGTGGAGTGAGAACCTACTGGTAACACTCACTGCTGAAGTGCGCCTTTCCATATACATCCATTGTGAGGCGCTGAAAGGTAGTGGTGAGCTAACATTATGCGAACTCGTAGAATACCTATTCACTTTTTAACTTGTCGAAGAAATTATTTTTCAGTCAGGGAAGTAAGAAGTACGTACTGACATACATTACTTTAGATTACGCAATACGAGATTAGCATAAATGTGATGCCTTGAAAAATGCTATCAAAATTGTCAAACGGTATGACTGTCATGATACGTCAAAAAAAGTAAAATTTGCTTAATTTTAGCAGCAGAAAATATGAAATGATCAAAGAAGAACCACTCTCTCTTAAGTGTTTCATCAAGTTTACCTAATGAAATAACACAGCGTGAGCTAGATTGTTGCGAGACGAATCTCTGTTTAGCCATTGAACTTGCTGAATATGATCAGAGTTGGCGATTACGTGAATTCTATTACAGACGTCAAGCTTTATTGCTTGAGTACGGCACTTCGGGAGACCCTGGCCCACAACTAATTCTGTTGCATCTGATTTGAAAATACCCTAACTTTACGAATACAAGACACATCCTACTCGATTTCTTGAAGGCAGCGCCCAGGCGGATCTGGACCTATGGGGATCTCACGTGGATAGTGACTTTGGAGCCCTAATTGAGCCACTGCCGGGCCGGCTTCTCGGGCAGTGCTCTAATGGCTGAGATATTCCCCTCGGAACTGGACCCCGGGGTCGTATATCGCTTGGGTTCATGGCGCAACCCATGAGTCCTCACGCGAAACTGATGGTTGCGCCATGAATCCATGCGAAATACGATTTTGGGGTCTAGTTGGAGGCGTATATCTCAGCCGTGAGTTACCTGCGCTGCCGCTTATGCAGTGGCTTAGTCAGGGCCCCAAAATTACTCTACATGTAAATCCCATAGGTCCAGATCTCCCTGGACGCTGCATTTAACACATTCACCACAATGCCGATTTTTCTATTACTGCCGTTTCGGACCAGAGCCTTTTTCACTTTGTCAAACTTACGACCCACCCATGGGTCGTATTGTCCGGAATGGTTTGGAAAATTCAGAACATGTCTCCAAAGGTTTCCCCACAAAGGTTATAAGCGCTGATTATCAAAATATGATTTTTTTTAGTTTTTGCATTATACGGAAGAAGTTACGGTAGTTAATCTGTAGGAACACAACATCATGGATTTCCATGAAAAATTGTGCTCTGAGGTTATTCCATGTGTTGATCACAATTATAGTGTCCACTTTGTTCATTACTTTTCCATAGTAAGATTACGGTAGCAGTGAGGTAGAATCCTCCGTCCAGAAACTGATGTAAGAATGCGGTGTTAGAACTTGAGACTATATTTTACTAAAAAACGTGTTGCAAACTATGTATGTAAGGGGAGCCTTCAAAGGCATCATCTACACAAAAGTTTTATGTGTTGATGGTTGCGACATATATAAAACTCATTCGAGTGCATTGTGCTAGCTGTGTTCCTTAGTACTCCAGTTGCCAAAAAAAGCCAAAGAAGAGGTGTATTAGATTATTCATGACTACAATTTTTTTCGATAAATGACTATGTTTTCGTTTGATCGTTCTCGGTGTGACTCATTTGCGCAATGTACTTGTCTGCTTCTGCTTCATACCTGATCAAACCCAAAGTGCACAAAGCAACTGGATTTGGTACTATCAAAAATCGCGTTCAGAATTGGTGTGAGTAAACTCTCCATCAACACGGCAGCTGTTAGAGTCTATGTTGATTTGTACAGGGTGTCCCAAAAGTATGTATGCACCGTAATAAGTTAGCATCTCTCTTCACACGAAGTGCATATAAATCCTCCAAACATTATTTTGTAAAGCTGGCTTTGACTTGGATTTACAGCATGGAACGGATCGCCAATCGCTCCTCATTTGAATATGAAGTTTGCACTCTATCAGCTCCTTTTTCAAGGTTATTCCAAGCATTCCCCAAAAGCTGCCTTCTCAGGGTTCGATAAAAGCTCCATAACATCATTCAAGAAGGGTTTAAAAATCGTAAAGTCATGTTGTGTAATCAGTGTGCTCGAAATCATCTTTACACAGCTCTTCAGATTTTTGTGAAATTTTTTTTTCTGAAACTGCAGCCGATCACAATGGCGCTATGAGCTCGAAGTGCCTGTCGCAACCCTACAGTAAAGGGCACAGATTGGTGCTTTAAGCCATATTATGGATCTAAGTTGAATCCAGCTTCAGAGAATGATGCTTGAGGGACGGAGACATTAACATTACAGTGTATACATACTTTTGGGACACTCCACAGTTTGCTCACCCCCTCTCGACCTAGCTCGTTTCAAATATTTACGCTCAGCAAGTCCTAGCCGATATTTTACTCTCTAACGCGCTGGTAAAATATTTGACCATACTACTAGATCACTTGTAAAATACGTTTGCCAATAAAATGTGGTCTGTTAGTAAAATTTTGTATTCTTTGCGTACTTCAATAGGACTTTTATTCAATTTTCAATGATCCTTTACAATAAGTTGCGATACTGAGTTGAGGCTTTACCAATAGCAGCCTATTGTCCGAAAATTTTCCGATCTTATTGGAGTGAGTGACATCCATGCGTTTACGAAACAGGTCGATTTAATATTGCTTTTAACCAAACTGAATTTTTGCCACTTCTCGAATTCTGCAACTATTTGAAAGCTTTTACCTCTTATAGCTACTCTATCTACTGCCTGCGTCAGAAGCTCGAGAGTTCAATTTTGCAGCAGTATTTCAATCTTCGAGCAGTTTTGATTTGAGAAGTGTACCACATAATGCTGCAAATTTTTCTTGAATGTGGTCTTGCGAGCCTGATAGCCAAGTCTCAAGATGACTGCTTATGGCATGTAGTAAATTCTCCTCGCAACTCTTTTGAGGCTCGTTCATTGCATATGGGGCTCCTCAGCGCAGTATGTTTGTGCCTAATTGACGCACTACTCTCTAAAAAGGGTTGTTTTTGCGTTCTCAAAGAAGAAAAGATTTTTTTGGTTTTAGTCGAATGACTAAAGCCATGCTTTTCAAACCATAGCACCATGTCTTGAAGAACGTCTTCCAAGGTCGTTTTCGCAATCTCGAAGAACGATTTGATAAGGGCGGTCGTCGCTTTTTTCGGCCGCTACAGCGATGATGGCCATAATTTTGTCTAGCAAACAAGGAAATGAAGCGATTCTACATCTCTTAACATAAATGACCGTAAAGAAATTACATTTTTGAAAGTCCTAAGATAAGATATCTTCTGTTGTTCTAAGCACACCCCTAAGAAATTTGAGCATCCTCTACAAAAAAAGAGAAGAAACCTTTTTCCTATTTTTGTAGATGCAATCACCTCTTCATTGGTACTCTCCAGCTGGGCTCCGAAATTGTGCCGTTTTACGCGTTTTTGTACCATAAAGGTGGTCTAACTTGTCTCATAAGTCACTGGCGCACAACTCAATAGATTTTTATCTGATTTTCCGCTTTTGCACAGTCTCGGTGAGTTATGACCTAAACTCAGGTCAGGGTGGTAAACTGACCGCACTCTCGGACGGCATTCTTACACATTTAGCTTGCGTCTTAAAGGCACTGTCCACCCTAAGTTGAGGGTGTTGAGCTTTTGACAGCATATAATAGTAGGGCCCTCTATCAATCCAATGTCCAAGTCGCGGCGCAAAATGCCGCTTCGGAAGCGAGAAAATCGCTTCGGAATAGCGAAGATGCACGAGCACCCCCATCCATGCCCGCCCATTTATGCGCGCCCATCCAATCACCGTTCTGGAAAGCCGGCCTATGGGTTCTTCGGAACGGGGACTGTCGGGGTTTCCGAGCATTCTCTACTTCATATTCGGAACCAGGGACATGAGAAGGCCCTGAAACGCAAAAACGTGGAAGTCGAAATCTGGGTGGACGGTGCCTTTGAAGCATGCGAAGGTAAAACTTGAAATTTCCCGAGGGGTCAACCCAGTTCAGATGTGCTGACTGGGAATTTACTGCAAGGCCTAAATTAGTAAATGTGGGATGAGGCTCACTTTTGTAATGTAGGCATTTGACTTTCGGCTTTTATAATTCACTACGAGTTGAGACAAAGCTAAGACATCCCAGAACAATTCCACGTGCATTTAGAAAAGTTTTTGCATTTCTATACCGTAGGCAGCGTAACCAAGAGCTACTTTTTTACAAACAGCAAAAAGGCAAAAAAGAAATCCTCTTTTTTCAGGAGTTTTGTGAACATGTCTGCACAAACACTTCAATGATTTTGCTAAACTCTCTGTGTTGCTCCTGTTTTGAGTGATGGAAGCAGTCACTATAAAGTGTAAGACTGTGACTCCATTTACCTGGATGCAATGAGAGACTTTACCTGCTTTCGAAGCCGTGCGTCAACTCATAAAGAAATTTGAATGCTGTGTTTGTTATTGTTGTGTTACTGTTTCAATAATGTGTGTATCAAATATCCTTTCTATGTCTTCCACTCTGTTTTTCGAGCGAGGTGTGGACACGACCGCCGGATACAGACCACCCTCTCCCCATCGTGAGTGTTCTTAGGGCCGCATGCACTAACCTCCTCGCTGGGGAGGGGATCGCAGCTTGAAAGAAAGCTTTATATTATAGCAGATACCTGGATTTCACACTGTGTACCTATCCGTAAGTATTCCTACTACCCTTCACTATGAACATATTGAACAGGAGCGAGAATTTGTACGAACCGCATTTTCCAGCTTTTGTATGATCCCTGATGATCCCCGGCGCTTTTCAGTTCATTTTTCTTTCTCCGAATTTAACGAAAACCTTCCAAAGTTAGACTGAACATCTAACACAACAGTGCTAAGCATGTTGCTGATGAGAACAAATGAATTTTCGAAAAATCGAATTTTTCGGTATACCCCAAATTTCGACCTGTGAATCATCGAAAATTTCATGACTTCAAAACATCATTTGTTCTTGTCAGCAACATGCTTAGCACTGTCGGGTTAGATAATCTGCACAACTTTGGAAGTATTTCGTTAACTTTGGAGAAAGAAAAATGACTTCAAAGAAAGGCGCCGGGGATCATCAGGGATCATACTAAAGCTAAAAAATGCGGTCCGTACAGCTTCTCGCTCCTCTTCAGTATGTCCATAGTTAAGGGTAGTAGGAATACTTACGGATAGGTACACAATGTGAAATCCAGGTATCTGGAGTTTCGAAATATAAAGCCTTCTTTTAAGCTGCGATGCTCTCCCCGCGGAGATGTTAGTGCATGCGGCCCTTAATAAATTCTCTCCCCTTCCCTCCCCCCCCCCTCCTCCCCCAGCATATCGTCTTTCTAATATAGGCATTGCATGAGCTAACAAGCATAATGAGCGTATTCGTAATCAGCATGTCAAATAGACCCTGTGGACCAAGTTTCAGCGAATTTCGAAGTTCGCAGTATAGGACCACTAAGTAAAACGAACTTTTTGAAACATGATCGACTTTGTTTCAAAAGTGGGTTGACTACTTCTTTACCCTATACAAAGCATTTCTCTGTCAACATGAGAAATCCCACTTTGAACAGCCGCCAGTGGAATAAGAATCCAATTCAAATCTTCTTTCTCCCATATTTCGCTCCTAAAGGTTGTGCTCCAGCAACTGTTAATCAGATTTAAGAAGAAAATCAAGCTTTAATTACTTCTTCGTGAATTCGATATAGGCTATCATAATGTGCGCATATTATTCGCTAAAAGTTCCTTTGGGGTAAGTTATTGGTGTGTTGGCATAACTCCAAGAAAGGTGTGGCTGCGAGTGTTTCTTGGGGGTATGCACACCCGGATCATTTCTGTCACTCTTTTTTGAAAACATTGAAAAATCCGGAGTCTTTCTAGAACCTCAAATTTGCTCCATATGTAGGACACGACAAAGCGTACATGACCGCATGACTGACGACGCAAATGCACAATGGCTAGCAAGTTCACGATAACCTTGAAAGCACACTCAAAATCGTCATTTCTTTTCTTGATTTTTCTTTGCGTTTATTTGTGTTTTTCCTCTCCTTTATTTTTTTGGAACATATTTTCACATCCTTTTTTTATGGCAGCACTGTGGTGCCCTAGCACGTCAAAAACAAAAATTGAAAAGCAAGTAAAAAATCGGAAAGTGATCGAAAATATTTCTTTTCAGTTTGAAAAAATGTTCTTCATGTTAAAATGCGAGTGTGCGCTGACTTGGCACACCATTTCACTCATTGTCAGTTGAACGCATGCGGACATGATTGTGCCATCTCCTTATACTCGCTAAAAACTATGGATCATACCCTGCCTGATTACCACATTGCTCGGTCTCTCCCTAATCACCTACTCAGACAGTCGAAGGGATACCTCCGGCGGGCATATGGCGCGAGTCTGCCACTTCGCGCTCCGGAGCCCTGCCATTTCACGCATTTTGTGCTCCGGGGATCTCCCAAAGGTGGCGCATTTCCGGAGCAGAGATTTGCGCGTCGCGGAGAGGGGTCCCATTCATTCACTGTGACGTTACGGTGACGTCACAAACAGGACGAATGCGACCCCTCTCCGCGACGCTCAAATCTCTGCTCCGGAGGTGCGCCACTTTTGGGAGAGCCCCGAAGCACGAAAATGCGTGAAATGGCAGGGCTCCAGAGCGGAAGCGAAGTGGCAATCCCCGCTGGGGAAACCCCGCGGCTCTGCCATTTCTGCTCCGGAGGTATGCCGTCGACTGTCTGAGTAAGAGAATGCCAGCCCGTTAAGAAGATGTCCATAAATCGTAGTCTTAGAGAGTTTTGCGCATGAACCGCGGATCTAACAGTACTGATGGGCAGACCTTTGCACCCCATCAACACTCGTCAAACATAAGAATTTTCGAAAGTTTCTTTAATTTTCAAAAAATAAAAATAAAAACGTAACAGAAATTATCCGATAATCAATATATAGTTCAAACCACCAAGTGTGCTTATATTATGGTAGAGACTTCATTTAAGATTTCTACCTCTAAAAGAAGGTCGTTGGCAGGAAGCAAAAATATATAAGTTTGATAGGTTAGGTCTCTTCGCTTTTACTGCAGTAACTTGATCCTAATCCGTCGTCTTTATTCTCAGTAATAGTCGTTGAAAACAAAGCGAAAATGGGACAAACGAGAATTTGTTCGGTTCCTTGTTCCATAGTTTAGGGTTTATCTGATTTTTTTATGGAGAAGGAAGGAGTATTGCTTGTATTGAGCGCAAAAAAGGTGGCTGACTTCAAAACAAAGTTAATTGTATTCAAAAATGACCGTTTCACTTGAGCGAAACAATTTTCGAAATCAGGGTTCTCCTCTTGATGAACAGGAGCTATCTTACATGGCATTATTTATGCATGATGGGGCTTCTTCGCTATGCTTACTGCAAGTAGACGATGATAGGTCACTACCTTAATATGCTATTGTTTTTGATACACGCGATGGGCTCCGTAATGAGCGCTGACATCGCTAACAAGTATCATGTTAGTGCTGAAATCACTATCATTCCGGCTACGATCCGCTTCCTTCTCTGCCCCTTAGGCTGGGTTCATACTGATTCCCATGTTCTGGAACTGTTCTCGCATAGTTCTCACACTGTGCTGGAACTGTGCGGAAACAGTTCCGGAACTGTGCTGCATGCGCTGCAGCCGCCCCGCACACGTTTTGAACGGCTGAGTTGAAAAATTTCAACGGTTTTTCTTCCAAATTTTCTCATTTTAGCCTTATTTTTCTCCCCCGCTTCCCTTTTTGATCAGCGAAACCTCGAACTTGAAGCGGGGTTGAGTATTGAACGCTGTTCTGCTCCATGTATCCGGGAAGATGGGCCTTCGCGCGCCCGTCCATCCTCTCATCGCTATTTTTGTTCAGAGCAACTTTATGAGTTTTAGAAATTTATCCATGTCAATTTCAATACAGATGCGGGACTACGCAGCGACTTGCTAGAACACATGAAGTAGTTTTGAGCAAAAATCACGAAGACAGAATGGACAATCGCACGACCGTCCATCTTTCCGAATACATGGAGCAGAAAAGCGCTCATTCTTCAATCCCGCTTCGAGTTCGAAGTTCTGCTGATCAAAAAGGGACGCGGGGTGTAGGAATAAAACCAAAATTAGAGAAATCTGGAAGAAAAACCGTTCAACAAGGTCAAAATTCTCCAGCTTTCGCCGTTCAAAATGGTGCGGGGCGGCTGCAGCGCATGCAGCACAGTTCTGGAACTGTTCCCGCACAGTGCGAGAACTGTGCGGGAACAGTTCCGGAACATGGGAATCAGTATGAACCCAGCCTTACGACCGCCAGGTGTGACGTGCCATCCCTACCTTGACCATGCTAATATCTATTGTACACATTACAGTGCAGAAGGACTCTTTGACTTGTGTCTTATTGTTAGTCCCGATTGTGATCGTACATATCTGCTTGTCTCTGTTCCACTTTACTACGTGGACAAGCAATGTAGACTTCAAAAAGATGTATAAACTCTACATAAAATTGGTAATAATAAACATATACTGTGAAGTAAGCACTGATTGAAGAACAAAATTTATTTCTGTCATCTTAACTTCGCGTACATTCGAAAAATTTGATCCGCTTTGCGGAATTATAAATGTTACTTTTCAGCACAGCATGCTTTATAAGCTCTTTCTTATTCTGGTTTTGCTGCAAGTTGTTGCTGTATTAAAATCCGACAGAACGAAAGTTAGCGCTGCGCCGGAAAGTTCCAAAGCTATAGCTGCTCGTGGAATGAAATATGCTAGGACCAACGAAACTGTTTCCGCTGTGACTCTCAAAGCCAGTAAAGCTGGTGCTGCGATGAAACAGCCTAACGCCAAGAGAGGTGATTTTACTGTCAAAACCAAGGCCGATGGGAATTATGCTGTTCCGGAATCTCGCAAGACCCAGGGATCTCGCCGCGTTTCAAAACAAGCATTAGCTGAGGTAGGTAGAGATAACACAAAAGACAAGTGCGTCTCATTTTCCAAATGAATTTGTGCTTTGGCTCTAACCTTCAATACTTTCAGTGCTGTAAACAGTGCCATCAAAAGTGCAATGAAGAAACCAGGAATACGATGAATTCAACTTGGTACCGATGCTACGATCCCTGCACACGGAATTGCAGAAGCGCCCATGGTGGCGTTCTTCATTTTTCATCGAATTTATGTTAAAGTTATTTGAACTTCCTATTTGCTGGGTACAGTCTCGTTATTCTCAGGTCGAGAGGGCATTCAGTGAGCATTATGAGTACCTAAAAGGTAATTTGCGCAATCAATCCTCAAATTTGGCTTTTGAATAAGTTTTATGGGAAAGTCACATTTTGTTTGAGATGTGATTGAACGTCGGCCTCGTCTTGGACACCAAAGCGATGGAACGGTTGAGAGCATTATGTTGAGGCGCAACAAAACAGTCGCGCACACTGCTGCGAACACTTGCAACGATTTTCGGATTTACTTCAATCGAAATAGATCCAGCAATGTTGAAGACAACATAAGGCCAATCAAAAATCTTGAAAAATTTGACGTCCATAGTCTTTCGCGACAACCGCTCAAAGGCATTGTCCAGCTCAATCGGGGGGGGGGGGGAGGGGGGGGGGGCTTCTGACGCAGTGCGGAACCTCGGCTCTTGCCTGATGCAACAGTTCAAGCCCGATCGAAAACAGTGGATTCTGAAGCGAGAAATTCGCTTCGGAAAAAAGGGGCGGTACTCCAATCCCGCCCCTTTGACAAGTTTTGACGTGGCAATGCTCTAGGACTGCTGAAGTAACCACGTCAAAACTTGTCAAGGAAGCGGGATTGAAGTACCACCCCTTTTTCCGATTTTCACGCCTTAAAGGCAGCGTCCAGGCAAGATCCATCCACCCAGATTGGCACATAGTTGTAAAGAGGGGCCCATGAGTATTCGATCTGCGTTGGTCCAATCCTTTGATGTGCCCTCTAAAAGGAGATACGGGCCTGTGATACGTATCACAAGCCGCCCCTTCGTATCACAAACCACCCTTGAGGACGAATGCTTACGCAAATGTGCGGTTGCATTGCAGTTGCACTGCACACTGCAATGCAACTGCATCCGTACAGTTGCAACTCCTCCAGCTGGCATGACGATGGGGACGAGCAATTCCAAACTCGTTCGCTCCTTGAAGAGAGGGACGAAAAAGAACCGGGTTTTTTGGAAGTTTTGAACAATTTGGACTTTACAGCTGTAATCAGGGCCACGGAAAGGCCCCAGATTGGCAGAAACATGAGAGGCGAAATTTTGCCCGGAACGCTGCCTTTAAGATCCACTTATTTTCAATCGGACTTGAACTTTTGCATTAGTCAGGAGCCGTGCTCCCACACTGCGTCAAACTCCCACCATCCATCAGTTGACTTGGACAATGCCTTTGAGCATTTTGGTGCTGATGGCACTTTGATGGTTCGATTTAAACAGCAAAAGAATTAACTTTTCTAGCTTCTTACGTTTACTGAGTGATAGCAGACCAATTTCTGGCTATTCTCCTACCTATGCTTCCAATCAAATTTGCTTCCATGCTGATCACAACGCGAGACTATCAATGAGCTTTCGTTGCTTGCTTTAATTTGCGACTTTATCAGCTTAAGCCAGTTCTTTTGCTACCATTCTGATTAACTTTTCCGTCGACCTCATTACAGCCAGGAAATTAGCTGCTTTTCCGCAGTGCTGTAGATAACATATAAAGCTTCGAAGATTACATTTTTGCACAACACTATGGGGTTGTTTCATACTCCCGCATTGACAGCACTGACTGCGCCGGCCGTTGCATAATCCCATAATAGAAAAAACAACCGCGATCATGTCAAAACACCTCGTAGGATTCGATATGTTCATACTTATTCTGAGTTTTGCTATTACTGCGTATACCTGTTTTGTACTATTCTCACCTGTGCTGTTTTGTAGTTTAATAAATAATAAGGATAAAGGATTCGGCGTCTTCAATACCCTCTGAGGGCATGCGCCGAACGCACACACTAACTTCATAGTCGAAGAGGCAATTGTATGCGTGCGAGCCTATTACAGTGACTTGCGGGGGCCAGCCGTTTCCAAGTCAGTGCTTTTATCCTCCCAGATTACTCTGGTACCAATTCACCGGCCCCGGAGGGTAGAGGGCTTGGTTGGCCCAGGGGCGGGGATCGAACCTGTGTCCGATCTGGTCATAGCGTTTTGTAGTTTGGGGCATATATTTTTGTTGTTTTTGAACTATAGCTAATTGTCTTCCAAACCTCATATCCTTAACATGGATTGCAAGATTGTGACCGACTTATATAAAGAGCAGAGCAGTTTGCGATCGATCTTGCAATCCATGTCAAATCCTAAAGATGTAGAAGATAAATAGCGCAAGCTTATAAAGCACAACACTATACGCCTAAAAAAATACGAGCGAGAACTATACGCAATAATATGAGAAACCAGGACGAATATGAATTTAAGAAAAACAAAGGCCAAAATTTGATTGAAAAAGCAAAATCAGACCTTATTATCCACTTAATCGTAATTCACGGTGTTTTCATGTAGCCGTAGTTGCTTTTTTCATAAGAGGATGCAGTGGTCAGTATGGTTAGTTGCGGTAAGCTGCATTCAGCTGCAGTCAGCTGCGGTCAATGCAGCAGTATGAAACAACCAAGCTTTGGCGGCACATTACCCAGGGCCCCGCACGCGTAGGTTTGGAGCATTTTCGGAAATGAAGTCACCTATAAATTCGCGAAAATTTACTAAGTCCTCTTTGATGTAAAAGTCAGTGGAGAAACCCTTGCATCAACATAACAAAACATAACGATAAAAAAGCGAAAAAAACGAGTTTTGAGGTACCCAATATAACAAAAAAACAAAGAAACATTTTGTGTCGATTCAATTCCTGAGTATGGTACCATTTCAGTATTCAGAACGTTGAACCTTTTAGGCCAATCAATTTGTAACCTCAACAATCTGGCATGCATTTTTCGCCACATAGTTCAAAGGACACCGCATGTGATTAGGCGATATCTATCAGTGCTTTGATTTACACTATTTTTGGCTCAAAAAATAGGAGAAGCAGTGGTTTCATTCGCTTTCTTCGCTATATGATAGATTTTGAAGCGTTCTCTTCGTCCAAATCAAAAATGTCCCTTATGTGAACTCTCCGATATTTATGCTCCGAACCAACCCAGTTGGTTTGGTGTTGGTCTAGAAACCAACAAATTTGGGAACGGGTATTAGAACACATAAGTCTTTAAAACTTTTTACATAATGTTGTCTGGAGTAATATTGTATATATAACCCAAATTCGGCGTCATGTGATTGTTTGTGCGCTGTAAACATACTATCTATTTGTTAGGAACTTACGTTTGAAGTTCGCGCGCTCGCCAAAAGACACGTTCAACTCGTAAAACCTGACATGTATGTCGTTTTATTTTTTGGCCTTTCGCCCAGGACCTTATAAAAATGATGTCCCCGTTGCCTGTAAGGCTGCGTTCATACTGATCTGAAAATCTAAGAACAGTCCCAGCACAACGCTCGAATCAAGCGCTGTACTGGAACTGTTCTCAGAATCAGTACGAACGCAGCCTAATCTCAAAAACGAAGTTCGGTTTGACCCCGAACCATCTGTGCTGGGACCTGACATTACCGTGTTATCGTCGACCGCGAGATAAGGCGAGTGGTTTGACCGCCTCATGCTATAGCTTGAGAGTATCGTTAGTTTATGGAGTTCTCTTAGGCTTGATACATACCCAGGCGTCGGGTGTTTATAAGTAGCGGTGGCAGCAACGCAATTCATGCGTATTGATTGCAGCGGAGTGACACTGCTGCCTCCTGCTGCAGCAGTTGACGCGAAAAGCCGTGTCTATACGTAGCAAGTCATTCTTAACTCATTGACGACGACGTCTAATTTTGCGTTGCGAGTGGGACGACGCGATTTTGCACAAACTTTCGGCGTGGGAAAATTTTGTGATCATTTACGAAATGTAAAGTGGTCTTGTAAACAACTACAATCACCTTCTTAGAGAAGGAAGTCTACAGATTCCAAGAATGCAAAATATGGGAAAAAATACTGAACGGTAGGGAAAATACTAGACTTGTAAGGGATATGATTTTGCAAGGGGTATGAGCCACCGGTTGTCCACATCGTCCCTGGCGGCAAAAAGTGCGTGGGCCACCGGTGGTCCACATCGTCGTCAATGGGTTAAAGGCAGTAGATCGGCAGAATGAGACTCGTGACAAAACAAGGTCTCAGGGAGGTCCGATCTTTCTCTGCCACTTCTAACCCCCGAAATTTCAACGCGGAAGCAGCGCTCATCTCCTGTATTCTCTGGCCCCGCCCACCATGGGATGGGCGGGCCGGAGAATACAGGAGATGAGCGCTGCTTCCGCTTTGGAATTTCGGGGGTTAGAAGTGGGAGAAAGACCGGACTTTGGCCGATAGGTTCCATATGGAGGCTCCTACCCTGCGACCTTCTGTCGCGGGTCTCATTCTGCCGATCTACTGCCTTTGAGCAGCACTGGCAGCGTTGGTCAAGGTGATCAGCGCTGCAACAACTTTCGCAGCTGAGTTACGCCCACTTTTCCTGAGCGTATTCCAGCTGTTTAAGCTGCAAGCAGCTGTTTTTACTTGAATCTACCTATTTTTTTTACCATCTTCTACCCGCAACTAGCAATATCAAAACAAAGTTCGTCTTTCTCGCATGAGCAATTCATGAATGCGGTGTAAATCATCAAACTAGAGTTGTAAAGGCGGATATAAGGAAATAGCGAAAAAGAAGTCGAGAAGCCAAGTACATATTGGTAACAATTTCAGTACTGAAGAAGCTGACGGTGTAATGAGATGAAGTCTTGCCTCCAGTGGACTTGATCATGTCATTGCCTGAGGGGCACTCTCTTGCTGGGACCATTGCCGCGATAAGGGTGGAATGCAACTCAAACTGCTTCTCTCAAAAATGTTGGTAAATGGCTGCCTTTTATGCTTTGAATACGAAAAATTAAAAATAAGGAACTTTTTACGAAAGTAGACTATGGTTTTCAGATCCGACTCAGAACACTTGAGTTAATCCTTTCCATTTGACCTAACGAAACTTGACGATAGCGCAGTAAGCACTCAAGATGCAGGCAAGAAACAACCGATTGCAGCGCTGATCAGCTGACGCAGCGCTGCCTTCGCTGCTCGCTGGTTTTGTTCATACCTAAGCAGCGAAGTATCTATCAAGCCTTAGCGGCGCAGTAAGTCAGCCCGCCCGTATTTCTGCGGTTCGACCATACCATGACGCCTTATTATTAGTGTTATGAGTTATCCATGTTACACATGCAGTGCTAGCCGTGTTACCACTGCTACTATTGTTATTTGTGCTTAAGAGTGTTACCCAAACAATTGCTTTTGATGCTGGCTGATTGAGTGAGTGTGTTGGGGTGTTGAGTTGTGGTTGAATTATGATTTGATCATCCCTGCAGTTTCATTTTTTCAAGTGAAATCTCACAACTTATATCCTGTAACCGAAAAAAAAGGTGTGTGGTCTTTCGTTATTTAATAGCAGTACAAGCAACACTAGTAGCACTAATAAATGTGGTGAACTGCTAACACCAGCAACACCAGTGACAGCGTTAACACTGTTAACACTGTCAACACTGGTAGCACTGGTAACACTGTTAATACGGGTGACTTGGCATAGGTAATGCGGGTAGTGTATGGCCAGAGCCTTATTTCGTACATGAATACGCGAAGAACTTTATTTGCAATATCTGTTAAGCTGCACTCGAAACAGCGAAGCTGACCTAG